>LQNS02278115.1:392720-406769 GCA_001587735.2 Parhyale hawaiensis | reverse complement strand
GATACTAGTTTGAGTATTTCGTGTTTCTGTGGTCGGTGTTGTGGATCAGTGAGTCTAAGGAGTAGTTTTGAGAAGTTGGCCATGATGTGTGTGTGCGTGATCTGTGAGGTTAGTCAGGGAGCCTAGTGGGGGCCAACCCTGGGTGACCTCAAGGAGGACCACACCCCTTGACCTGCCGTCCCCCCCTACCCTAATGGGGTTCCCCTTACGGTCTGGCAGGCCGGTAGCGTGGTATCTACCCTCCTTAGGCAGGGTTCGATTGGTTAGTAATAGAAGTTAGATAAAGAGGTTCTACACTCACACTCACCAGCCGGTAGAGACGCCGAGCTTGATGCCGTGCAGATGTGAAAACAGTACTTTTCCAATATCCGGGGGATGTGCAGAGAATAATTGCCTTCAGCAGATAAATTTGACGTACAACCTCCGTAGAGAAAAGCAGTCAACCAGAATACAGGATCGGTAAGGACTCTTGAACTTCATGGAAACTGAAAGCAGCGCAAGCAGACCACCACCCAACTAGGAGATTGGCCACTCACTCAATCCACCGATGAACCAGCACACAGCCCCCCCCCAGTACGGGACCGCCAAGAGTTATTAAGTAGAAGCATCTGTCTGCATACTACAGCACACTTTAACTGCCAACCGCTCACCATCCTCAACTGCCTACAGACACAGCTTCTCACCTCCTACCAGCTACGGTCTGAAGATGATCAAATGTCTGATCGAAACGCGTCGCCGAACCCACCTGCAGCAAGCTACGACGAGCACAGTTTTGGCCAGTTATTGCATCAGACGAACCAGCAGACCATTTTAACCATTCGTTGTTATGTGAAAACTAATAAAGAAGTTCTATCTACCAAATACGTCGTGCTTTTTAATGAAACCTGCATTAGAGAAGGACTGCTCCCAAGATATTCTCATATATATACATAAATATACATACTGTACATATGTATGCTTAGTGACATATTGTTCACACATTTTGTCCACACATGTATCTTTAATTTTACATAAACATAGTATGCGTGGATATATGTTGAATAACGATTTTGTTCTGTAGAGTTTTCTATCGATCTGTTTGTTTGTCATACTGGTAACTCATAAAGTTGTGATCAGATTTTTGTAAAATTTACAGGGATTGTTAGGCACGTTAATGGAAACGAATTATTAACTTGTGATGAATATACATTCAACCATTTGATTATTCATAGATGCCCCTCTTTTCCAAGCACCGTTACTCAAAAAGTTAGGGACAGATTTCCAGAAAACTGCATGAGTTGTTTGGTATATCGCGAAGAGTAAATGACCTAATTTTTGTGATGATCTGTTAACGTGCAGCATTGCTGTCTCTGTTTGATCTTACGTTTGTTACCACAATAACTCCAAAAGTTGCGAACAGTTTCTTTTAATAACAGGAATTACTGGGAACAATGAAAGACATGATTGTTCCTATGTTGGTGATGATCGGTTCGGCGAACAAGAAAAAACTCGTGTTAGAAAGAAAGCAAGCAGGAAAAGAAGGAAACACGACAGTAAGTATGAAAAAGCAAGCAATAAGAAACGTGCAAGAAGTAATGCAAGCAAGGAAAAATAAGCATGACAGACAGCAAGGAAGAAAGCAAGACAAAAAGTAAGCAAGTAAATAAGAAAAAAAAGCATTTAAAAACACAAGCAAGAAATAAGCAGGAAGAAATTAAGCAAGATAGAATCAAGGAAATGGAGAAAAAAGCAAGAATAAAAGTAAGCAAGAGAGAAAGTAAGCAGGAAAGAAAGCATGCAAGAATCAAAGCAAAAATTGAAAGAAAGTGAGAAAGTAAGCCAGCAAGGAAGAAAGGGAGCCCAAAGAACTTGATATAGAGCAAGAAAGACAGAAAGAAAGCTAACAATGAAAAAACAAGCCAGACAGAAAGCACAGAGAAAGTTGAATGGAATGCATGTAAGAAAGAAAGAAAATAAACAATAACGATGCTAGGAAGAATGCTGGCAAGTGAAACACGTAAAAAATAAACCAAGGCAAAAAGAAACAAGACAAGCAAATACGCAAGCACGAAAAGAAGCAAAAAAGATAGACAGCAAGCAAGAAAGAAAGCAAGCTAGAAAGAAATTAAAAGAGAAAGCTATCGAGCAAGAAGCTAAAACACGAAAGCAAAAGATACAATGGCAGCTCCGGTGACACTATGTCGCTAAAACGAGAGATCAATCTGTTTGGGAAAATTGTCTTCAACATTTGAATTGTTGCTCCTTCTATATGCGCTGTAGCTCCATCTTGTTGAAAAAACGTATTTTCTGTTTGCCGTTTTCAATTTCAGGTAACAAATATTCTTGAATCATCTGTCGAAACCTAAAATCTCCTCTTCCAGCTAAAGTAACAGTATGGTGTGGTATCACGTCTTCGAGGATTATTGGACTATATTGTTTGAAAATGCTAACGGTGATGCAATTTGTGTTAATAGAGACCGCTGTAGACAAATGATTCACGAGTATTTATTAGCTGAAATTGAAAACGGCAACACAGAAAATACGTTTTTTCAACAAGATGGAGCTACAGCGCATAACGCAGGAGCAACAATTCAAATGTTGAAGACAATTTTTCCAAACAAATCTGATTGATCTCTGGTTTTGGCGACATATTGTCCCATATAACTGAAAATTCATGGATTGCTTGATTTTATGCGTGTTATTTCAATAATTCAAAAATTTATGAATGGATCTCTCTCAAATTTACTGGAATCGTTAGTAATATTGAAGGACGTAAATGTTCAAATTTTGGTGTTGATTGGTCGGTCTATTTGAGTATTTGATTAATGTTTGTCAGGTTGTTTATGTAGCATAGCTCTAAAAGTTAGGGATAGATCTTCAACAAAATTACAGAAGCTGTTATTACCGTTAAAAGGCACAAATGATTAGATTTTGGTGTTGATACAAATGAAAACTTAGTTTCAAAATCAATTAAAATTACAACTTTACATTTTTGTTGTTTGCTTGGCGGCGGTATGCGCTCTCAGAGAGATCTTGTTTTCTATGTATCATAGCGAAGATTGTGTGCACGGCGACAGACGAGCAAACAAGCAAGCACGTAATAAGATATGAGACTTATAAGTGTATCGATAGAGTTTGTTCATTAGTTTATCTATAGAACTCCAATGTGTAATTACGAATCCTTATTAACAGTTTCCTTAATTTTCTTGAATATCCGTTGATAATATATTGAGTTATGCTGCTAACAAACATTCGTCAAACACACAAACAGATCAACCGATCCCCAACAATTAATCATTCATGTCTTTTATTAATTTTTAAAAATTCCTATAAATTTCATAGAGATCCATTCATCACTTTTGCGTTATTGTGCTAACAATCATAAAATTTAACAAAGCAACAAACTAAGGAACGAACCAGCAATTCATCACAATAATTTGGTCCTTTACTTTTGGCGATATACCTAACAACTGGTGTAAATTTCATGAAAAGCTGTCCATTACTTTTCGAGTTATAGCATTGCGAAAGTGAGGCAGACAAACAAGCAGACGGATGAACAGATCTTCATCAAAGTTAATTATCAGTTCCTCCGAACACACTTAACAATCCGTGTAAATTTCGTCACAATCCATCCATAACTTTTTGGGTTAACTTGGTGACAGATAGAAAAAGAAAGAGACAGACAAACCCGACGATCACATAACCGCATTGGTGGAGGTAAACATAAGTTGCTAGAGGGCCCTGTCGTCAAAAATGACGGTAGAAATTTTGTGATTTAGCTTTTCATTGTTCCGGTTCTCAGTATTGGTTTTGCTATTATAGGTCTCTTCCCTGCAGGCCGGATCTTCCCTTAGTTGTGCGGTACAACCATGAGTTTTGCGATAGCAAAATATCCCCCAGCAAGATAAGGCGAGATATCAGCTTGGAATTGATTAAACGTTAAGCTGCCCTAAGAGAATATAGTTCAGTCAAAATACGCTGGAAATGCCCAGGGCTCACCGTATTGTGGATGCCAACTGATTGTTGAACCTCCAGCGTGGAAAATTGGCTGCGATGTAAATTCAATATAAAAAGGCGTCTGCTCGCGTGAAGATTCAACTACATACTACGATATCATTCAGCAATGAAAGTGGGGATCCTGAGGCCGGAGATCCAGAGCTGAATTTGTCACCGGTACTCCAAGCGCTGAAATTGTATGGTATCTCAACTTGTTTTTCAGCACATGAATTTTCTCCTATTAAACTCTTAACTGCGTGACGGAGAGACGGACTAACATTGGAGCAAGTAAGAGAGCAAGCAAGCGACCAACAACTGTGCTTTATTATACAGTGGATTTTAGCCTTAGCTAATCTTCCAGGACGTTTTTCATTTAAACCTACTTTGCTCCCTTCCCGTTTCAGATTCCTACTCTTGACAGTTTCCTGTTCTTTCTCATCTTTCCCGAGTTGCTGTTCCCATGAGCATTCCATGAGCTGTTCCTGACAACAAAGCACCTTCTAAGTTTTCTTCCCAACTGGTGTACAAACTGCCGTCGTGAGAGGGTGTGTGTTGTTGGGGTGGGACGAATATCCCCATCCGCGAAACATCCGCACCTCCTTTGAATATTCGCATCTGCATCTGCGGATGCCGAGATGGTAACATCCGCATTTGCATCCGCTGTACTGTTCATCAGTTTAAGGATTCGCATCCACGGATTGCCAAAAAAAAATGACATCCGCATGTCACTAGTTGTTGAATATCAGTTCATAACTTTTTGGGCTATACTGCTAACAAGCATTCTGATAACATTAGTCAAACAATCAAAGAGACCAACCGATCATCACCAAATTTAATCATTAATGTCTCTATACATTAAAAACAATTCCGATAACTTTCACAAAGCTCCGTTAATTTTTTGAGTTATTATGGTAACAGGTATAAAATGAAACACAGAGTCAAACAAACTAATAGATATCGTCACTAAAACTTGGTATTTGCTCATCGTAATGTACCCAAGAACTCATGCAAGTTTCATAAAAAGCCTTTTATTATTGTTTGAGTTATCACACTAAGAAAAAAGAGGTTGACGAACAAAGAGAAGGAAGAACAGATTTTCTCGGGAAGGTAATTATCTGTTTTTCCCTCTGCTAAGGAGGTTATACTTTCGTCAATTTTGTCTGTAGGTCTGTTTTTTTTTCCTCTCACCAAGACAACTTACATTGACCGTAAAAAATAACGGCGATGAAATTTGTTCTCCACCCAAAAATAGGTAGAAAAAGTTGAGCTAGGTTCATGATTTTTTGCAAGAAGTCTGGTGGGCTGTCCTCGATGTCACCCATGCAAAAAAAAAAAAAAAGGATCAGCTGGCTATAAAAAATAACGGCATTGAAAAGTTGCTTTCCACCCAGAAACAGGTTGGAGTTGAGCTATGTTCATGATTTTTTGCTGGGAGTCTGGTGGGCTGTCTTCAATGTGACCCATGCCAGAAAACTAGGATTAGCTGGCCATAAAAAATGACGGCAATGAAATTTGCTCCTACCTCGGGTGATGGTCTTACACTACGAGGCGTTCTAGTTATCTAATGTTTGATGTTTCACATTTAAATAAACTGCATTTGATCTACGTTAATAGTCTACCTCATTTTTCAGTCTCTTTACCCTTGTATTTTTCATCCTTTTTCTTACTGTTATTCGACACATTATTTGTCTATTATAGTGATCACGATTTACATTGTGAAAGTTTCATGAGAAAAATATGTTTACAATCTTTATGCTCTATTCCAAATCTATAAGCTAGCCAAGATATGTTGGTATGTAGCGGTTACTCACCCTGGGGCGGGCCCTTTTCCAGTCAGAATATATATAGACCTCACAAACCCAAGGACTGTCCCGAGTGCCTTCTGCGCAGGGGATGTTGCAACTGGCCGCAATTCTTGCTGGAAAGGTTAGTTCGCTAGGTAGCTTCTTTATACTTCCGCTTCTGTTCCGTGAGGAGGGCTCCGTCGAATGGTGGTAAGCGGCTCGGTTCAACCTATGGACTCTTTTCTGCTCACATGTGTGTGTGTGAGTGCTGAGCTGGGACTACCGAATGAAATTCGGTATTTTGGTAGTACCGGCGGTAGATTCATCGACCGAATTACCGAATCTTCTACCTATGCCGAATGGATCTGCCGAATAAATTTCTTTGGTAGATTTGAATTTCCCGCGCCGATAAAAGAATCTTCAAAGCCCTCCATGACCCACAGTTCTTCTCATTGATTTTCGTTCAGTTGAGCGTTTCCACGCTGCATTGCACTTTATTGAAGAGAAAAGACGTTGCGCTTTGAGAATTAGGAGTACTGTGTCATAATAATTCGCTCACTCAACTGCCATGTGCTTCCGAGCTTAGTGGAGCATGAACTGCCAGTGGGTGATGTAGTTAAAGGCTTCAAATATGTGTGTTATAGGCTCTAGAATGTAATAAAAGGCTTTAAAAGGCGTTTTTTATAAACACATGTTTAATGCGTTTTTTTTAATTCTACCGAACCAAAATACCGAATCGTTCGGTCCTCTCGTCGTTTTCTTTTTGTCTTTCAAATTTGCTCTGTTCTCTTTCTTGTCAGTACTAGCGCACTGACCATTTCTACACTAATAGAACTCGTATGAGTTCTGATTTCTCAACGTTGTGGGGCCCACTATTGCCGAATTTTGTATTGTAGATCGCTATTGATGATTGTTTTTGACTCGGAAATCGGGGTAAAATATTTGTGTAACATATGGATAATAATAACAAGCATAATAATGTAGTCATCTTTTTCTTGCGTTTTGCTCGGTGCTTCGGAGTATCCCATAGTAAACTTGCTCATTAGTAGCAGGACGAGAGCTGCAATTGAACGCAATTTCAGTTAGATTGTATGTTCTTTTGATGTCGAAAGCTGGACGTATAAAGAATAAACTCGTCCATTGCTGGGTGCCGCAGTCCATGCATTTACTGCAAACGAACTGTCACAATGTTCTGGAGTTGTACTGTCATTTGTGCTGTGCAACTCGCGCATTGACCATGTTTTTTTTGCCTCTTCTTGTGCGAATAAATTCCAGATATGTCAATCTGTTCTCCAACACACATTTCTATGATGCCGCCACTTTTTACAGTATTAAAGCCATCAACGATACTCGCTCGCATTGTAAAGGACTGGCTTCGTTATCAAACAATGGATTCTAATTTATCACATTACTGCGCTGAAGACCTATGTGCGTTCATTTATTCATGTCACTTTTCCCATAGCTGGGTTGAAACTGGATCATCTATGAACTTCACAAACGTGTGTAGATGATGAAATCGCTTCTAACTTAACTTGCTTGATGCAAGTAGGCTGATCACACATGCTAACAAAAAAACAAAAGTCATTGTTTTGTTTGAATCAGATGCTTATCTGAGACCTCCGTATTCATACGGTCATCTTCTCTTCAAGTTTTCCCTAAATCTTCTTGAAATGAAAATTGACCTGTAAAAACTGGATTTAAAATGCATGGTCAAAGCCAATATTCAGTCAATAGTTCAGGAGCATCTCTGCTATATACAGTACATGTATATCCTCTGTGTCTTGTCTATGCATGAGACTGGAGGTACATATTTATCACAGTCTTACGTTTTTTTTGCAAGGGGAAAAAACTTATTTTAACTTATCTGGGACGGTTCTGGAAAAGAATGCCTGTGTTCACTGGAATGAAATTGGTAGCACTAATTGTCAGTTCATTACCCTGATAGGTATACAAGCTGCTAATGTAGTGGGTGCAGTGCAGTGTCATCCATCACCACCAGGATGAACCCTGAAAAAGTCCTGTCGTTTATGACCGTAGGGTTAAGTAGTGTGTAGAGATGTACAATATATAGTTACATAATGCTGTTATTACATTGTGCTTTGAATAAGACTGGCCTTGATTGGATGCAAACAGAAAAGCACAGTTTTACTGTAGCAGTTAATTAATACTATGAGAAATTCAATGTGTTCCTACTGCCGTAAATATAACACTGATCTAAGTAGTATGATGGTACTTAGGCAATTGCAATATTATATTGTGTACAGAATTCAGGGTACAGATGAGTGAGGTGGAGCCAACAGAGTAGGAGGTGTCGCTTACATGCTGGCATATTTTATAAATTAAATTCGAGGTAAAGCCTTTCCGACTCAGTGCGCTGCCANTTATATTGTGTACAGAATTCAGGGTACAGATGAGTGAGGTGGAGCCAACAGAGTAGGAGGTGTCGCTTACATGCTGGCATATTTTATAAATTAAATTCGAGGTAAAGCCTTTCCGACTCAGTGCGCTGCCATTTTAGTCTTATCGGTTTACCCTGTAAATATTATAGGATGTTTATATTGTTTCCTTTTCAGTGTGCGGTGTTCCTAATAAGGTCTATTGTTAGATAATTACTGTACATTAATATTGTTCTTTGTGTACTGTGTGTACTGAAGTACTGTAATTGAAAGATAATATAGAGAACTGCGACTCGTGTCAATCACCTGTTCTATCTATGGTTGTGATCTAGTGAAGTTGTTACGTTACTTCAGTAGTGCCGCAGTAGGCAAAACTTGGGTTTTGCCGGGGATATTGCACGCTCCCCCGGCGTGGTACGAGTGCTCATAGTGAAGTTTTCCTGACTGGCTGGGTTTGTGGCAGAAGATAGCTCTGCCCTGTCCGGCCAGGAAATATTGCACACGTTCTTGGGGCTTTGTTGGTTACTGACTGCTCACGTGTGGCAGTATATCGTTTGTGAACAATCAGTCCATCTGCTGGCAATGACCACGTGTCATGTTTATTATTGCCTATGGTAATATCTTAATATGTTAACGTCAGTCTACATGTTAGTCTTTTGAACACGTGCTTTCATCCAATCGTCCGAAAGTCTTGCAGCGTTGTTGTAAGCAAAAACTTTGTTCGCCATTAGAAATTATAATCCCTCAGGCGGCATAGGACGGGCCATTGGCCATTGGGTTAGGTTAGTTAAGTTCGCCCATCCTATGTTATGGGGAGTAGCGCCCCCAGGGGGTTTGTGTAAGTTACCCTAGCCATAACCTAGGCCTTCGGGACGTCTGTCTTTCATGCCCACTTTGCTTGTTTCCCACCTTTTACTTTTTCTGATCTTTCTTCCATCTGTTCTTCCTCTTTTTTCCCGACTTTTTGTTCCTATGCGCAATGATCCTGTTCGGAACACCCTCGTGCAAGTGTCACCATGAAAGGTCCGAATATCTCTTCAAATTTGCAGTAAATAAAACTCAGAAAACAGAGCAATTTTGTACAATTTCTGTGGCACATTGACACATTCAGAGAATTGAATGAGTGAACAGGTTTAAAAGACTAACATGTAGACTGGCCGTAACTAGGATTATAAAGCAGTAGTAACCAGGAGACATGCTGATATCGATGACACTGTAGCTCGCAAGCTCCACTCGCCTCAACTGCAGACAGTATTGATTTGGATCGGAAATGCTTCTTACAAATCTTGTTCCTCTCAGGATGCATAGAATGGGTACTAAGGTCGTGTTCCATTAGGTGCCAAAAGTAAGCTTTCGATGCTAGACTTGTTCTCAACTACAGGCAAGTGCTCGTGCTTCGACTCGTTGGATTTAATTTCGGGAACTGAGCCTTCATTCGCTTACCCAGGAGACTTCCAGAAATTCCATATTGCTCCGTAACATAGAATTTTCGGCAGGCTCAACGCAATTGGGCTGCTTCTAAGCACCTGACGACACTGTCGTGGGGCGCCGACCGACAGACCCTTCTATACCTCTACCAAACCCTTGTACGCTCCAGAGTAGACTATGGCGGTGTCGTATATCAGTCCGCGAGGACTGAAGTCCTAAAACGACTGGACGCTGTGCACAATGCAGCGCTAAGGCTATGTACCGGAGCCTTCCGTACATCACCCATACCAAGTCTCCTCCCTGAGAGCGAGCGGTGAACTCAGCCTGCAGCAGCGCAGGGCGTAACTTACCTATTAGTACCTAGCCCGCTTAAAACAAGTCCCTCAATCCCCGGCGTGGGACAGTGTGTGCCAAGACCGGGTAGAGGGAGATGAATTTTCGTACACACTTCCCTCTTCCAATGACTATGAAGCCCTCTCATTCATAGCGGAAATCGAGCCCTTTAAGGTGGCCCCGGTCCTGTTCAGAGTCAAGCTGTCCTGGCTCATACCAGTTTCAACTTTTTGCCCGGCCTGCAATACCTATATAAGAAAGACTCCCACCCCTTCTCCCTAAAAACTCCCTTCACCGATCATGTGAGAGACCAACATAGTGACTCAACCCACATCTATACCGATGGCTTTAAAACGCGAGACCGAGTTGGATGCGCTGCCGCTGGCGAGACTAGAGCATGTCGGCTATTACCGGAGACCTCTATTTTCACAGCCGAGCTGTTTGACGTGTGCGGGGCGCTGCTCCTCATTAGAAACACCAATGCGAACAACTTTACCATATTCTCCGACTCACTGAGTGTAGTACAGGCCATTCGAGCATACGAGAGCATCCACCCAAACAAATCAAATAGTAAGTACGATGCAAAAATTGCAAGAGGATGGAAAGTCCGTGTGTATCTGTTGGGTGCCTTGTCATGTTGACATCGCGGGCAATGAGCTCGCTAATGAGTCGAGGCAGGTAGCGCTGTCGGATTTGCCTGTGGCAAACCGTGCAGTCCCCTGCCGAGACTACTACCCATTAATCAAGCGAAACCTGTACGAGCTATGGCAATCCCAGTGGTTGGCGCAGAGAAATAATAAATTACGAACTATCAAAGAAACTGCCCGACAATAGCACTCGTCAAATAGCGACGACCGCCGAATGGACGTCGTACTGTGCCGCCTACGTATTGGGCACACGAGACTTACTCACGACTATCTGCGGATGAGGCGTCCGCAACCCGGCTGCATCGTACCTCTCATTATCTTGCATTTATTGGCCGTGAGTCCCACTTTCTCCGATGAGCGGAGGGACTGCTATTCGGACCTGCATGGTCGGAATGCCGACTCTATCCTCCGAGGAATGCTTTCTGAGGGACCTCGCGGCCAATTTAATTTAAAAGCCCTTAAGACTTAATCTTACCAGATGTAACCATCACAAACTATGATGAACCCATCACGACAAATGCTATCTTCAACTACGGCCCTGCCCGTTTCTTTGTGAATTACATATACTGTATGTTAAAATCGATGATAATGATGTTCTCCTTACTACTTTATAATATAAAATGAGACAAATTCCGTAAAGAGCCTGTGGCTAAACACCAGAATATTTCGGCGCGATATAGGCTATGTGCCACTGAAGCGCTAGTAAAAGTTTCTACTATTACTGCTTCCAACTCAACGCAATTCAGAGTGGCAATGTCAGAACTTCTGCCTGAAGTTTGGGACAAGGCAAGCATTGAAGGCCTAATTTCGGTGCCTAATCGAACGTGTCCCAAGCCTTTCACAAATTCCAAATGGCTAGATATCGGTGACTCACACCTTTCGGTTCTAATAAAATTTCTGTTGCAGTGTAATGTATGTAACGTTCTGATCAACAAGGACTCACGGGGAATTGAGGTAAATTTCAGGCTTGTGCTCATTCAAGAATTCTGTAGTTGCTGATTCATTATGAAATAGCTATGGGCTGGGTTAGAGGTACCAGGTCATCCTACATGTCGTTTTCTGTGTTTTGTAATCTTTAGTCTCCTTCCACTCTAGATTAATGCTATTCGATGTAGTACACCCCTAAGAAATCATATATGATAGCGTTTATTCAGGATCACATTTCTCATTGCCCCAAAAGTATCTATATGCCCTTCAAAGAAGGAAGGTTGTACTTGTAATTTTAGGGCGGGCCTGCCTAGATTTATTGTATTAAACTTCTAGGCCAAGGTGTTAGATATAACCACATATCAACGTTTCTATATCTTACTCTGATAAATTGCAACAGATGCCAGGAATTAGAGTGCAGCAGGACTTTCTTGCAAATTCTTGTTATCCCTCTCTTCATTTTTCTTCCGTAGTGCCTTATTGCTGATCAAGGAGACATCCCTAAGATCGATCGATAAAGTTTTGAACTACAAATGTATACTATATGCACATTCCCGCAGTTCTGCTACTCCTAAACAATTTTTCTTCTGTCAAACATCCTGCAAGCAAACATGGTGTCATTCTGAGAATTTGCTTGTGGGTAGCGAGTTTTTGCGTCTGAAGAAGATGCTTTCAGAAGCTGTCTTAGATCAGTAAATAAATTTCTATCCAAACATAGGGCATTCCACCAATACCAAACCTTCTCTTTTCGTTTTGGTTTTATCCCCCATGGATCCCACTGTGAGCTGACCAAGCACCCACACACTTAAGAACCCTTTGAAATGGTCACATCAGCTTTCAACTTCTAATGACAATTGTGGAGTCCTTATGCATAGCAAAAGATGAAGTTTCTCTATACACAGACCAGACGGTCGGCCGTGTCTAGACACAAAATAATACCGACTTTATCGTCATTTTTGTGCTTTTTCTTCATCTTCTTCCTTTAATTCTTCTCCTCTTCTTTGTTTTTTTTCTTTTTTGTACCGTTCTCTTAACACTCTTCTAATTTAGCTAGGTTTTGGTTGTACTGTAGTTTCATTTAACTACTTTTAGGTCAGTTATTAAGGCACACTGAAAATGGAGGCACTACCGAGCTCTGTCATTCGTGTACAGTCTGAGCTTTTACTACAAAGCTTACAAAAGATTATGCTGAATTTGTGATCGTGCTATTCATGAAAATCTTTTGGAAGCAGTTCATGTTTTTATATTTATTTCAAAAACATTGAATTGGTTGATTTGCACACTACCGCTCCCCTTGACCCTTCCTCTCCATGTTCTGTCCATAATGAGCATAGGCTATGTCAGCCATAAACTTAGTTTGCATTAGTAACTTCCATTGGTGCTATCAGTATATAACAAACCCCATCCGATTACGGATGGCTTTGGCTTGCGCATATTTAAATTGTCTAAAAACATTGCTATTAATGTTAGCAGCTAGTGTACTTTTACCCTACAGCTAGTGCCTATGGTAAACGTTTGACTTCTTTCTCTCCTAAGCTTTCGGGCGAGTTCAGCTTGCAAAGATTTATCATTCAGTATTTTCAGCGTAATGTTGAAACGTTACCCGTTACAGTTCCAGTGATGACAACTGTATCGGAATAGTTGAGATAGTTCTATGTTGATAACGCTGACGAAAGTCGCTAGCGTGAATCTAGTTTTAAGCTTAGCAGCAACTTCTCTCATTTAAACCCACGTAGTATTGTCCCTTATTCCAACTGTAGTGGCATAACTCAATTTCTGAAGTAGTAACATTTGAACGTGATCGTACTTCTAGGTGTGGCAGTGCTGATACCGCTCCTCATCTGTAATCCTGGTACATGATAGGATGAGATACAAGCCTCTGGTGTTGGCCTCTTGATTTTCGCTTCAAATCTTGCCTTCAATTTCACTCCATTACTGTCACAAGCGATTCCACGCTACAAGGCGGAAAGAATATGGCACCCAAGAGCTTTGATAGATGGAACTGGCATAGCCGTACTGCGACGCAGGGGCCCTAGACGTTTAGGGGAGACCGATGACTGATTGCTATAGCCAATGATGCTGCTTCCATAGCCTTCCCACCAATCACAGGCTTACAGCCTTTCTTGCAGCGAATTAGCGCGTCAGCCAGAGTTCGTTCTTCGGTCCCGCTGAACCTCTGATCTCTGTGTTCCTGCTCCTGCTATAGAAGCTCCATCTGCGTCTACCACGCTGTTTCATGCTTCAGCAAGTAGCTGTATACGAATGTTTATTGAGCAATTTGGCATTCATAGAGCTCGAGCCGAAAGCGGACATTGCAGACAGGGTTGCGGAGTCGGAGGGTTCAAGGTCCGACTCCAACTCCTGGCCCTCCAGAATCTCCGACTCCGATTCCTGGTCCTCAAGATTTTCCGACTACCGACTCTGACTCCTAGGTCCAACTAGTAGATATTTGATGTAAACATTAAACATGTCCAAATAATTTTTGCTAATATAAACCTATATCAAGTTAAAGATGTTAGGTGTTTTGTACATATACAATGATATTTTGCATCATTTGGA
>LQNS02278115.1:375348-390583 GCA_001587735.2 Parhyale hawaiensis | reverse complement strand
AAGAGGGGAGGGGGTGGGTAGCGAGACCCAAAAGCTAGGCCCTAAGTAGTACCTTTTTTTCAAGGCCTCATTTCCAGTGAAGGGTGCGTGTAACTTTTTGGGGAGGGAGTGTGTTCCCACGATCCTCCCCTGGCTACTCCACTGCAGAGAATTATGGATATTATTATCAACCAAGAGTATGGATTTAATATATCATACATCAAGTCTCATTGTTGAAGAATTAGTGTGGTGTTACCATGCTAAAATATGAAAGTTTCACGGGTCTGTCTGAGAGGCCTTGCAAAGCCATGAAAGTTTCACGGGTCCAGCTAGTCATAACATTAATACACTTGTATCTATGTGTGTCAGTGTGTCACGCTCTTCACAAATAGATAGGCGTAAATTAGGAATTTTGCTTCAAATGTGAAGCAAGCAGCAATGCTTTATATTGCTTAAGGAACCCCCGATATATATACGAAGTAGTATATTTCCGTGAATTGGAGAAACCAAATTCATTTGCTTCCTGAGCCTCGCTTTCAAAGCAACGTTCTCTTGAGTATTCCTTCTGTTCAACACGCTCTACTCCAGATGCAGATTGTCTAGCAAGGTCCATCCAGACACTGCAGCATAAACTGAGCGCGCCATTAAAATGCTGTACAAAGTTGAGAGCACAGAGAAGCTTCTTTGGTGAGAGTAGTTGAAATTTGTATGCTTTTGAATGCAAGTGTATGTTAACAATTTTTTGTGTTGCATTAACTCCTAAATATAAATGAAAAATTTCAAGTTTGTAAGTACTGTTATTAATCCACAGCTGTTACAATGGACGAGCGAAGAAGACAGCAAAGAGAGGCTGCAAGAGAACGTCAAAGAAAAAGCGAGCGATTCAGAGAAGAAAGACAAGCAATGCGTTACCAAAAACAGAGCTCAGATGCCAAGAAAAAGAAATTATATGGATGAACAGCGAAGAGAAATTTATTTAGATACCTAATATGAGAAACAGGGATATTTCAAGAAAAAATAATATTAACGAAAAAGGAAGGGAAATATTTCTTGACAACACGAGAAACCGAGCTAGACATCGAAGAAACAATATCGCACATCCATTACAACCTGTGAGATATTGTTTGATTTTCTCTAAGAGAATATGCTGCTAGGAAAGCATCTGGCACTACAGTGCGATGTCTGAAGAAATGCAATGAAATATTGAGAACAAAAGAGTACCCTGTAGCGAGTGAAGCAATTGACCCAATCTATTTTCGGTTATTGTGTTGCTATCCCAGTAAACAAAGCAGAAAAATAATGGGCAACTGATCAGTATCCACGGGGCCCGAAATAGTGAGAAAAATTCTGATACGCCGACAAAAACTGGAACATGTAACCTTATGGATGGCTAAATTATCTCTAAACTGTGGGAAATAGAGGTTAAATGATGTGTGCATACACATAGGAGAACATTGAAAGAAGTACCGTCGGATTTCTGTGTCTTTATCAAGACACAAGTGCCAATTTTTCGCTAATAGAGCAAATGTGTGATAGACTGGTCTAGGAAAGGTTATTCGAGCTGTAAGATAGATGGACTGCGTAACGATTGACGGGATTAAGCGGCGGACGTAAGTTCAGATGGTGTGGGCTAAAGTAAAAGCGCTACCTTAGGGTTAAATAAGGTAAGTGGAAACATTCACTAACGGTTTGTGCCACGCTCTTCACTATAAGATACAGTACAAGGAAATTAGTGCGTCCCGAGGTATTCTGAATATGACCTGAAAAGGGATCAATAAGGAGGTAAGGTCATATTTCAGCTACTATTGCTCCCAGTCTAGGGTAGATGTTTCACTGCCAGACTTGGGACTCGAGCTTGGGTTATTTTTTATCTTTTGTATACATGATACGGGTCCGAGGGCATCGAAATTGAGGCACAATTTATTTGTTCTAGGGAATTTTTACAGGTTTATTCAGTAGTAGATGGGGAAAATTAGGATGATATGGACCTGAGATATCATTGAAGAACGTTGCTTCTATTCTGTTGGATTCACACGGGTTCCAGCTGCATCCTCAGCAGCGTAATCAAATGGGTAGGGAGAAACGTTCCCATGTTTCGTTGACTGAAGTCGTCAGGATTAGGTGACTGGTGTTATTTATGGGGTAGGTTAGAAGAGCTGCGTTAGGTCAAGCTGAAATGTGCTACAATAGCGTAGCTCAGATTGCTACATTTTATAAAGTGAGAGTTTTAACTAATCGTGGAATTCCCACTGGTCAGGTTAGATTATACGATATAATTAGGCTTGGGTAGACATTGTTGAGTTGGAATGAGTTATTATTATTATTATTATTAAAACTTCACGCTTGGGCTCCCACGGACAGGTAATACAACCCAAATGAAGCATTGGTGAGTTAGCCAAGGATAAGCGACGGACGTTTACTTAAACTTATACGAGGTGGGTTATGTTAGAAGAACTGCATTAGGTTAAACTCCGGTAAATTGCAATAGTGTAGCGTGGGTGTGGTTGTTTCATTTTGGAAGGTATAAACTTTATTCAATCGTGGAATTTCCACGGGTCCCGCTTGCCTATAAATCCGCTAGTACATAGCTACCTACCTTTTGTGTGGCGCTCTTCATCACTAATAGAAGAAAATTCAAGATTTGTTGACATGGGAAGCTAACGTATCTTTGATACAGCGGGTGTCAGTAATATCTTGGGCACAGGCCAGGTCTTTTTAATTATTCTTATGCTCCTGAAATTTTTAAGTATAAATCCTTGGGAACCTATATCATGGGTTGCTGCCAAAGAAATTCCACGGGTTTAGTTAGACAGAGCAACTTTTAAATATATTCCACGGGTCCTTTTAGACAGGGGCAGCTTCAGTAAATATCAGCAAAAAAGCTGGTCGTATAAGATATCATACTTCGAATCTCGGTGTTGTTTGTGAAGTTGATGGGGAATTGCCATGGTACAGTACAATGTGAAGGTTTCACTGATCTATCTGAAGCGCCTTGCCAGACCGTGAAAGTTTCATAGGTGCAGCTAGTCTTCATAAAATTTACAGGAACTACTAGTAATATTACAAGAAACAGTAACCAAATTTTGATGATAAAAATTTTGGATTAAGAACTAATTTCAAATGTTCGTTTGCATTGCAATGCTTTGTGGAGGTCTGAGTGTTCCGAATGCTCTAGTTTTCTTTTGATGATGCATTATAAGTTATACATGATGTTGACATGTTATAGAACTTTTCCAGTCTTATTTGCTTACAAAACAGCTGGTTCATATTAGCAAATATGTATATGATTACAATTTGATAGCTACAAAAGGTGTCAGAGATCGCACATTGTAAAAAGTGTAATGACACCATAAGTTTTCTCTCGTTTCTTCCTCGTTTCTTTTTTTTTCTGTCCCTATTCGTGGTGATGTTTTCTTCACGAGTTTCTCGTGTGTTTTGACGTAGTATTTGTTTCATTATTTTACCTGTCTTAAAATAGTCTACCAGTTGAATATCTAAGCAGATTTAAAAATCCACACAAGAAAAGTAACAGTACTGCTGTTACTGCATGATATTTCAAGTGAATATTCATTCGTCAAGATGCCCTTCCTTTTAAGAATGAATCGACTTCCCTGTAATACCTGTGCTCATGTTATTATATTCCATAATAGCCTCAGGCATGGCAAGCTAATCTGATAGCAGCATATCTTTCATTGCTGCTGATTATTGTTGAAATTTCTGCAAATCAAAAGCCATGGAGCAAAGTGCAGCAAATGTATGTTTTGCTGCCTCCAAAGTAAAGCTGAGGCCCTGCTCAATAATCTTACCTAAGTTGTCAGTGTCCGAGACAGCTTCTGGAATGCCGCTGAAACCTTCGTATCAGTTACCAGTATCTGAGGCAGTAGCAACCACTGCTCTGTACTGGAAAGAAGAGCCGTCAGTTGCAGAGACCGACTCTGATGGTGAGTATATTGTAATGGTCTTCTGCCTTTCTAGCAGTAAATCCGTTTGTAGCGTCTGAGAAGTTCAGGACATCTGTGTTATGTATTTTCTGATTCAAGGGTTGCTAGATAAGTCCTAGGTGATACAGTTATGACCTGGTTGATGCAATCACGGAATGCTTCCTCCATATCACTAGTTAGTACTGAGCAAAATTTTTTGCTCATTTTGGCCTTTGTGTGGTGAGCCACTACGTGCCGCCTAGCTCTATTTTCGCGAAAGCTGTGCTGTAGATCCTGACTTAGTTGAAAGGGATGGGGAATGATAGAGATTTATTTCGGAAGTTGTTTCTGTAGCTCATTTTGTTGTATATTTTGCATTCTCATTGCGGCGTGTGGGTGTTGACATTGCTTACTGAACTAACAGAATTGACCATCGCTCAGCAGAGTTTTTAGGAAGGCTTTACATTGCTTTCATTACAGTAATGCTCGAAGAGTCCCCAAGTATACCGTACGAGTTAGTCTGCCTTAAAAGGTATTACAGCCTGTTTGTCCGATTTCATATATTGTAACTGTATTCTTTGTCACAAAAGTTATGCTTGAAACTCAATGTTTAGCTCCACTAGGAACTTGCCTTTCTATTCTATTTTGATCATCACTGGTACGGAAAGCGCGTTCTTAATACCGATCCAATAATATACATGTAACTTACATCAGTTATGAATAGATATCTAAGTTTAATATACTATTTTTAATAATCGTATGAGTGTTCTCCTCAGACTGCACATAAGTGGAGTGTCTGGTTTCTCTTGAATTTGATATTCTATGCATAGGTTTACATTCCTTCTATGCCGTTCCAAATATTAGGTAACTGCGCTGCCTCTGTTCTCCCGACTTCAGTGGAAGATATTCAGATCAAGCGGGAACTGACTGATATTGACTTCATATCTGTGAAGGAGGAGCCTACTGATGGGGCATCTAATGAACTGGTAAGACTGCTGGATGCCTCTCATGTCTAACTGGTCTAGGAATTGGAACCTTAATTTTGCTGTAATATACAGTTAACCGATTGCATTTGGTTAATCCATTGCATAAACACACAAAACACCCGATGATACTTGCAAGACCATTTTCTGTCTCCATTAAAACATTGGCCTAAAGTTAGAGAAATGTGACCAGTTGGCATTAAATCTCTGCAGCCTAGCCTGAGACATGAGCTGTGATACGAGTTGTGTCTTTGGTCATATTTAGCATTGTAAAGAGCCCTAGGTTATATTTTTTAATATTCCCTAACCTAAGCTCAACTTTATAAACCTATATATTTCGTTAGCTCTTCCAACTTGATGTGCACCTGCAAATTCTGAGTAAAATTTACTTAAGCACAATTTAATTTTGTATACTTCAACGTAGTGTATTCAAATAACTGAGACTCATGAGTTGAGTACATAAATATAGGTACTTTGAGATATAGGCATGAATATTTCCCTACCTTGGCTTTTTTCTGGGTTGCTTTTTATTCATTCAGTATTTTTCTGGTTGCCAATTGCAAAGTGTTGGACATTTTGCCCTAATGGAAATCGCACTGCAATCACCGTTGATTTCGCTATTAAAAATGTTTATTCTTATAAGTGTGACGCGGTCGTAGGTTCGGAGTACTTTTATCCAACAGTTCAATGCGACGGAGCCAACACACAGGCATCTCCCATCGTACGGGTTGGCCTAGTACCATACGGCCACATACAACAATTAAAAATCATAGTTCCCTAGATAATCATTGTTTTAAACGTCAAATTTTCCATTTTCAGTAGCGTAACTTCAAAACCCGACCTCCGAATTTTACAAAGTTTCTGTATTTTCACAGAAAGTGCGTCACTTAACAACGATCAAACTGCAGTGCATTTAATCATAGCTTCATGTAGTTAATCATATATATAGTTGAACCTATACAACAGTCATACGTTTGTTAGTTTTCTTTTTAATCCTTCAATCTTTTATCCCCTTTCAAAAAAGAAAAATGATTGTGTGTCAATTTATCAATAGACTTGAAATTATATGTTCTAATGTGTGCTTCTCAAAATTACGTTTGTGCATTATACAGCACTGATGATGGGATTTTTTGAATCCGCAACGTTTGCTTAAGAAGTTGAGCTTTTAATTGTGGTTCTCATTTTTACTTTTTACTAAGTCACAGTTAATAGTTGTTTCTACTCCTTTTAATGTGATTTAAAAACGTCAAAATATATTCTGACGTTGCTGGATTTCGTTCACAGACAGAAGAGATGGAAAAGCCGTGTGACCATGGACAAGTACCGACAGGATTCGATAGTGATATACCTAAAAGAGGGCCCTCAGGTGAGACCCACATAGATGGTGCAGCTTCAGTTGGAAAGTTAATTTGATTTCGCTGCCGTGAACGATCGTATGACATCAGTCCCCTTATCTGAATGGCTCCACTCTAATCTCACCTCTTCGAGTGCTGCTAGCGTGAAAGTTCTCCAGTTCTTTGTGTGTGCTCCTGATCATGATCTGCATTATTTTTTTATTGCACTGACATTCATAAACGTTGCCTTACATGTATACAGGTGTTACTTTCCATGAAAGTACATAGGTCTGTATTAATAGTAGCTGTTTAAACACTTCCATTTTTGATAATTATGTGTTTTTGTATTGTTTAGAGGTACATTAATTTGTTGGTTATGTCTCACCAGAAATTTCGTAATAATATTCGCTTTTTATTTTACTTCTCTTGCTTTCCTATTTTTCTCTGTATTATGCTGTGCACATACATTCCAGTAATCAGGTTCCCGCCAGTGCTATCTTCTCCAGTTCATAAATTGATAATAAATCTGAAAAGTTCTCTAAAAGTTTAGCAATACTTGGATAATTCTTAGTAAAATTTGCCTGGTGTTTGCCGACACTTCTAAAGTTACGTTAAAGGCGCTATGGTTAGCTTGTTTTGATAACATTTATTTCATTATATCCTGTATTTGTTGCTAAATGACAGTTTGACTTTTTTAAACTCAGATGGGCCGTCGGAATTTAGGGTCTTGTTGTGTAGGTACCTACCAGTTTTTATGCTCATTTTTATGTTTACCTAGCTAGGCCTTCAAGACTTCTGTGATACTCGCTTTACGTTCGTTATTCCATTTTACTCCTTCCTAACAAAGATGTATTTTATTCTTTCTTTTTTTTTATTATTTATCAAGCTGTACTTCAAGTCAAAACGTCCCTTGCCATTGCAATTCTGTTTCACCAGGCAAAAGGAGCATCAATCATTTGATACATATCTTTGAGTTCCCGCAACTAGCTATGACTTTTCTTGCAATCAGCTCCAAATCGGTTTTCTCTGCGTTTTGGCGATTCGTGTCGCCTTTTCTTTGCTTCTATTGTGGTCTTAAAGAAAATTACATTTAACTTGAAATTGAATTCTACTTGCCCTTTCGTGGGAAAAAATGAGTTATAAACCGTAGAGTTTATCATTTCTGGCTGTGTTATTTTATTGCACGTTAACATTGTCATATGTTAAAAACTCATTTGTAAGGAAGTAGCACAGCCTAGTACAGACAGGGTTTACCTAATATCTGAAAAATAGTTTTAAATTATTTTACTGTTCTTGATGATGTGTGTCTCTACTGCTTATATCAATTGCCAATATTGTTATATTAACTTTTCATTTTGTCATACTGCGTTTCAATATTAACCTTGAAATTACCAACTATGATGTCAGTTGCTCGTTGAAATAGCATTATTTATGTTGATAAAATCGTTAGTGATAAATGATTGTCCACCATTGTTACTTTTCATATATATTGACGAAGATTGGTTTACCTTACTAATTAATATATTTCTTAGACTGCTATCAAAGATTTAGCGTTTGTTTTAGGAGCATTTCACTGAAGTGTACAAGGACTGACTTTGGAATTCATTTGGGAGGTGTGGACAATCCTAATCATTAGTTTAATCTATGCTTTTGCATCTAAGGGTCAGTATATATGCAGTACCGTCCTAAACTAAGGGACAAATTTTCAAAACGGCGTAACTTTTTTCTAACCATGCCAGATATTTCTACTTCTGCGCACCATTAGCTAGTAAGATGTTGATTATTGTGTTACTATGTGAGACGTGTATGAAAGATAATAAAAAGTAATGAACGAAAAGCTTTTCTCTTGAAATATATCACGTCCAAAACTAACGGAAAAACAAGAAAAAAATTGCATTTAACTCAGTGTTTTGCTAGAAATATTTAGCAAAACATAGGTGAGCAATCAATATTTGGTAAATAATCCCTTGCTTTCGATTACAGCTGCACATCGTTGACTACATGACCGAATGAGACTCTGACAATCTTCAACAGTAGTTTTCGCCCATTCCTCTAGAACTTTTATCCAAAGAACTTCCGTATTGATAGGGTTTCTTGCCATAACTTTCACCCCATGTGTTTTCCAAAGATTCTCGATTGGATTTAGTCAGGACTTTGTGGTGGCCAATCCATAACTTGGAGAACTTGCTGCTCAAGGTAAATCATGACTGTCTTTGCCTTGTAGCGGGGGGCATTGTCTTGCATGAAGGTAGGGCTGGGGACTCCTGAGTTTACAATATTTGGCACGACAATACCTTCCAACAGATTTCTATACACCTGAGCACTCACACGGGTTTGCAAACGAACGAGAGGAGATGTCCATTGACTAGAGAACATACCGAAAACCATCACGCTCCCACCGCCAAATTCTTTGTACACTTTACACTTAATTTCTCACCTCCACGTCTTCTAACAAAGTTCTTACCGTCATTACCAAACAAATTGAACTTGCTTTCATCAATGAAGAACACTCTAGCCCAATTTTCATGGGACCAGTTAACATGCTTGTTTGTAAACTCTAACCTCTTTGTCTTGTTCTTGGCACTCACAAGCGGTTTCTTCTGTGGGTCTTGAAAATAACCCTATTTCTTGAAGGCGCCCAGAAACGGTCTGACGTGAGACGTTCATACATGTTTTGTCATTCATTTCCCTACTTATCGCCTCTTAGGACTCAAAACGATCGATCCTTCAATGACGTACGCTGGATGACTCTGTTCTCTCTAACTGACGTTTTACGGGGCCTGCCGGCTTTTTTAGGGGCACCAATGCAGCCGGTTTCATCGTACGACTTCACTATTCTGCTCACAACACTTTTCGAACGGTTTACCTTCTCAGAAATTTCTCTAGTAGTGACATTATTCTTGTGCAACTTGATGATATATCTTGTTGCAGGAGCCCTCACGGGTATATTATGATGAGCCCTATCCCTGCCATAATATATATGGGCCTTATGACCCCAGAGGTATACCCGAGTACCTTTTCCGCAGGAGATGTTGCATCTGTCCGTAGTTCCTGCTGACGAGGTTAGTTTTGTAAAGTTAGGTAGGTTCTTCATTTCCGTTTCTGTTCCGCGAGGTGGGCAGTCGATCGAGATAGCGCACCTACTCCGCGGGATTTCTCTCATCTCTCTCGTGTGGAAGGCCGTGAAAGAGGCCGACCACTCGAGTGTCTCCTACTATGCTCTGCGCCTTGTTTCCTGTCCGTAGTAGCGCACATAGGCCACGCGACAAATTATGTGGTATTTAAATGCTACTCACTCATTTCTGTTGGAACGCCTGAGTTGCGGCTACGGAGGTTAAACAAAGTTTATAGCTAAGTCTTGTCGCAGGATATAATGAACTTTCTGACGTGGTGCCGTCATGTAACGAATAGCATGTTTACATAAGGCAGTGTCAAACTCTGTCTTCGATATAAATAAGGCAATACGGACTGGATAAGAAATTAACTAAATTTTTCTTTTTTCCCCTTAATTTTGGACGTTATGAATTGAAAGAGAAAAGCTTTTCGCTCATAACTTTTTTATTATCCCTCATATATATCTCAAATTTTAACACAATAATCAACATCTTATTGGCTAATAGTTTGCAAAAGAAGAAGTACCTGGCATGGTTAGAAAAAAAATTGTCCCTTAGTTCTGGATGGTACTCTCTATACTGTTTGCCTAGTGATTCCTATTTATTCAACTCCCCCTTCATTTTGCTTTTGTGAAAAATTCAGCCGTATACTATGTATTTTTTTGTAATTAATTGCCAACAGTGATTTCAGATCACGGCTCAGACATTGATCTTCCTGCAGCAGCATTTGGTGTTCGGATCAAGCAGGAAATGACTGATGATAACTGCATATTTGTGAAGGGAGAACCTGTTGATTGGACACTTGCTGAACTGGTGAGATTGCTTCCTGCTTCAACGTGCTGGTCCGTTAAGTTTTAACTGGTTTAATTTACAGTTTCGTATTGAGGTATAGTATTCCATTAAGGAGATAAAATATTCCTGATTTTTATAACTGCTGTTTGTTATTTAGAGAATTGGCTTCGAAAACACTGCCGAAATGACAGTTGTATTCACTATATACATCTACTGTAGTTATATTAATCTAGATAAATATAGCAATTGTTGAACTATTTTTTATCATTGCTAGTCCCTTTTATTACTGAAATTAGAGTTTCTTGCTAATTTCGACACCAATACTGCGGCTATCCACGATGATAACAATCCTGTGAGCAAGTAGCCAGTACTGTGAGAAACTATAGGCTTAATCTCTGTTATTTGCCATTCTGGTGGGGTACATTTGTCTAGCGACCTAGAAGGATTTTGCTAAACGAGGTTTTTATGACCTGACATTTAATTCTATTCGACAGGTGATCAGCTAGTACTTCAAATATGAACGCCATAGGTTGTTGGTTGAGATAGCATGGAATATTTGCATTTTAGTGCGGATCATTTGAACTGCAACATCGCTGTCGCGCTCGTTGCTACGCTGAAGTTGACACAGATTCGGTTATTGCTCAGAGATTCGGTTGTTTCTCGCGTCTGTAAAATACCAGAAAATATAGAATCTAAATTCTATTCATATTTCCTATCTCTTTGGTAGTAATGACGCTAAATTCAAAAGATATTAAATAAGTGCCTTTTCACGTATGCCCCTGAAAGTATAAAAATGAGTAAATTTGTAACAAGTATCATTGTTAACATGGGCATTACTATACTCAGCAAATATCTCTATCTATGTTTAAATCTCAAACAAGTTTATAGGAAGTATATCGTAACTTTCGACTTTGACTTCAGATTAATGCAATGGACCCGTCACACCATGGGCCAGTACCGGCAGCACACGAGAGTGACGGACCCGCAAGAGGGCCCTCAAATGAGACCCATATGGCTGGTACAGCTTCAGTTGGAGAAAGTACAGTCGACCCAGCTCCCACAGGCGATCGTATGGTATCATTTGATGATCCGCGTGGTTCATCTTCATCTGACGAGCTTGTTTTTAACCGTAGCTTTTCAGGTGTTGCTACTAGCGTGAAACTTGACGAGTGTTGCATGTGTGAGTATGTCGGTGCTTCTGATCAGGATCTGCGTGCTCATTTTACTGAAAAACATGCGAGGAAATTGTCTCACAAATGCAAAAAATGTGAATATACGACGAATCACAATGGAAACCTTATGCAGCATTTTATGGCCAAGCATACCGACAAGAAGCCGTGGCAGTGCAATGACTGTGAATATGCTTGTGTTACTAAGAGTCAACTCGTGTCACACTTTGCTTACAAGCACTCGAGAAATAGACGTTTCCAATGCACTAAGTGCTCGTATGCCTTTGTAACTAAGAGTGACCTCAAGCGCCATTTTGCTCGCGGTCACTCGGGAGACTTGCCTTTCAGATGCAGCAGTTGTCCCTATGCTTCTGCTACAAAGGGTCAGCTTAATGTTCATTTTGTCCTAAATCATTCAACAAAGAAGCGTGACAGATACAGTGATTCTCGTCGCGTTAGTGTGGAAAAAGGCCAATCCAGTGGTCATGTTGCTCTCAAGCAGTCGAAAGAAAAGCAGTTCAAATGCACTGAATGTGATTATGCTTGTGTTAAAAAGAGCGATCTCACCAGTCATTTTGCCCGCAAACATTCGGGAGAAAAACGCTACAAATGCAGTGACTGCGAATGTGCCTATTTCCGTAAATACGATCTAGCTTCTCATATTGCGTATAGACATTCGGGAGATAAGCGCTACGAATGCAGCGAATGTGATTATACTAGCTTCGGGAAGAGCGCACTGAAGGTTCATTTTGTCCGCAAACATTTAGAAGAGAAACGCTACAAATGCAGTGAGTGTGAGTACGCCTGTGTTACGAACAGCGAACTCTCTCGTCATACTGCACATAGACATTCACGAAAGAAATATTCAAGGAAAAAACTCTGCTAGAAACAGTATTAATATTCTTAGGTAATCCGTTTCCTGCCATCTCCGCAGGGGATGTAGCATCTCACCGCAGTTCCTGCTGAGAAGGTTAGTTTTATAGAGTTAGGTAGGTTCTCTATATTTCATTTTCTGTTCCGCGAGGTGGGCCGCCGAATGGTGGTAGGCGACCCATCCCATGGGACTCCTATCTGCTCCCGTGTTTGGGGCCACGGAAGGGACACCCCGCACGAGTGTTCACTTTCTTCTGTCTCCTTCTCTTTTCGTTTTTCGTCTCTTTCCCTGCACCGCACGGCTGAGCGTTTACGTTCGGCCGAGCAGTGTAGGGTTAGAAATCCTTGCGCCTTATTTCCTGCCAGACATGGTGCACCTGGCCGGGATTGTACTAAAAGAGCTCATCTGAGTTCGACTCAACTTCTAAATTATATTATACAAAATTGGATCGCTGTTATATAGTCCTCGTATCTAATACGGCGGGAAAACCATTATAATAATTATAAGTAATCCGTTTCCCGTTTTAATAGAAAGCAGCGTGCTTGTTAGGTTACCTGTTCCATGGTATGTAGAGTTGCTTCCCAGGCTAGGTTATAGGTTAGATACCTTCACTAAGCTTTTTTGACGTCCAACTTAC
Source organism: Parhyale hawaiensis (assembly GCA_001587735.2). Classification (NCBI taxonomy): domain Eukaryota; kingdom Metazoa; phylum Arthropoda; class Malacostraca; order Amphipoda; family Hyalidae; genus Parhyale; species Parhyale hawaiensis. The sequence continues at coordinate 377,782 of LQNS02278115.1, read as the reverse complement.
CTACACCATTCGCACTTCAATTACCCCCATTTTTACTGATTATGTTTTATCCGGTCTTCCTCTTTTCTCCAACTTGTTCCTGTGTGCATTGATTTTTTTTTTGGGGGGGGGACACCCTCGTGCGTAGTTTTTGCATTTCCATAGCCATACTGCATGTCGCTTACTTATCCTTCTGTTCGATCGCCTTTGTAGTAGAAACTTTAACTTGATCTATTCAGAATAATAATCTACAAACTAATAAAGATCGTTGTGTAATATCTGTTTATTTGCTTGTTGATTTATTTGTTCGTTTTCTGTCACGCTTTAAGAAAACTGATACATTAAAATTAGGTCAAGTTGGAGACTGTGGTCATCCTGTTAAACTTCATTAAAAACTAATTTGTAGAAAATAGTCCACGTCACAGATGATGGCATGCCCTTTTATATTAGCGAGAGTTGAAATCCAAGCAATGAAGACATCTAAAGCTTCTTTTAGCGCTGCCATGGAATCTGATTTGTACAATTAACACCGTCTCCATCCATCGAATCTGTGGCAAAGTACAGGGCGACCTTATAATTGAATGCGCTTCTTGCGTTAGCGAAAATCGAAGCCCTGAAAATATCTGAAGCTTCCCTTAGCACTCTAATGCATCCTGATTCTTAGTTTCTTCGCACAGATAATTTTGTTGCGTCAAGTATTCTTCCAACTTTATTCCAATCGTCGACAGAACAGCTCTTCGCCAAGCAAAAGCAATTTACATATACACTATGACATCCTGGCGTACTTATGATACCAAATCGAAGCTATTATTTTGAGTGTTGGTGAACTACCTTCAAAGATCAACTAATTTTTCCTCATGAGGCAGAAAGAAGAGAAAGGTTTAATCACTCAGCAGTTGTGAAGCTGTGAACGTTCTTCTCTATCCTATAAGCTGGCACTTGTATGTACAGTATTAACGAAAATATGGTCAATGAAGATGGGTCATCACAAATGCCTCGCTGTTATTTCTGGCAGCGCAGTCACCCTAGTAGTTATAATAAGTATTACTAACAGAGGTGGTAATACTCACTATTTCGCAGACCAAGTCGCTGCTGCCTCCATTACGCAAGTCGTTTAAACTTCCGTTTCAGCACCATAGATCTTGACCACCCGTGGTCAGCTGCAGCTGTACTTACTTTTCTGGGGCCAGCTTGGGCCAACATCTGCAGTACGAACCAATGCGTGTGGGTTTTTCAGTTGAGGGTACGAAGGTGCAGTCAAAGTTGACTTTACCTTTACCTTTCCGTCTCCCTCGCGATATTTGAGTTTCCTGTGACGATTCCCTGCAGCTGTGCAGCGATTTTCGACAGTTCATGTTGCACAGTATCTGCTCTTCATTATGTTATTACGTATATATGTCCCTCTTAGTGCCTAGCTTGACACGTCTCAGAGTTCATGTTATATCTGCCATATTGCGCCATTTTTATCCCTCTTATTGCCAAAGTTGGTTGTCCTGAAAGCTCACTTTACATCTGCTCCACATTGTGTCTAGTCCATTTAATCCAACCATATCACGAGCGACGGGTCTGGCTACTATTACGGGCTGCACATAAAATGTGCAGTCAGCAATTTTAAGTGAGTCTGTGCTAAAAGCTGGGCTAATAAGAACACTTTTCGGTTGAATTTTTTTTCTTGTTTACAATTGACAAGGTAAATAAGCATATATGTACATGTAATTTACTGGCACTAAATGGGTAGACACTTTTATTTCGAAGTCAGAATGACTAAGTGAAAGAGAGGCGATGTTATCATATCCTGATGACAGTAAGTGCAACATTCGAGCAAACTTGTACATTTAATCATTTCAGATCTTATCCTCGATTTGAAAGCTGCCCTTAAACCAGGCCTCTTGCCAAAAAAACGCTTAAAGTCATATACATGTTATAATTGGGTAATTGCATTAAAATACTGTAAATGGACAGAGACACATGGAACTTGGTCAAAATACCCCTCATGACGATTTTAGGGAATGCGTCATTGTAAACTGCCAGGGAAATCTCCAAAAATTCGAGAACACAGTCTGTAGGGTTGAGCATATACTGGGATACTTCAATTTATGTTTCTAATGTGAAATCGTTTGGCACAGTTAACAAATAAATTCATAGTGACTAGCGGGACCCGTAGAATTCCACGGTTGAATAAACACTATTCTTTCCAAAATGAAGCAACCGACGCTATACTATTACAATTTACCTCAGTTTAACATAATGCAGCTCCTATAACGTACCCACCCCGTCTGAGTAAACGTCCGTCGCTCATTCCAACTCAACAATGTCTGTCTATCCAAGCATAAAGAAGTCGTATAAGCTAACGTGACCGGTGGGAATTCACCGATTAGTTAATGCTCCCACTTTATAAGATGTAGCAATCTAAGCAATACGCTACTATAACGCGCCTAACCTAACACAGCTCCTC
>LQNS02278115.1:353161-367784 GCA_001587735.2 Parhyale hawaiensis | reverse complement strand
TCCTCTCTGAAGCTCACCCGCACATTAACTTCAAATTTTCATACAAAAACTCCTTCACCATAGGGTCTTATTTTAAATTCAAAGACAAGCCTCCTACACCTCTCCTGTCTAGTGTTATCTACCAATATTAATGCAGAAACTGCAATGCTTCGTACGTAGGTATCACTGGTCAACATTTCAAAGCTCGAATCAATTAACATTTAGGCGTATCCAGTAGAACAGGTCTACCCCTCGCAAAACCTGCTCATTCTGCTCCCCGTTTCCATGCTGAACAAAATAATCTTCCTATCAGCACGACAGACTTCTCAATCATCGACTTTTCTACCCCACTCGAACTCACCTCACGTGAATCTCTCTACATCCATAGAGCAAAACCTCAACATTATGACCTCGGCTGTACCTCTACAGACGGTTCATGCCTGACCCATCGCCCTACGACTGTACAGACGTCGACATCTGGACCCTCCCAACTCGCTTCATTCAGTTGCATTTTAGTCCTCCGAGCATCTCAGCTCCCCACAATATTGAAAATAAAAAGAATTCTGTTTTAATTTGATAGGTTACCTTGGATATTTTATACTTCTGAAGATGGGAGGCATTCTCGAAACGTTAAGTTTTATATGATTAGTCGACTCAATATTTAGAATTTTAGTTTTTGTTAGGTGTGTTGGCTTGATTCATCTTCAGATATGAAAGGAAGTTACTCTGTTTTTTGGAGGTAACTAGTTTCCTTTAAAATGAAAAAATCGTGCTGCACTGTACTCTTGATGTGTTCTGTGTAGCCTTTGGCATTTATGACGTGAAGCTGTGACTTAGCTGTTGCAAGGGGTGTATTTACCAACCTGCATTAATAGTGGATGATGATTATAATTTTATAGATTAATAAAAACTTATAAACCTTGAAAAATCATAATTTCCATGAATACCGGATAATTTACAACAGGAACCTTAGATTGAGTTCATTCAATTTCAGTTTATGTCTAGGGAATTTTTGCTAATATTACAGATTTAGTGCCCAAATAAATATAGGTATGGAATTCACTTTCACACTGTTAGAAGACTAAGGAAAAAAATCAAATGTTATTTTTTAGCATGAGCTGGAATAGATATTCAATTCATCTTTGCATCAACATATGAGTTAAATGTAGCCAGTTAATCTTGTTTGCAATATAACTATCATATTTACAAAATAAATAATATCTGCTGCTTTAGTTTACTCTTTTTGTCCTATGGATNCAAATGTTATTTTTTAGCATGAGCTGAAATAGATATTCAATTCATCTTTGCATCAACATATGAGTTAAATGTAGCCAGTTAATCTTGTTTGCAATATAACTATCATATTTACAAAATAAATAATATCTGCTGCTTTAGTTTACTCTTCTTGTCCTATGGATTCAGGCGTATGCCTCATGGCTGATGAGGCATACGCCTCATTCACATTAGCTAGGCCTTCGGGACGTCTCTCTTTCGTGCCCACTTTGCTTCCGTCCCGATTTCATACTGCCATTTACTCATGCTTTATCTGTTCTTCCTCTTCTTTTCCGACTTGCTGTTCCCATGCGCGCTGATCCTGTGTGGTGGGAACACCTTCGTGCATGGTTTCCCCGTTTCTCTTGGCATACTATATGTCCCTTGCTCTTTCCTCTGTGATATCTTTCTGCTTGGAAACGGAGGCTTACACTTCCTAACTATAACTAACTAGGTGACTGTTTTCATGTCACGGAACTACTGTATTTATAATTCAATTTTTTAAGCCACTTCCATTTTCCTTATAAAAAAGTGTTTTATAAACATTTCTACAATATTTCAGCTTAAAATTTGCTATTTCTAATAATTTAACAATTATGTAGGTAAGCTTTAAAATATGTTCAACGTTTAGCAATCATTACTGAGCGCAACAAAATGAAATAAAATATCCTATGTAAAATATCTCTTTTAACATGTTGAAGCAGCGGTAATGCATATGAGTACTCAGTTACAGAAATGCCGTAGAGTAGAAATATGGCCTGTGGACTGTCAAGTTGTGGTCTAGTCTATGCGCTGATATGTTGCTAAACTGGTACGCGAATGGTAGCAGAATGATATTTTGTCCTGATTTAGGCTGTAAATGGGATGGGAGGAAGGTTCCGACTAAGAGGTTTTACTTACAAGCTTCGTTCTGTTATGTAGCTTACGTACTACATTCGAGATAATACCTTGCTCACTGTATGTACTGCCATTTGATTCTGTAAATACATGATGTGGCCGTAGAGTGTGTTAATTTTCTCTTCCCATTTCAATGTGCAGTGTTCTTTCGATGGTCTTTATTTAAAAAATTCCATTGCTTCTGTTTTTGGTCTATCCAATGTTAATGAAGTTACGAGGGAGAATTGCGACTCGCTGTTACTTCCTGCCTTCAATTCTGAGTAAAATTATTGCGTTACTGCCGTTGTGCCGCAGTAGGCAAAACTTGGGTTTTGCCGGGGATATTGCACGCTCCCCCGGCGCTGTACGAGTGCTCATGGTGGACTCTTCCTGACTGGCTGGTCTCGTGGAAAATGGTGGCGCTGTACAGTCCTGTCAAGAACGATTACTCACGCCCCATGTTCTTCCCTTGGGTCTTGCTGGGTTCGTGTGGCGACCAAACATGGCTGATGCTGGGTTCGTGTGGTGACCAAACATGGCTGATGCTGGGTTCGTGTGGCGACCAAACATGGCTGATGCTGGGTTCGTGTGGCGACCAAACATGGCTAATGCTGGGTTCGTGTGGCAACCAAACATGGCTGATGCTGGGTTCGGGTGGCGACCAAGCATGGCTGAGTAGTCGTGCTGACCTTCCTTTATATTGCTGTAAACATTTTCATCAGTGCAAGATCTATTCCCATTAATGTAAAACTTAATTCTGTTCATACCTTCAATCGTGATATTACACAGTTTTTTTTGGTATTTGTTGAAAAAATACATTGCCTAATGTATTGCAGATTTTGAGTAGCTAGTTCATTCGTAGTCAAATGCGAATAGAAGTTGATTGTTAAGTGATGTTGAGGGTGTTCCTGCTGCACTGTGAATCCTCTTCTGGTCTTTGCTATTTTGTTGTTATTAATTGCATGATCCCCTGTACTTTAGTGAATCACTTTAGGTAGAGGTGCTCAGAAAAAACTTTTATAACATGACGCTAGTGTACATATACAGTATCTCATTACGTTCATTGTTGACTGATCATTTGTAAGTCGTTAGATTTCCTGCTGATGGTGTTGCCTTCATGTCACGTCGCTCATGATGCTCAGTGTAAACTTTTATGGATTGCTCGCCAATGATAAAGTTGGACATTCTTTTTTATTGAGCTTGAGTTTCGTTAGGTATTGGGGTGAGCTTAGGCTAGGTGAGCTTAAACTCAATTTTGTTGTTGACTAAGTTAGATTAGTTTTAGTTGGATCAGCTTAGACTCAAGTTATTTTATTTTGGTAGCTGTGGGCCAATATGGTGTTAGCAAAATAGGCCTCGTACAAGGGAAGAGTATTGTGCTAGATTTGTGCACACTCAGGGGTTCCACATAGGTTCCCTTCACTCAAGAAACACGCTCATTTTATGCGTACTGTACTTTGTTTCTTCCCTTATTGCGAATTCTGAGAGCGATCTTTGTTCTCTTCATCCTCTGTTCCCATATGCAATTGTCGTCAATGCTTGGGTTTGCAGGTACTTTATTGCTGTCCTAAACGTCCTTTCCTTTTCTTCTTTTGAAACTCTGCAGCCGTGTTAGGGAGGCTTCGACAACGTATGTCGTGAAAATTCGTTTGTTTGTTAAATGAACCACATTCATCAATACACTACCTCTCTAAAGGACTTTTTCCTGGTATAGGCTTGCTTTATTTTCGTCCTTAATGGACCTCAAATATTGTAGCTGAGTGTTTAAAGTAGGTTTGAGCCAATCATTGTTCAAGTTCGAGCAATCACTAGCTATTAAACAAAATACACAGTTAGGCTCATGCAAACTCGGTAATTGTGCCAAGTTGTCGGTGTCAAGCAGCTGAATGCTTTCTAAAAATAGCTTTACTAGAATGCCTCTAAAGCCTTTGTGTCAGTTCCCGGAGTCTGGGGCAGTAGCAGCTCCAGATCTGCACCATGGATCCTGCAAGCAAGAACCTTCAGTTACAGGAATTGTACTTAATGGTGAGTATAATAGAGCAGTTGCACTTGGTTCAACCATGCTTTTCTAGCATTAAACTCGTTGGTAGTGTTTGACCATTTCCGGACCTTTTTTTTTGTTACAAATATCTGGTGACAGTACTCATTGTGGGTAAGTTCTGAAAGTCGCTCTCAAATTATCCTCTGAACTTGCATCAGATTAATTTGGCAAACAGTTCGGCTTAAGCTCAATTAAACTTGGCCATCCATCATCTGCATTATAATTCTGCGTGTCCTTCCGTGAGTTAGTTATTCAGTGCCACGGTGACGCTTTCATCAATGTTACATACGGATAAATTAGGATATCCTTCGTATGACCTAAGGAGGGATCAATAGAAGGAGTCAAGTTCAGATTTAACTGCTTCTGCTTCCAGATCTTTGGTAGAAGATCCACTACCTGACTTGGTAGCTACATTTTTCAAACGTCGTATGCATGGTTTAGGTCCGTGGTTATCATAAATGATGGACAATGCTTTTGTTCTACGGAATTTTCACGCGTTTTTTCAGTATACATATATTAATTGGGGGAAGATTAAAGTACCCTAGATACGATCTCAGGAGGGAACAACACGCATCAAATTATTTTTAAATTGCTTGTGCTTGCAGGTCATAGCTAGAAGATTTGCTGTCGGACTTTGAATATATGTATTCTTTAGCATCATACGGGTCTGAGATATCACTGATGAACATTTCTTGTTCTGTAGAATTTTCATAAGTTCCAGCTATTATTCATTATTTGGCAGTTTAATTTCCTGCTTTAATTCACCAGCTTTCTGATGCTGCGATTTTCAGGAGACAGTGCTTCAGTGAACGTTGTTCAAGCCAAGCAGGAGCTGATTGATGACTGCATATATGTAAAGGAAGAACCCAGCGACTGGATCCCTGATGAGTCGGTGAGACTGTTGGCTGCGTCTCACTGAATTGTTTGCTGCTTGCTGGTGCTTGTTCAGTCTTATCGCATCGCATTTCAAAGAACCACGTTAAGCGAATTAGTCGTCTGAATCGGTTTCCCATAAACTTTGGGTAGTACTAGCAAAAATATCGTAACTTATCTGGAAACTTTAGGCCCAAAGGTTCAAAAATCAACAAATTACAGTTGTGACATTGCAGGCGCTGCAAGATGCTCGATTTCTTTGCTATGATTGAATTTTATTACTTGTATTTAGCTATGATAAATTATAATATATATGATCTTCATAGGTCTACCTATTCACTTCGCGAAGGGCTTTGATGAGATACCCGGCAAACAAACATTAAGATTATAAGTAATTGATATGGGTTGATTGATAGGGAGTCGCGCACGAAGTATAAAAATTAAAACCAACGTCGTTACTAAAAACATGTTGTGCAAACGTTTCGGATTACAGAGAATCCATCCTCAGTAAATTGAAAAACACAAATGAAAGTATAGTAATTAACACATATACTCTAGGAAAAGAAAAACAGACGAATTGTAAACCTAACTAACCCAAAATACTATAGAAGATTAAAATCAAACCAAATTGTTTGTTAACCTAAGGCAGAATGTGTAACGAATTGCAGATATTTGAGTATTTAGGGATGGTTTTTTACAGATTTATGTATATTGATTCCAGCACCCTAAGTTCCTTACTATTATTTATACTATCTATTACTGAAAAGTCAGATATCCTAAGTGGGTGATCGGTTTCCTGACTATGATTCCTAATGGAGGATTGAACTGGTTTAGAAAGTACCACTCCCGTACGACCTGAGATCCCCCTATGCTGTGCACATCGCATGAACATCTGCAAAACGGTGCTGCCGATATAAGAGAGCTGGCAGCTCCCACATACGTACTTATTAACAACTGACGATCGCAACAGCACCTTGGGAGATTCAGTAGGCCGGTAAAAGGATCCTATTGTCTTACTATTACGATAGAACAAATTGGATTTACGTGAAATAGGTTTTGACAAATTGCTGGGTTTAATTCACGTAAATTAGAGAAATGTATCATCTGCAATTTGGCAAAACCTAATTCACGTAAATCCAATTTTTTTCTACCGTAATAGCAAGACCATAGGATCCTTTTACCGGCATACTGAATCTCCCAAGGTGCTGTTGCGATCGTCAGTTGTTTATAAGTACGTATGTGGGAGCTGCCAGCTCTCTTATATCGGCAGCACCGTTCTGCAGATGTTCATGCAATGTGCACAGCATAGGGGGATCTCAGGGCGTACGGGAGTAGTGCTTCCTAAACCAGTTCAATCCTCCATTAGGAACCATAGTCAGGAAGCCGATCACCCACTTAGGATTTCCTACTTTTCAGTTATAGATAATATAAATAATAGTAAAGAACTTAGGGTGCTGGAATCAATATACATACATTGGGAAAAACCGTCCCTAAATGCTCAAATGTCTGCAGTTCTGTTGCACATTCTGCCTTAGGTTGACAAACAATTTGGCCTGATTTTACTCTTCTATAGTAGTTTGTGTTAGGTTAAAAATTCGTCTGTTTTTCTTTTCTTAGAGTATTTGTGTTAATTACTACACTTTCATTTGTGTTTTTCAGTGCACTGAGGATGGATTCTCTGTAATCCGAAACGTTTGTAAAACAATTTTTTAGTAACGACGTTGGTTTTGCTTTTTATATTTCGATTATAAGGAACTTCTGATGTTTGTAAAGTCTTCTCAAGGAGATATGAGCTTCATATGAAAATTTTCTTCAATGACCACCAGAAGGCGTCAATTAGCAAAAAGTGAGTCAAGTTGCAGATGTTAGAAATAGTTATCCATATTTTTGGATGTGCATCTTGCTCTGCCAATGTTGAAATGCTGAAGATATTTCCAGCTCCTCTCCCGCCTCCCATGTAATTGTTTTCATGCCCCATCTAAGCTATCACTACTCTGAATTCATATGCAAGTTGAGTCAATGATCAACGGAGGCAACGGAGCAAAAGATACAATATTTTTCTTCAGAGTACAGTAGTAAGGAGACAAATGAAGAACAGAGGTTTCCGTTCAGCAATTATTTTTCCAATAGGGTTTCTTCAATTGACAAAACAGCATTTTGCTTAGGTGAAAATATCTGTTAACTGCTGTTGCAGTGTCACATAAGATAGGTGTCTGAAAATTGACCTCAGTGATGCTTGTCTGTTTGCCAATAGACCATTTGTTACCGCCGCCATATTGAAACTGGTTTTTAATTATTATTTCACTACAAGCGCTTAGTTTAGTCGAGCACTGGTAACTTTTCTAACGCGCATGCTTGCTCACGACCAGATACATGCAGGGGGAATGCTTGGCTGCAGCTCACAGTCGTGACAATTTTTTATTCGTAAAGTGTTTTGAATTTATATATTGGAACTTTTCTTGATTTTTCAAATATTTCTCTCAAGTTAGGGTTTAACATAAGACATATGTTGCTACAGAGAAAATGTCTGGATGAGAAAGACTAATTGATTGAAAATCTCCATCTCTAAGGGTTTCACACGCGGCCATAGTGCAGGTCTTAGGCTATATCTCTTATATTGACTTCCCCTTGCCTTTGGCACCAGCCAGGAGCTTTCTCTTATGAAACTGATGTCTCTTTGCTGATACCTGACAAACTTCAGCCGATTTTACTTACTATCGCAATTTTACTTGGCTTTTTATTAGAACCGCTTGCTAAGCGAAATTTACTAGAAGCCAAACTTGGGAAGATAAGATGAAATCTAACTTATCCTGGCTAAATGCTACATATTCTGCAGTAAAGTAAGGCATAGAACAAGCGACGAAAATCTACAATTGGAGTTTAGGCTGGTGCTGTTCATCTGTATCATTGTAAGATGTTGGTAATTTCGATCTTTTATTTGGGTTGTAAATTGAGTTAATAGTAATCTGAATGTCTATTTGAAGTCTACTAGCATCAGAATTAAAGCCTACAATTTGTTATTTTGTCTATTTTAGGAGGGTGGACCGGAGAAGCCGTCATACCATGGACCAATATCGGTTGTGCATTCTCAGGGTGGGCCCCCAGATGAGACCCGTCTAGCGGATTGTTTTTATTGGATTTAGTGAACTTCACCTAGCCTCTGTGAACAGTCCTGTGACATAAGGATAATGGAACTTTTGTTTTATGAAATTGATCTGTTAACTGCTGGTAAAAATTTGAAAGATGTTATTTTTCCGGGTTAACACTTTTTAGCATGCTTCTTGTTATGTAGCCTGTTTATTCACTGGTTAAAGTTAGTCGTTGATCATATTGGTGGATAAGCGATGCAAATTCAGTCCTGTTCGCTCAGTCACGAAAAATCTAAACGCTGTTATTAGTGGCTGCTCTGCACAAATTGGGTATACGTGAGGACAGTTACATGTTTATCGACAGGAAAGTCACGGGCAAGCGTTGCCCGACTGTATGATTTAGACTAATGAAAGGAGCGACTCCAAATCAGTTGCAAGTATAGTTATTAGTTTATAGCGCATCCAAACTTACAGAGCAAAACTACACACGGAACAAAAATTTTCAAGCCACCACTCTGTTTATAACTGCTAAGCGTCATGTAGCTGCGCAATGCATTTGTTCACGAATAGGAGACCGTAAGTCCGTCTTCTTTTTCTGGGGTGCGCCGCAATCACGCCAAAACGGGGCTACCGCACCCTGAAAGCAGGTTACCGTAACCGAAAAGTGGTTGTGAGAGCGCCATCCAGTGACAAGCGGAGTAAGCTTAGTGAGATTAAAATTCCGTTTTATTTAAAGTTTTATACATGAAAGTTTCAAATAACTGATCTGAATTACTTATTCTCGTGTAATGAGTTTATTTAATGCGTATTTGAATGAATTTGGTGCTCCTTTTATTCAAAACAGACGTTTGTGCTCAATGACCTACATCAGCGTAACCCGTGTCGCAGTCGTCATATTTGAGCTATGAATGCCACACGGGCTGGGCCTCCGGTGTAGCACCGGTAACCTAGAAATGCTAATTGCGATACATCCCTGATGTTGCTGTCATGAAATCAGCATATTGTCTGCGTTTAAACTTGCAGATACGAATTTGGAACTGATTATGATATCGTTTTCGTATATGTGTCAACACTTACCTTTGCAAACTCTATAGCTCTATTGATTAGATCTTGCAATTTTTACTTCCTTGGCGTTCCCATTGGCACATGACGTGCTTATTACATTTCTCTCTACCTATATTTGTTTACAGCTGTTCTGCTGTGATAAGTGCAGTATGAGTTGGAGAGCGCCGAGCATACTTTTCGTCTTATTAGGTAGAATTTGTCCTTGCTTGATAGTTGTATATTTCATTAGAATTTTGGCCTTCACAGTTTCAGGCCGCAGTGCTGCCTCTTTTACTCTTGCTACATCGGAAGGTGCTCGGATCAAACAGGAACTGACTGATGATGACTGCATGTATGTGAAGGAAGAGCCCATTAACTCTACACCTGATGAACTGGTGAGACTGTTAGTTGCCTCTCCTCTCTTCTGTAACTGGTGTGGGGTTTCGAACTATGATATTACACAGTCTTCTTCTACTAGTAAACAGTTGCATACTGAGTGGCTCACCCTGTCTGTGACATTCAAAACACTTGTGGTTATCACAGTCTTAATTTACCTCTAAAACACCAGCACCGCGTTTATCTTTGAACTTTTCGTATGCTATAGTTCCATGAGATAATTTCACACAGCTTCCCGCTGTAGTAGAGCACTTATATAAATAGTGTATGTATTACTGACGTTTTGTTGTTTATGTTCGCAGTCGTAATTTTACTATGAAGTATGCAGCGCAAGTACTTAATTATTCTCCCGTTTCAATACCAAAATTTGCAATGAACGGAGCATCACCAATCTCATATCAAAGCTACTAACACTGGTGGTTTTATGTTAGGAACAATTTTTTGGCCCGTTCAAAAGCCAGCTTCTGTGTCCTTTGCGTGGCATTTTGTTTTCAGTATACAACCGGATTCAAATTGTATCGTGGATACTTCACTCAACCATTCCATGCTTACAGCTGTTAAACTACAATTCTAGGCCCCAGTATCCCCATTTTTTTTATTTGTGGTACTTGTCTATGGATGCATGTACTGTATGTATGAGACTTACTTTGACGATTATGAGAGTGTGCTTGCTCTTCCTTTATTGCTAGGCACTGAGTGAAGATTGAGTGTTTTACCGTACGGTGTTTCTTTCGGGCAGCCCTGCTTGTTAGGTTTGCAGCTAGCTTGTACCCTAGTTAGATGCTAGAAGCCTCTTACTTTGCTGAAGTAGCGTACATGAAGCACAAATATTTTTTTAGTTAGAATGAGCCGATAGATTAATTTTCTGTTTTCGTTGCTTGTAACGTTTTCTCAAGTCGCTTGGTCAGGCTATGTTCAGTAGACCCACAGTCGACTCTCTAAGACAAATTGACCTAGCAGACGCAGGTGACTGGCAACAACAGAAGCCCAGACGGAGAGCGAGATGCTTATACAGGTATAATAAGAATATTAGAAGTGTCTACGGACTACATTCTTGTCACCAAATGCAGCATTTACCTTGCACTGGGGAAAAGTCTTATTCAGAGCATAAAAGAGAGAGTAGCTTGTTTGCATCTGATATGTAAACTTCTCCTTTAAGATGGCACCGAGAGTCTCCAGAGAGCTGGACCCCTGGTGCACAGTTTCTTCTATCTTCATGGGTGGATGCTGGGGTAAAAGTTAATGAGACCGATTGACAAACAAAGGTTTAATCTTGTCTGTATTCAGCATCGTGCTTTAAGTGGAGCACCATGCACAAAGGCGCAGTTAGTCCTTATTAAAGATTGGACAACAGCATCACAGTCTATGGGGCTAACTGGTGTAGGTATGCAACAGTTGTAGTCCATTATGAGATATTGTAAAAAAAATATTATTCATGGGACAAACTTTGAATGCACAAGTTTCATGATCCAGTGTGCAACATCGGGCAGTCTCGCTGGAACCTAACTATTCCCTCCCTCAGCCTATGGTTTTTTGTTCTTTTGCGAGTACGTTTCCTTATCATGTGATTGTGCTTTCTGTACGATTTTAATTTTGATTCCTTTTGAATTTAGGTAACGAGGCCTCTTTCCGTCAGGATTTATTCTGATCGATTTAGCTGATGTTGAGTTGAGTCTACGAGATGAAGTTATCATAGTTATATATTTCATTGTACGAGAAGTTTATAAATGAAGAGCTATTGGCCGTTTTCCTTGTTCTCTTTCCAGTTAGATGATTCTTGTACACCGCAACGTTGCATTTAACATTTAAATCATATACATGAACGATATTTCATTGACACCATGCTGTGAATTACACTCAAGTTTGCATAAAAAATTCGAACAGTATGGGGCTAAGCGCGCTATCTTAGGAAACGCTCCAAAAACCACCCTGACTGAGGGATTCAAGGAACTGTCCGTCATTCTCTTCATACGTACAGAAGTAGTCACAATTGATAAAAATCTACCGCGTTCATCGATCAACTCCAAAGTGTACCATGTAGCTAATAGGCCTGCGTGGCTGACCTTATGAAATGCTGCACCAAAGTTCAAGTGAAGGAGGCTAGCTTCAGAACGACAATCCAGTGTTGACTGTAAATTGCGTGACAGATAACAGAGCGTCACAACTACCCATACCTTTTGCGTGTGCAGTCTGACCAAGAGGCAGCAGTACAGCAATTGCATTGAAGCTACCCAAATTACACGCACTAACGTCTCATCACACTCTTTTGACAAATACATAGACGATAAGACCGTTTGTGGGAATCGCCTTCATTTCTCGAAAGTGGGGCTTTTGGGTTTGGGAGTTATATAAGTAAACAATGAAACACTCTCCGAACCGAATCAAGCGTCTTTTTGACTTTTTAAGCTGTTTATGTTGTTATCTTCATCTACAGACAATTGGATCAGAGTCATCTTACGTTGGACCCATGACAGCGATACGCGACAGTGTAAAAGGGCCGCCCAGTAAGACCCATATGGCTGGTACGGCTTCAGTTGAAGAAAGTAAACTGAACCCTGCTCCCGTGAACGATCCTCCGACGTCAGTAAACCAGCCGTTTGATTCATCCTTGTCATATAACAGCCATGCTAGTCATAGTCCTTCAATTACTGCTCGTAATGTGAATACCAGCGTGAAACTACACGAGTGTTGTGTGCGTGAGTATGTCAGTGCTTCTGATCAGAGTCTGCGCGCTCATTTACTGACAAGCATTCAGGAAATGAGCCTTACAAGTGTAAAAGTTGCCAATATAAAATGAATCATAAGAACAATTTGTTTCAGCATTTTATTGGTAGACATTGTGATGAAAAGCCCTTAAAATGTAACTATACAACTAAATTGTAACTATACTTCTGTTTATAAGGGTCATCTAGTAAATCATATTGCCCGCAGACATTCAGGGGAGAAATTTCATAATTGTAATAAATGTGAGTATGCTTGTGTCAGTAAGGGTGAGCTTGTGAGGCATCTAGCTTCTAGACATAGTGGAAAGAAACGCTACAAATGCAGTAAGTGTAAATATTCATGTGTTTTTAGTTACCTTCTGAAAAGCCATATTGCTCACAAGCATTCAGATTACAAACCGTACCAGTGCAGTGGTTGTGATTATGCTTGTGTTTCCATGAGCAGCCTGAAGAAACACTTTGCTCGTAAACATTCGGGAGAGAAACGATTGAAATGCAGTGAATGCGATTATGCTGGTGTTGTTATGTACGAATTGAGGNTTACAAGCATTCAGATTACATACCGTACCAGTGCAGTGGTTGTGATTATGCTTGTGTTTCCATGAGCAGCCTGAAGAAACACTTTGCTCGTAAACATTCGGGAGAGAAACGATTGAAATGCAGTGAATGCGATTATGCTTGTGTTGTTATGTACGAATTGAGGGCGCATGTTGCTCGTGTTCATGCAAAAAAAGGAACTACCGTAATGTGACCAGGCTTGTACTTATACGTTCGTTCTAAGCATTCTTTTTTTCCCGCGCCCATTCAAAAGAGACTCATGCTAATGCAAGAGAAAGAGACCTAATTTGTAGTAGTGCCTACGAGCAACATTCGAAAATGACCCACCTTTAGTGCAGAGCTTGTAACGACGGGTGCGTTTGATTGGGAGCCAAAATGGAGCAATTGAGGACTAACTTACCCCAAATTTCTGGCAGCTTCCATGGCTGGATTGTGTTACTTTGAATCTGAGTTTCAGGTGTTGACCTTCAGTCGGTTGGATTTTAGATTTCCAGATACTCAATCATGGTCTGAAAAATGAATTATCAGCCGTCTGAACGTAATCTGGTTGTTTCTAGCACTTCCAACGCAATTCTAAGTATTAAAGCCAATGCTTTTGTTCAGTTTCAGACAAGCCAAGTATCGAAGGACTAATTTTAGCGTTCAGTCGCACGCGCCTTAGTTTTTTGGACTAGTACCTGCTATTTAATTATTCATTTTTCCAGCAATGTTCACAAAAGTACCAAATGTGGAGTCTGAATCCCTCATCATCACGGTCCCAGTCCAGTTGTGCAATGCACTGTTTTTCCTCTTCCTACAGGTGGAAAATATCCTGATTTGCCTCATTCATTGGCGAGGCCCCTGATGCCAGTCTTGGCCTTCAAAAGTTAAATTCAAAGACCTATACTCATAACCCTACACTCGGAGAGGAATTTTGATGCACTTAGATGCATCAAAATTGTATGCATTTTTTTCCCTAAAACCGAAACACCTCAGTGCTTCATAAAAATAAAGTGCATCATGATGATGCACTTCGCGCGAGTTGATGCATTTATGTGTTTCGGTTTTGTGGTAAAGTCAATGATGCACAAAGATGCATCAAAAACAGGTAAAATTGATGCATCTGAAGAGACGAAACTTTGAAAAACAATAGCGATCTGCGCCTTGATATGTAACCGCGTCTCGCTTCGTACGTGTAACAAAACTACAGTACAATGCTTTTGTGCACTTTGTTTTTACGAAAATATGTTTTTCTGACTGAAATATGTTTTTCTGTCTTCTGCGATGTCACACCAAACTACGCCATGAAGCACCTACGTGCATCCTGATATTCCTCTGTGAAACACCTACGTGCATCAAAATCTTTCTCGGCGCAATGCTGAAAAGCGAAGAGGTCTCATCCAAGTCAGTGATTGAAAGGAATATTTTTCTTACCCGTTACTAATAATTTCTTTGAATATCATTGAAAAGTATCAGTGAATTGCAAGATAGGAATTTACATATTATACAAAATGCTTTACAAGTGTTGAGTCAAATAATCTAGCATCATTAATGCTAGTAGTTTCGTTATGTGCTTTATTGTATTATTAACGTAGCTTTAGTAATATATTCATTCATACTATGTAAGTTATCGAAAATGGAAGGACATTAAATTTTTACTTTGAAATATGCTATCATATACAGTTGCGAGCATAATTAAGGGACAAAAATAAAAAAATTCATATCTCGAAAACTGTAAAAGGTTCAACGCTGAAATTTTAACACAAAAGAGGTATTGGGATACCTAATAATAT
>LQNS02278115.1:336645-351450 GCA_001587735.2 Parhyale hawaiensis | reverse complement strand
AGAAAATGGGGTTACTGAAGATTTAAATTACAATATTTGAAAAGTGTCCCTTAATTCTGCTCACACTAAATTGATAATTATAAGTTAAATATACATAACTTTTTTCTTATCCTTCGGATCGTAATAAATCTTAGCATATTATTAGGTATCTTAATACCTAATTAATGGATTTAGTTCCACTGGATCGTATATAACTTACGATATGGTAAATATTATTGCTGAAACTAAAGAAAGCATAGACATACGGGCTCTAATTGTCTACGTGTGGATTCTTTGTCGAATTGAGTAACCATGCCAGGTAGAGCAACGTCAAATCAAGAACTTGTGAAGTGTGGCTACGATTTGGCTGACGAAGCTAGGGTTGATCTTTGCTGAATTTGTCACTTCTGATAATGAACTTTAACGATTTAAAATTCTTTGTGTTACTGCAGTTGTGCCGCAGTAGGCAAACCTTGGGTTTTGCCGGGGATATTGCACGCTCCCCCGGCTCTGTACGAGTGCTCATGGTGAAGTCGCCCTGACTGGCTGATCCCTTCCAGAAAGTAATGTTCTGTACCATCATGTCAAAAGACTATTGACCACGTCCATGGTGTTTTCTTTGCATTCCGCTGCTCTCGTGTGGCAACCCAACAATGCTGGATTCTCCCACTGTATTTAAACATTCATCATGGCAGTAAAAGATGTAGACCTAGTAGCGTATAACCTTAAATTTCTCATACCTTGAATCATGATATTACCCCGATTTTATTAGTATTTGTCCAAAAAAATGTGATCGCACCGTGTATTTGTAAGCCCAATCCATTATTATTCTTTGCTGTACAAAGAATTAGTGTATTTTAGGCTCCGCCTGTCGGAGCATACCTGACATGCCCAAGGATTGCCAATATCATTTCAATGCAAAGCTCGTTACCCTGCGGGAGCTGTGCTCCTGGGAAACCCATCATTCCCTGTGATGTTAGTTTGGCCCTAGGGTTATCGTTTTCGTCCCCCTTCTGTTTTTCCTCCAGCATTCCATGGATTTTCTCGTTCTTTCTTCCTTTACTTTACCTTCTTTTGCGCTTTTGTTCTGAATATATTCACTCAATTGTCCAATTGATAATTACTTTGAAACGAATATTATATAGCTCCTTTTCATTTATTTGATTGCGTAACTTTCTTAACGTTTAGATGCACCTTTTGTTTATCATTTATCTTTGCTACTTATGAATTTATTGTTTATTTCAGACCACTATAGCCAAACAATTCGAAACTAGATTTGTACTGGATTTGTATGTGGCACCTTATTGAACGAATTCATGCAGTGCCGAACGTTTGCTTACTTTGAACACCTGTAAGGGCGCCAAAGAGCCTCTTGTGTTGCTGATCTTGCGTAGGTCATTCATACTGAAAGCGAGTTCAAACTGATTGTTATGTGATACTGAAGGAGCTTGTCACCTTCAGTGAATCATCTTCTGGTTCTTAATTATTTTGTTACTATTAATTGCATTAGTCCAGTATGCTTTAGTGAATCACTTTTAACCCCGGTGCTAATAAAAAGCTTCTAAGCATGACGCTGGTGTACGCAAATCTCATTACTCTGACTCTTTACTGGCAGTTGGAAAGTTGTTAGCATAGATCTCCTACTAATGTCGTTGCTCTCATGTGACGTCGATTATGCACGATTTAAACTTTTCTAGAGAGCTAGCCATTAGGGAAGCTCAGCAGATACATATTGTTATTGAGCTTATGTTTTGTTAGGTATTTGGGTTAGGTTATGCTAATTGACGTTAAGCTCACTTATGTGGGACTAAGTGTAGATTTAGTTAGGTTATTTTATTTTTTAACAGCTCTGATCAGTTATAAAATTTGTGAAATGCGCTCTGTACGGATCAAGCATTGCTATGCTAGATTATGTGAGCACTCGGGGGTTCTATGTAGGCTCCCTTCGCCGTAGAAACATCCTCATTTCATGCTTACTTTGTTTGTTCTCTTATTCTTAATCTTTTTTTTTCATCCTTCATTCCAGAATACAATTCTCTTCAATGCATGGACTTGTGGGCATTGGTATATTAGTGTCCTATCCTTTTCTTCTCTGGGAACTTTGTAGCCTTGTTTTCGGGGTCTTCACAACCCTAGTCTTGGAAATGTATTTTATTTGTGTTAAAACACCCTGCCTCGCTAGAACAAACTTTTACTTGATATGGATTTGCTTTTTAATTTCACAGATTTCCTCAATGAACTTCAAATATTGCAAGCTGAGTGTTTTAAGTGGGTTTGAGCTTATCAGTGTTCAGGTTCAACAGATCACTAGACGTTGACAGAAATTCCCATGGATAGCTCGTGTCTTGCGACCTCACCGGTCAGGCTGATGCAGAACTCAGTTATTGTACCAAAGTTTTTGGTGTCAGGCAGCTGAAGGCTTTTCATTGATAGGTTCACTAGAATGCCACAAGAGCCTTTGTGTCAATTCCCGCAGTCTGGGAGAGTAGCAGCTCAAGCTCTGCACCATGGATCCTGCAAGCAAGAATCTTCAGTTATAGGAATAGTGCCTGATGGTAAGTATATAATGCACTTGCATTTGGTTCTAGCATGCCGTTCTAGCAGTAAATAAGTTGGTAGTGTTTGACCAGTTCACGACCTCTGTAATTTCGTATCCTTTTCTGTTATAAATTTCAGGTGACAATGCTTGTTGTAGGGAGAGAAGTTTCTGAAAATAATTTTACAAAATATCTGCTAAACTTTCATCAGGTAGGATTTAATCAACCATTTAGACTAATCTCAACTGTACTCTGCTGTTCCTCTGAGGGGGCATAGGATGGGTCATAGGGTTGGGTCAGTTAGGTTCTCCCATTCTGTGATGTGGGGAGCATCGCCCCCAGGGACATTGTTTAGGTTACCTTAGCCATTAGCTAGGCCTTCGGGACGTGTGTCCTTTGTACCCCGTTTGTTTTCTTGTATCTTCTTACTCGTACTGATGATGCTTTATTCTGTTATTCCTCTTCTTTCTCGACTTGCCTTTCCCATGCGCGTTAACTCACGCATGGGTTCCACGTTTCTCTTGACATTCTTTATGTCCCATCTTTTTTCCTGTCTTCGGATCCCTGTGTACTCTGTGAATAGGGTGACCTACACTAGAAGAATACTACTATTGTACTCTGCTGTATATCATATTTATTATTTGGGTAGCTCGGATTCTCTCGTTAATTCACCATGCCCTCTGTTACTGTAATTGCAGGTGACAGCGCTGCATCTGTTCCTCATGTTTCAATGGACGGTGTTCAAACCGAGCAGGAGCTGATTGACGACTGCATATATGTGAAGGAAGAACCCAGTGACTGGATCCGTGAGGAGCTGGTGAGATTATTGGCTGCCTCTCACTGAATGATTTGCAGGTTTGGAGCAGCAATGCTTGGCGCTCTTATCACATTCAATGCGTCCCCGTTAAGCGAGTTAGTTGTCCATAAGAGACGAGACCAATGAACAGAGCCTCGTTCTGTATTGCCCTCAAGCCGACAGATCAGCAGTATGGGGTTAGGAGAAAATGAAGAATATAGATAAAAAGAATAATATGCAAATACATCCTTGTGTATTTTAACCTTTTCGAAGTGATTATTGCAATATTCAGTTTTACAATTGTGATTGATTTAAGTATGTATACCTGAAATACGGATGCTTTTCTTTAGACTAGGAATAATAACGTAAATTGTAGAGATCCTACAGCCCGCTCTGGTTATGCTACCTCTTGACACTGAGCACATTTTGCCCTCCAATGATACCTATTGTTTTTTTACCCCACTGAGGTAGTTTACATCAGGATTGGGAGACACTCTCTTAATATAGCAACACAAGCAAATGAAAATTGGAGCATGCGATAAAGCTTGTATGAACAGGTAGTATTTTGACCGTTGGACATAAAGAAAGGTACAAGGCATTGGGGTAAATAATTTGTTACAAAATTATGATAATGGCTGTTACAGATAATAGTGAATAAATCCAGCGGCTCTTTCGAATGGAGCGCGCATCCAAGACCTTCATAACACGTCTGCCAAATAGCTGTTACCGCTGCTTTGCTCAGAGAGGGCCAGGATGTTTCAATAACTGGGCATAGAAAGTAATACGTTTGTTTCGTGGCCGGCAGTCTATGAACACTTGGTTTCACTGTCTGCTTCTCAGAAAAGATCATGTTTCTTTTATGTAGCTACATAGTGTGTAAAAAATAATTACTGAACCAGAAGAGTGCAACTCCATTCAGGTTTGAGCATCCTACATGACTATACCTTTGCCTACTTATGGAGAGAGTAGAAGATTTTATATTGACTTCCCTCTGCCTGTGTCGTTAGCTGGGATTATTTGCCTCTAAAATTGATGACTGATGCCTCTTCGCTGCTACTTGACAAACTTCAGCTGATTTACTTTCCATCACAAATTTTACTAAGCTATTGACTAGAACTGCCTGTGACGCAAATAGTGCAATATGCGAAACCTGGAAAGATAAGATTTAATCTGTTTCATCCCTGCTAAATCCGACAGCTTTTGCATTGAAGTAAAGTGGAGAAGAACCGTCAAGTTTCTACAGTCGCAGTTAAGGCTTTTGCTGCTGCAGCAGAATTAGGTGCCACTGATCATGATATCCTTGTAAGATGTTGATAAGTTCGGTCGTTTAATAGTTGGAGTGCATACTGGGTGAAAAGATTTCCGAATATTTATTTGCAATCCACTAGCGTCGAAATTTGAGCTGACAGTTTGTTACATTATCCTTTGTAGGAGAAGGGGCCGGACAAGCCGTCACACCATGAGCCAGTGTCGGCTGTGCATTCTAGAGGTGAGCATTCAAGCGAGACTCTAATAGCTGATGCCAATTTTGTTGGAATGAGTGAACTTGACCCCGCGTCTGTGAACAACCTATTTTAAGACGTTTTAGGTTACTCGTAACGTAAGTCGCTTGCGAGAGTTGTGCATTGATCACTTTGGTGAATATCCGATGCAAATTCAGTGCCGTTCCTCCCTAGTCGGGTGTTTTTTTTTCGAAAAAAAGTCAAAACGCCAATATAGTGAGTGCATTGCACACATTCCCTGCCCCTATAAAACAGTTACAGGTTTGTCACAGACGACTGTTGCTCGTCTGTAGGACTTAAATTAACGGATAGAGCGATTTCAATTCAATTGCAAGCATACGTAATTGCAAGTTAATAATGCATCAAATCTTACAGATTAAAACTGCACACGGAACAAGAATTTTCCAAACGCACACTCTGTTCATGTCTGATCGAGCTTTATATAACTGCACATCATCAAAAATAGAATACCTAAATCCATCACCCACTTCTGATACTGCAGTCATATCAGCATTCTTGCTGCTACGAATTTGAAATTGATTACGATATCAATTTTGGATAGCTATACCCTTGACATCAACCAGTGAAAAGTACATAGCTCTGATTGGTAGAACTTGCATCTTGTTTATTATTCCTCGGTGTTCCCATTGGTACTTGAAATGTTCATCACATTTTCCTACAGCTGTTCTGTTGTAGCCAGTGCAATATGAGTTGGAGTGCGCCGTGGGTGCATTACAATATTTTATTGGCTGGAATTTGTCTGTGCTTGGTAGTTTGTATATTTCATTAGATTTTTGTTTTCGAAATTTTAGGCTGCAGTACTGCCTCTTTTCCTCCTGCTGCATCGGAAGGTGCTGGGATCAAACTGGAGCTGACTGATGATGACTGCGTGTATGTGAAAGAAGAGATCATTGACTTTACATCTGATGTACTGGTGAGGCTGTTAGTTGGCTCTTCTTCCTCGCTGGTCTGGAGGTTTCGAACTATGACATTGAAGTCTTGTACTGGTGAACAGTTGCATGCTGAGTGTGGCCATCCATTTAACATGGTTACATGCATGCACTATCTTCAATATTCATGGTTGTCATTACACTAATTCGCCTCTAGTTCAATAGCACTACGTTTATCTGTGAAGATTTCTATTGCTGGCATTGATGTTCTGCATGTTTTAGTCTAGTGGGATAATACACGCAGCTTCCTGCAGTAGTATTGGTAAAGTGTACATATGGTAACATGTTCTTTACATTCATAGTCGTAATTTACTGTGAAGTATGCATCACAACCACTTTATTGCTTTCACATTTTACGATCAATATTTCTTTTGAACGGAGCAGTACCATCCTTTCGAAGTTTCTAATATTTGCACTTAAATATGTAGTAAGAATTTTTTTTTTTCATCTTGTTCAGAGCCAGCTTTAGTGCGTTTTTCTGGGCTGTGAAGGAAGGATAATTTCTCACCCCCTGACTTCAATTCTCAGATTTGCACAGCGCTGATTTCTTTTATCTTCCATATCTTCAATAATTAAAGCAAAAGGAATACCTTCTTATGTGTATTTATGGTATGCAAGATGATATATAATTATTTTGAGTATCTATATATAATTATCAGAGAGTTGGTTACAGAGTGTAATAAAAATGCACTTAGCATATTTTTAATGCACTTGCGTTATTCTTGATGCACTTTCGTGTTTTGGTTGTGGGACAGTAATGCATGTAATTTTGATTCATATAAGTTCATCAAAAGACCCAAAACTTGCTTGCAGTGTCCAGATTGGGCACATATCTTTATCATGTGATTGTTTTCTGTTTGTGATTTTAGGGTTAACTGCTTTTGAATTTCGGTAGCAAAGCTCTTTTCTGTTAGTATTTTTGTTAATTGATTTGGTGAATGTTAAATCTAGGAGTTTGAACCATGATACTAATTAACTTCATTGTAGCAAGTTTGCAAGCGAAGAGTTAGTGACGGCTTTCTTTGTCCTCTTTTCAGCCAGATGCTGCTTGTGCATCAAAACTCGTTAAAATTTAAATCGTGGACATTTAACGATGTTCTATTGACAACACGCAGTGTTAACGCAAAAGTATGCATAACAAACCACATAGAAAGACGTTAAGCTCGCTACCCTATCAAACACTCGAAGGTGCCGTGAGTGAGATATTCAAAGCGCTGTCTGTGTACCCACCGTTAAGTAAGTACATGCAGTCAGAAATTAAGTCTCAAATTAATGAAAAACTATCGCGTTCACTAAACGACTCCACTTTGATCAACACAAAAGGCACACATGGCTGACCCCACGAAATGCCACACTGAAGTCCGACTGAGAAAAGCGAGCCTCTGAACGACGATCCAGCGCTAACCATATATAGTGTGACACAATTAACAGAGCGTCACAACAACCCAAACTGTATGGAAACAAACCCAGAGGCAGCAGTCCAGCAACTTAAGTTAAGCGATCCCAGTTGCATGCCACTTCTGTCTCAAACACCTTCAACAAATTGGATGTTAACCCATTAACTGCGGCATGTGTATCTTGAATGCCGTTTCGGAAGCGGATATGTCAGTCATTTGCAGTTAATGAGTTCAGGCTGATTGTAGTTTTCTTAATTTTGCGGCAGTGGAGCCTTGGGAGTATAAGTAATATACACAAACTACTAGGCAAATTCCCCCAATGAATCAAGTGCTGAGCATTATAAAAGTTTATGTTTTATCTTCATTTTTACAGGAAGTTGGAAAATCTAAGGCATCTAATGTACTGGGGCGAGCAGCACACGATTGTGACGGACCCGCAATAGGGTCCTTACGTGAGACCCAAATTGCTTGTGCAGCTTCAGTTGGAGAGAGTAAACTTGACCCAGCTCCCGTGAACGATCCTGTGTCATTGGTTAACCAGTCGTGTGGTTTATCTTCGTCGTATAGCAGCCATTCTGGTGCTGTTGTAAGTGAGAATTCCAGCATGAAACTTCATGAGTGTTGTGTGTGTGAGTATGTCGGTGCTTCTGATGAGGATCTGCGAGCTCATTTTAATGACAAGCATTCAGGGAAGTGGCCTTACATGTGTAAAAGTTGCCAATATAAAACGAAGCATAAGGGTAATTTGTTTCAGCATTTTCTTGGTAGGCATTGTGACGAAAAGCCATTGAAATGCAATGAATGTGATTATGCTTGTGTTAGCAAGGGTCAGCTAGTGAAACATTTTGCTCGTAAACATTCAGGAGAAAAGCTTCACAATTGTAGTGAATGTGAGTATGCTTGTGTCAGTAAGGGTGAGCTTGTGAGACATAAAGCTTATAGACATTCAGGAGACAAGCGATACAAGTGCAGTGAATGTGTATATGCTTGTGTTTCTAAGAGCCATTTGAAGAGTCATTTTGATCATAAGCATACAGAAGACAAACGCTACAAGTGTATTGAATGTGATTATGCTTGCGCTAGCAGGGGTCAACTTGTAGGACATATGGCCTCCAAACATTCAGGAGACAAACAGTACAAGTGTAGCGACTGTGAATATGCATGTGTTTCTAGTAACCTTCTGAAAAGTCATATTGCTCACAAACACTCGAACGACAAACGTTTCAAGTGCAGTGATTGCGATTATGCTTGTGTTTCCATGAGTAGCCTGAAGATCCATTTTGCTCGTAGGCATTCGGGAGAGAAACGGTTGAAGTGCAGTGAATGTGATTATACTTGTTTTGTTATGCATGAATTGAGATCACATCTTGCCCGCGCTCATCCGAAAGAGGAACAACCCTAATTACCTCTTAATGTTATCATTATTATTAATAGAATTTCACGCCCGGGCTACCACGGACAAGTAGGGCAACCTACATGAAGCATTATGCAATACCGGGAAGCCCGAAACTCTGTACAAAAGCAAACGAAAAGTCATTAACAGCTAACTTAAACACCTGGAGTCCTACACGATCGAAAGCAGATGCCAGCAATGATTTAAAACCGACACGAAACCACGGATGAAACACCGAGAGAACTGGCGAGTTCCGCAGCTAACAGTTTCCAAGATACAGGAATGCGCGTCGATTGCAAAACGTGTAATTCTTCGAAAGACCTTGATGACAGGGATAGAAGAATACAAACAGTGCCTCTCTTTGTTGTACACCTTTTTAAACGTACAGAGTCCGGCAACCTCTCTTCTTTTCAAAAATGCCATATGTATATGTACTATCCTGACAACCGGAATTCTTAACAATTGAATCCTCAAAACTGTGGAGCCGTTTTTTCCGCATTTGAATAGGGTTAACTATTTAAAACTATTCTTTCAAGAGGGTAGCTATAAGATGAACGAAAGTATTAGGTTCGTATATCCTATGTTATGATGAGCAGCGAACCCCAGAAAGACCTTGTAGTATATCCTAGCCTTTATTTCGGTCTTCACAATGTTTTTTTTTTTCGCACCCAATTTGCTGATGTCATACTCCTACTGTTGCTAATTTCCTCTCTTCGTCTTTTTTCCTTACTTGTTCCCATGTGCCTTAATCCTGTGTGGGAACGCCCTCGTACATGGGTTCCACATTTCTATTGACANTTTTTTTTTTTTCGCACCCAATTTGCTGATGTCATACTCCTACTGTTGCTAATTTCCTCTCTTCGTCTTTTTTCCTTACTTGTTCCCATGTGCCTTAATCCTGTGTGGGAACGCCCTCGTACATGGGTTTCATATTTCTATTGACATGCTGCATGACTCTTATTTCTTCTTCTGTGAGATCACGTTTGTTTTGAAGAGGGATCCTTAAACTATTCAATGCAATAATTATAATAAAACAAGGAAACATAAAATATGAACCTAGTATTCTTAAAGGATATTAGTTATATTTTTATTATGCATAATTTAATTTTTCTCAAGCTCATTATTTCACATATATTAGCTTTGTGGCAATAGCGCTCAGTTATGAAAAGTCAGAGCCGTGGAGTTGTATTTTGTAACACAGAAGAGTAGACCCACTTGTACCAAGCGTCGGCATAGAAGATTTGCAAGTGACTACAGAAGTCCAGTTCCTCCATGCTGTTAATTAAATTTATTCGTTTACCTACAACCAAAATAATGACAATTTAGCTAGAATTCATTGGAAATGCCAGCGTATAATTCCCTTTACTTATTCCTTTTATATATATATATTTTAGGTTGTTTGTGGCTTTCCTCAGTTGAGGTTTTTATACTTATGGTTGAAGAAGTTAGATTTCAGAGTCAGATTGCTGAAAATATCAGAAGACAGAGACATACAAACCGTAGAGGCAGGAGTCCCTGGCGGACTTTGTACTGTACCTTCCAATTCCTCAACCTGGGAATTTTGCGATTGTGCGTCGTCAGCTTCGATAATATGCAGCCCACAAGCTGTGACTCTCGCAGAGAAATCCATGCTGCCACTACAGCCACGCAACTCTACGTTGTGGGGGACTTTGACGCAACTTGGTACATGTATGCCCAGTAGATTGCGTTACATAATACTTACATTTGCGAGAGTTAAACGCCACGTTCGTAGGTGTCTCTTTATTTACTACTACTACGTTTACTCATATCGAAAGTGGGACGGGGTCAGTTAGACAGATCATGTAGCTGTATCCACGAATTTACTGTATAATATTACCATTTGTATTTTGTAACACAGAAGAGTATTGACCTCTCTCCGACCACCTGTCTCTGTCGTGTCATTTTCGTGTAAGTGAAATTACATTAGAATTGAAACAAAAACATGACCATTGTGAACATGTTAAGTGGCGATTCTGCGATAGGGATCTTTCACTTGCATATCAGAATTACATGCTTGGATCATTTTGTGGAGGACACCGTGAATGAAATTAATGCAGCAATAGTAGCGGGGCTGTACAAGCTCTTGTCGGACATATAAACAGCCATATTTGATCCGTGACATGTATTTAGTATTGTACGTAAAAAATAAGGAAAATTGTTCTGGGGTGAATTGATAATATTTGCTACCGTCACACAGCGGGTAGACTGCCAATATTCTTGGAGGCAGGTAAGACGCACGTAGGTCATCTATCGCAAGAAAAGAATAGGCTGGAATATGTCAATTGCTTGGCATGGAAGCTAGTGCGTAGAGGGGAAAACGAGAATAGGGAACCTAAGCTGTCTTGCAAGCTTAAGCAAAGTAAATCTATTGAGTTTTGGTAAGGAATAAAAAGTCTGAGACCGAAATTCCATACAACTGTACACTCAGTGAGTGAATCACCGGGGAATGCAACGTACGGTATATAGCCTTCTAGGTTGGTAATGCTCCTTGCAATTTTCTCATCATTGGTTTACTTGGGTTTCTTCCCGGATTACTTGACGAGAGCAATCATGTCAGCCATTGTAAAAATAAGGCAAAAAGTGCCACAGATAAGAGTAATTATCGTCCTGTGGTATCTCTTTCGAAAGGTTAAAACAGAGAAGTAGTGCTTTGTGACAGCAGATTACAAGTTTGGCATCCAAGCAAAACTCGGAATTTGAATGACCATATTTACACTGAAACCAATTTAAATCATTTTTTTATAGTGAATTTTCTATGTTTGTGTTTATGTTTTCTTGATGTTTGATTTGATCTGTTCTTCCTCTTCTTTCCTGAACTTTCTACTGTAACTAACGATTCTGCATTTACCGCTCTCCCTATCACTCCCTGTTTCAGTAATCTTATGAATAACGGCATACGAGAAGACCATTTTCTTTCCTCAGTTCACTTCAGTATCCCCATTGACAATATTCCCACCCAACTAAACGCAGCTGGAATAAATGTGCTCAGCTATGCTGATGGCATGGTTTTTGCCACTCCATATTAGGCTGCAAAAAGTGCTTCCGATATGCAAGAATGAAGGTGCAAACTATGCATTGATACTATCTGCATGGACGTTTAACTTGAAAGAAGTGAAGTACCCATTGATGAAGTTACTCTTCTTAATGGTGTCGGACTCACTTGTGTGAACCGCTTCTCTTTCTTGAATCACAAAATCACTAATGATTCTTGTTTTAACCAAGATATATAGAAACATGAAAGCTCTATGGTTTTGCTACACGTTAATCAGAAAGCTTGGTTACTGCCCCGCAGATGTCAGATGTTAGCTGCTTCGAAGCTATTGCTATCCCTTGTACTGTACCTCGCTTTCATCGAATTAAGCAGTAGTCTATTGGACGCGTAGCCTTTATTGACATATTCCACGGGTTTTATGAATGTGCCGAGGTCAAATAGTGCAAATGTTTGTGTATCTGCTCTAAAGTATACCAACGGCCTCAAAGTCAGGACAAGAAAGTGCGCTCTCAATCTCCAGATCAGGATGGAAAAATATAAAAACGCTTCACGCAAGTTGATCCGCAATGGCCCTTGCTACCAGCTGTCTTTACATGTATAACTGATGGCAACACATGCTGTTACCAGACTCGGGTGTAACACTTTTTTTTTTGTCCACAATGCAATGTAGTGTGTAATGATAGTGTTACCTAGTCGGTATATCTAATGCGACTTTGGTGATAAGTTGTGCCTAGACCATTTGTACCCTGTCACCATGTGTAGTTAATAAACTATCGTAATTTATTTTAATGCGTTTGAGAGTCTTACGGTCCGATGTGTACATGATTTTAAAAATTCGTCAAAAAGTGCCCAGTCCAGTTGTATAAACCGCTATGCTGCTGGGACTGGTGGGGCATATTTTGCAGCGTTGGGGCAGGCCGGTAGTTGGGATATGAGCAGAAGGGCAGGAAGTATAGTGATAGACGTATAAATGAGACATGTATTTCTATGGAACATTGAATGTAGGTAGCCAATATATTTTAATTGGTAACTGAACAATATCATAAATACAGTTTCTAACGATTTATGCTGGAGCTTTTGGGAAAGGCGAGTCGAGTGGAAGTGTGACAAACGTGACATTTCTTGTATGCATTGAATCTAAGAAGAAAAATTCTTTGAAAGTATATATGTACCATTGTTGTGTTTGTTGTTTAGCATTGTCCTATCGTCACAGTATGCAAACAATTGGCTTGCTGTTCTGTTGCCTTTAACTTCAATTTTACGAAGATCTTACGTTACTTCAGTTGCGCCGCAGTAGGCAAAACTTGGGTTTTGCCGGGGATATTGCACGCTCCCCCGGCGCTGTACGAGTGCTCAATGTGAAGTCTTGCTAACCGGCCGATCACATTTGCAATGATTGACTATACCTCGTTGAAAAAGGCCTTGTACTGATGATAATAAATGTTGGTGACAGGCAGTTACCCCTATCTGTATCAGGCTTCGTTGTATTTGCAATGAAGATTACTTGTCCTATTTGGTTCTGCCCACTTTGCTTCCTTCCCGATTTCAAACTCCTACTTGCACATAGTTTATCTGTTCTTCCTCTTCTTTCCCGACTTGCTGTTCCCATGTGCGTTGATCCTGTATGTTGGGAACACACTCGTGCATGGGTTCCCCATTTCTCATGGCATACTATATGTCCCTTGCTCTTTCCTCTGTGATATCGTTCTGCTCGGAATCGGAGGCTTAAATTTACTATTTGGTTCTTAAATGGGGAAAAGGCATTTGCTTCGAGGTAGGGTAGCCTGGTGCAGGTAGGATTAACTGATGCTGATATGCATTTTTGAGCTCTCCTTTTCCTGGCAGTGACCACCTGTGGTTTTCAAATCTGTATCGTCTCTGCTATTCAGTTCTCTCCTTATAATAATTCAGTGCATTCCTTCTCTATTTCCTAGTACGTCTGCTACGGTTTCAGTCTGTATACCATGGACTTTCCTCTGGCTCCAGTTAGTCTGTTATATTATTCTGCTTGCAATCCATACGTACATACGACCATTCATCTGTCTGCACATCACTTCTATAGCTGTACAGCATTCACGCTTACCTTGTAAAGCATTCAGAGGGAATAGAATGGGCCATAGGCTTAGGTTACTCTGGTTCGCCCATCCTACGTTATGGGGCCCGGCGACTCCAGGGGTCGTGTAGGTTACCTTAGCCATTAGCTAGGCCTTTGGGACGTCTGTCTTTTGTGCCCTCTTTGACCCCTTTCGACTTCATACTCCTACTTGCTCATGCTTTATTCTGTTCTTCCTCTTCTTACCCGACCTGCTGTTCCCATGCGCGTTCATTCGTGCATGGGTGCCACGTTTCTCTTGACATTTTTTACGTCCCTTCTTTCTTTTTCTTTTTGCATCACAGAGTACTCTGCGGGTAGGGAGACTGAAATTAGAAATATGATGATAATAATACATTAAAATGGATGTACGCTTCTAGCGGTGTAAGATGGGTCATAGATTCACTTTCGTCAGGCTTGCCCAGGGCACAAAAACGCACCCTGTAAGAAAGACAGGAATTAGTGATATCTGTCGGGGTGCGCTGTGTCGTCATCGGAGTCATGCCAATCTGTATCGTCAGAAACTCAATACATATGAGCGATAATTTTTTATAAAGCTGCGAATTAGCTATGAAAATAACTTTCTTTTAGCCAGTTCAATCGTATCTTGCTGGTAATAAGTTGCCTACAGAGTTGAGAGTTTCTGAGAACCAGTAAATGAACCGATCTAAAGATTGACGTGAACGTCATCGTTAGGCTTGCTATATATACATTAAACGAATGCGTAACAGATAGGTACGCTCGTCTGATTAATATTCCCGGTTTTTATTCTCGTTCTTTAGAAGGTGTATGCTACCTAATAAATAAGCTCAAATGACTTCATATATAGGGCGGGGAGAAACTGAACATGTACAGTTATGGAGGTAAAATGTGTCCTACACAAAGAGCGGACGAACCAAGCTGTGAGCAGGGGCCGGGTGCCAGCCCCCGTACAGTCAGCAGATATGTAGTTAGTCGGGGATAGTGTGAAGAGGTACAGCTGAGGTCATAAAGTTGAGGTTAGGTCTTGTTCTATGGATATAAAGGGATCCTAATGTTGTGAGTTCGATTGGATTAGAGGAGGCAATGATTGAGAAGTCACTTTTGCTTATGGGATGGTCATTTTGCTCAGCATGCAGGCGGGGAGCTGAATGGGAAGGTTTAGCA
>LQNS02278115.1:281807-293430 GCA_001587735.2 Parhyale hawaiensis | reverse complement strand
GGCCCATGCCGTCATTATAAATGACGGCAAAAAATTAACACTTCACCAAAACCCCCGCCGTCTTTTGGGCTTCCTCATTTTTCCCCTATCTAATACTGAAGAAAAAGATTCCAAGGAACTCAACTTTTTTTTTTCGCCTTTTGAAATCTGAATTTTCTCCTATCTTATTAGTTGTATTTTCCCCTATCTAATACTGAAGAAAAAGATTGCAAGGTACCCAACTTTTTTTTTCGCCGAAAAAAAATCGCAAGGTACCCCACTTTTTTTTACATTTTGAAATCTGAATTTTCTCCTATCTTATTCCCATAGAGCGTGACAGGAAAGATATAATATATAAATAAACAAATAAATAAATAAAAACACGACGTGAATTATTATATAGTAGATAGAGCGTGACAGGAAAGATATAAATATATAAATAAATAAATAAAAACACGACGTGAATTATTATATAGTAGATATCGGGGTGCGCTGTGTCGTCATCGGAGTCATGCCAATCTGTATCGTCAGAAACTCTTTACATATAAGCGATAATTTTTTATAAAGCTGCGAATTAGCTATGAAAATAACTTTGTTTTAGCCAGTTCAATCGTATCTTGCATGTAATAAGTTGTCTACTGAGTTGAGGGTTGCTGAGAACCAGTAAATGAACCGATCTAAAGATTGACGTGAACGTCATCGTTTGGCTTGCTATATATACATTAAACGAATGCGTAACAGATAGGTACGCTCGTCTAATTAATATTCCCCGTTTTTATTCTCGTTCTTTACAAGGTGTATGCTACCAAAACCGCTCAAATGACTTCATGTATGATACAAATGCCAATAAGTAGAGCTAGGACATTGGAGCTGTTAAAAAGGAGCCGTAGTGGCGGTTAAAAGGAGCACTTGTAGCGCTATAAGTGTGCAATAGTAGCGATAGAAATGGGCCTCAGGAGCACCTATGGGAGCGTTTGGAGCAGTTACCGGAGCATTTAGAGAACTTATAGGAGCGTTTAGAATAGTTGCCGGAGCGTTTGGGGGCAGTTATCTGAGCGATTTGTGCACCAAATTATAATTTACACACCTATCGGAGTAAGAATTTAAATGAGGTTTTGCTTTTGAAAATGTTTTGCAGGTAAAAATGAGAGGTGCAACGATTGAAAAAATCATCAAAATTTTTAAAAGATAAAGCAAAACCAAATTCGACCTTAGTCCAGTACAATGTCATCAGTTGAAAAGGTGTACCGATACCCAACTACGAGGCCCTGAATGCACTGAACCGGTAGGGCCGCGTCTACACGATCTATCTTTTCGTCCAAGTTTGTGATCGCGGAACGATTTTTATCGACAAACACACGCGGCGAGCCTTCGAAGTTTCTGATTTTTGTTCGCCAGCAGTGCTGAAAATCTTTGAGCACGATCACGATCGCAAAAAGTTTGCAAATTATATTTCGGTCTGTAAATAGATGTATCTGTTTTAAATGTTATTTTGTAATAAAAGCATAATGTTTTATTAAAATTTACCCGCATAGCGAATTTTGTTTATGTGTTAAGAGTCTTCCGTGACGGTATGAACGTATCTATATATATATAAAAATTATAAATAACGATAATATAAATAAAGAATGACGTCATTATATTGACAATGAATAAAATGTATGAGAAATAACAAGGAATAATATATGACATATGCATATTTTATCTGGCATTTGGAGAATCAAATGATTGACTGACATGACATTTTAAAGCATAAATCAGGAGGACAAAGTACATTGTATGACTCATACAATCACAGAAGCTCGACATCTGGAGATGGGTGGACCTCCGATTATTAGAAACGCGATGGAGATGCTGTTGGCAAAGGAAAGAAAACACAAGACAAATCAATACCTTTTTACTGGGTTTTTAAAGCAAAGCAATGATTTGGGACCGTAAATGATGATTTTAAAGAGTGTGGACATGGTCCCGTGTCGATTGAACATGAAACATGATATAACGAAACATATTGTGTCATTAGAATACTGCTACTCAACTCTGTCTCAGTTCATTACACACAGATTGACTTTTAAAATTCTATGATCATTTCGGCTAAATTTTAAACTATACAATCGAGGGAAAAATCGAAAACATCCTGAAAGCAGAACCATTAGAAACGTGCAATACACAAATTTAATGCCCCGAGATCGGAATTTCGTTCCCGATGAAAAACCTCGAGCTTCCTTGGCACTTTATTGTAGTTGAGCTGACATCTATTATCGTTTTCTTCCATCCAATTCGTTTTCTCCGGGCTGCCTCGTCGTCGCAGCGTACCTACACATTTCACATGGCGTACGCGTGTGCTAACGCACAAGCACCTACTGTAGATGGAACACTAGTAAGCACAATGGACATATTTTCGGTAATCGCCACAATGTCCACATTTTTACACTCTATTGCTATTGATTATTCACTCATGACCTATCAGTAACACTGTGTGAAAACTTACATATATTCATGATCTTGCCATTTTTTGTAGCAAACCCACCTTGGGCCGGCCAAATTTTCTGTTTTGTTTACATCTTGCATTATGATATCGTGACATTATTGCGCCTCAGGCGTCCAATCCTACGATTAGGCTACACACGGGAGATCACAATTACTGCTCCACTGGTGTCCGTGAAATCAACGTGAATTGACGTCAGACCTAAAATTGGGCTAATTCCTACTGGTCACTGAAGTTGACATCTTCTTCTTAGGTCGGGATAAATTCTTCGATGAAGAACACTAATCGTTTGATCTTCTTTGGGCATCCTTCGTACATCGGGGCTGCGTCAGAGAAAGAATCTCTATCATTATTAATCTTTCATTATTATCGAAGTAGTCAGCGGATTGTCTACATTTCTTTTTGTTTAGCAGGCAATCCTAGAGATGGGATGTTTCACGCATAATAACTTCTGTGGCCGAGATGAATCACGGCGCCACGTAGCGTACAACGGATTGCGCCAAAAGAACATGGCGTTCACGCACAAGGCCCCCCACCATTGGGGTAAGGGGAAAGCGGGGAAAATGTCTCAAGGGAACGATAGAGGCAGCCGCACATCTTCCCATAACACTCGTCGACAAATCTGGTATGGGCAAATTATCACAGGTGTAACGCGGCACATGAGTGTTCGCCTTCACACGGAACCAAGATCACTGAACAAGACGATCTCGGATAATTCGTGGCACAGTTGACAGAAATTAATTATTCACAGCCCTGTTAATACAAAAAAATGCGTCGCGAATATGGAAATTGCAACCGACACATGGCGATAATTCACACTACGTCCATGTCATAACTAGAATTCGTGTTATTCTTGAGTATATAACTGTTCGTATAACACTTTGGTTGCATTAATCGGCAAGCTACTCGCCTTCTGAAAAACATGAGGCGAGCACGCTCGGGTACACCAAGCATGGTGTCCCTCGCGTGACTAATCGTCCCGATGCCGAAGGCAAGCTCTCTTCAGCATCCAGCCGTTATGCGCGCTGACACATTTACGGCTTTTCAAACCTGATTTTATTTAGAACCGATTTTCGTATACAAATCTACGTCAAATCTAAACCTATACAATGCTATATTTTCATGGTAAAGACTCAACAGCTAGCTGTATCCTAAAAGTATTTCTTAACATGGAAGAAACGGCTTCATGGTATGGTACCAGTTTGTTACCCGTAAGTGTTGGTTCGTTCGTACATTAATACGAGGTGGGTGCCGCCCTCAAGCTTGTTCCCTGCCCAGCTATCACGCACTTGAATGCGCGGCTCTGTTTTGTCGTTAAGCTACGTCATTTCATATATGGGACTTGGATCACTTATCGTTTTCAAGACTCTGTACGGCTATTAAAGTGCAAATATACGTACGTGCCTCGTTAATTATATTGCAATCTGAACATAGGTAATCATGAAATATAAATTTCAAATTTTGCTGCAATTTAGATGATTTATTTTATTTATTTTTTGCTCGTTTATATTTATTTTATATATATATTTGTGCCCAGATGACATTTGCTACAAAATATCATAACATATGTTTGATGTGAACTTCTGCACAGTGGGAAGCATTTGGCAACTATATGTTGCCAATTAGTAAAAACTGAAGCATATTCCTCAAGTTATGTCTCTATCTTCTTTTTTCATTAGTATAAGCTACAATGGAGCAAGAGTTACGTTTTAATGGAAGAAACGGATGTACATAATGTAAATTGCAATAGAAATTAAAGAAATGTATATAAAAAATTAAGAAATTATTGTTCTATCGTCTGCATTTGAGGGGATGCCAGTGAGTGAACTTTTAGCTATACTTTTCGTCAGCATATATAAAGTTTTACCTGCCAATCAGCATCTGCAACTAATATATCTGACCGATAAAGTGAGGATGGAATATCGATTAATAGTAATGGAATGCTGAATTCACGTACCATGACCTTGAAGTGTTCGTAGCTTCTGTTTTTGATGCCGTTGGGACAAGGAGGGGAATTGTTTGTGATTTCGCTTGTCGATTCTTGTGTTTGTGATCGATGAAGTGATGGATCGTGTAGATGAAGCTTATTGCACCCTCATGTACTGCTGTTGCGCCTAGGGTAACTATACTTACCCTAAATGCGGTAACAACCAGTTTGGAAAAACCAAATTAAATTGTAAAATTACAGAAACCACAGTTCAAAAATTACGACTATTTTAGTGATCATGCACGTCTCAATTATCTACCAATTATGCTAGTTTGTTCGTTAGTGTGTAATAGTATGAGGGAACTTTGAAGAAAATTACCCCACCCTGAAGAAGTTCTCTATTTCAATCATTTTACCACTTTCACACTGGTAGAAGTCTCGTCAATGGGTAATGCTTGAATCAGACTCGTTGATATTCAATACACTTCAAGGTACGGTTGACCACCTGCTAAGAATGCTCTATTTATTTGAGATTGCTCCAACTTTTTGAGCAGTTAGAGTCAAATAGAGCACTAAGGAACACTTTGGAGCATTAATAGCGCTTGGAGCATTTTGGATCATTAAGAGCGCTTGTAGCATTTTACGTATGAATGCTCCTTAGTCCGAGCTCTACTAATGAGTTTGGTATAACAACTGCATTGCCAACGCTATGTTATTTCCGATAGCAGTATACATTTTAATCACTTTCTGTCGGTAGGTTATCAAGTTAACGCTATGATCGCTCGCCTTCCCGTTTATTTATGTACTGCAATTGCTTGAAAATTATATGAAGCGCATTCTTTGTTATAATCTTTTGCCCCAGTTCCTCTAACCAAAAACAACAGTTGACGGCATAGTAAGCTGAAGCTATTTGCTCTCATCACTGCTCAAATGTCAACAGCAAACTGCGCGGGTTCTCGACTCCATTGACGTCACAGAATGATGCCGGATGCTAATTTTCACCGAGAGCACAATAATTATAGTTTATCTGTCTTATGTGTTGCTGTTATTGTTCTCTGGGTATCGTAGCTAAGTCTTCAAGATAGCTTTCCTTCCTACTCATTTTTTTTCTTCATAGTATTCCACATAATGATTCTTTGTGCCGTTTTTCCTCTTCACTCCTCCGAATTTGCTATTCCCGTTTGTGTAGATCCTGCGTAAAAGCGCTCTCGTGTATGGATTCCGTGGTTCTCTAACTACTCTACGAGTCTACGGGTCCCTGCCTTTCCGCGAGGCACCGTAGCTCTTATTGGCCGGCGTGCCGTGCTGAAAATTTCGTAAGAATGATTCAGGTTTTTGTGCTATGTTAAATATGCTTGCTAATAGGCTTCCTCCAACTAAAATTGGTCACCAGCTCCTGAATGATTGAAGTTGTCTATCGCAAAAAAAATTGTCAATATTTCAAATCTTATGAGATGGACGACAAAACAGTTCTAGTGTAGATCTCGCTCGCCTGAGCATATTCATCATGACTGTCACTTCAGGGGGCATAAGATGGGCCATATGGTTAGGTTCGCCCATGCTATATTATAGGACGTCGCGACCCCAGGGGGCTCGTGTAGGTTACCTCTTAGTCATTAGCTAGGCCTTCGGAATGTCTGTCATTTGTGTCCACGTTGCATTCTTCCCATCTCATCTTCTACTGATCATCCTTCCATCTGTTTTACCTCTTCTTTCCAGACTTGCTGTTCCCATGCACGTTGATCCTTTTTGGGAACACCCTCGTCCATGTGTTCCCCGTATATTTCGTCATACTCTATGTATGTTCATTGTTTCTTCCTCTATGATATTGCTTTTGTTGTGGAAACGGAGACCTAAACTTCTGAATACTCATTTTGGGGAGATTAGGCGTGGAGTTATTAGGCTTTGGGAGGGATTAGGCATGTAGAGTAATGACAAGCTTTACGATAGACTTGTTCACTCGTAAAAAGCCTAATTACCCCATTTCATGTCTCAAGGATGTTTATCCTCTGTAATCTGTGCAAGGCGCTTCTCATTTTTCGGATAAAAGAGGTGATGAGCGAAAAATCTGCCCGAGGTGCTGTGCAGAAGGTACAAACAATCTCTCTGTAATCCGTATTAGTGCAGAATAAAGAGTTTTTTTCGGATTTGTAAGTACCCCGGTAATCCAAAATCCCTGCTAATCCGTCACCCCCTTCCCCCCGTGCTGTGCCAATTAGAGGGGTTTTACTGTATAATAATAATAATCTATTATGTCAGTGGTGAGCAAATTCCTCGTATTTTACGTGGGGATTGTGATGCGTAAGTACTGGTATTGAAGTGGGGAGCATGTAGCATTATTAGTTATCATCAGATGCTATCGGTCTCGATAAAAAATTCTTAAGCACACTTATTCTTTTTGCTCATTTTTTTACCCCCAAGTAAACGAAACCCGACAGTCTACTAGAAGCATATTATAGCTTATCAGTGTCTGCGCTTCTGTAGCTCGTACACTATGGACCAAAGTTCACGTAACGTTTGGCCTGCTGCCTCACCAATACGACTGAGGCTGGGCTCAAACTTGCCTAAGTTGTCTGCTGATGGTTTACCAGGGGCTGAGACTGTGGAAAGATCAGCAGGTCTGTATGGTGGCTGCGGCAAACTAGAAGTATCATTTGCCGGAATCAAGTCTGACGGTGAGTACGTAATGCAGTGACTTTTGGCTAATGTCTAGTAGTAAATGTGCTTCAAATGTGCACAGTTCAGGACCTTTCTTTGCTGTGGCTACGTGGCTCTGGGCACCACTCCAGTGCAAAGCCATCGAGAAGGGGGCATATGACTAATGCATGTCCCTCTAGCATTGAAACTGTACACTTCGCCAGGGTGGAGAGGTGGCCTTGGCCAGATTCATGTATCATCTTTTTTTTCTTCATTATTCGGTTTACGAAATATTCGAATGTATTGTTGCTTGTTTTTAAACTGTAGCAAAATGCTCATATTCCAGGTTGGGAATGTCCTTCAAATTTAAAGAGATATGCAAACATCTGCTGCAATTGCTTGCTTGATTTCCAGGTTTTAGCTAGCATTTATTGGGCTCATATTTGTGTGCTAGAAATGACGTAACAAAACATTTGAGCACTTTGAATTGCGTACTGTAAAAGAATATAGTGTGAACCAGCCCTTATTGTGACAATTGCATGTAGTGTGATCCCGTTGCCCGCTCATAAATAGTGGTACTGTGCTGACGTGAAAAATTGAGGAATGCTCCACTCTAAATTCTGTGTATAGCGACGACACTGATGTAGGTGTCATGAACACTTTATGGAGCAATTTTGAAACTGACTCGACATCCCTGAATTGTCAACGACTCCATATGCTCGTATATGGGCAGAGAGCAGTTGATGAGCTGCATTAGTGCTTGACTGTAAGCGAGCAGCATACAAGTTATGCGTAGACAGGTCTCAGTTTAAAACTTTCACTTTTTAAAATCCGTTCTATCTTCCTATAATTTTGAATTGATTCGATGTTAATGTTCATGAAAGATCTGAAAATATATTTTTGATCGACAGGAAAACATGCGTTATAAATACTCACAACGTTTCGATTATAGTCGATACATTGTGCTTTAATTGTCATCAAGGACATCAAACATTCTGAAACAAGCCAATAGGAAAGGCTGTACTATAGTGAAGTAGATGAACTTTCCCGACTTTTAGCTTGGAAATGAGTGTGGCAATCGTAGGCTTATTGTCGACGGTACGATAATTCAGTTATTTAACGATTACGCCTTGTAAAATGAAGTGAACAAATGATTCTGTCATGCAATGGCAATGTGTATATCGACAATGTGGAAGTCTCTTTGCCTGAGCGCAGTGGTAGCTAGGATAGCGTCTATGAACTTGGCAAACCATTCTCTGCACGTCTTAGGTTCCCTTCTGTTTGTTTCAGCTGCTGCAATTACGTTCAACTGTCTAGCTCTTACGGGCTATTTACCTCCTCCTTGTCTCATATCACTTCTGGAAACTCAACTCTAAAACCTTTGTCAAAAGCAACAGTACAACTGTTCTGAAGCGGGAAAGCCAAACATATTTATATGATTGATAGAGTGGCAATATCTTACGGGAGATTAGTTTTGTGAATTTCGCAATGTGGAGAATTTAACAATGTTCCTACACTTCTGTCTGTCATTCGCATTCATTAAGTTCAGAATTGTTCATCCCTATTGATGCAATGAATTCAACCAAAGCAATATTTGGCTTATTGCTGTTATTTCAATATTACCCTGTAATCTGGATGATTAATGTTTGGTAAAACCAGAACATGTCCCTGAAATTTTATGCTTTGTTCGCATCAGTTATGCTGAAGTTAGTTTTCTGCATGCAATCTGATTTGCTGAGCTTGCACCCTTTTTGAAAGTATTTAACTTACCCTTTTAGGCGAGAGCGCTGCCGCTGTTCTTCCAGCAGTGGAAAGTGTTCTGATCAAACAGGAACTGATTGATGAGGACCTCATCCATGTGAAGGAAGAGCCCCTTGACTGGACACCTGCTGAGCTGGTGAGACTGTCTCATTACCAACTTTCAAACTGAAGTTTTTGTCTGTTTCGTGTCTGTTAATTAGTTGATCCAGAGTGGGCCGGTTCTTGGCTTCAGTTATTTGTAAACACGTGGAAATGCCTGGAAGCAGTATACAAAGTCTCTGCAGAACGGTTGATGCTGAAGTTTTCTTGAATTTTACTTTGAGTTAATGGCGCCCTATTTCTGTAGCCCAGCCTGAGACTTAGCCTGTAATAGAGATTTGAAGAACAGGTCCCGTGTGTCATTTTACTGTCTACTGGCCTGTTTTTACCTATTATAACCTGTTTCAAGTTTGCACTATCGCTAATTAACTCGAGATCTGATGTCACCCTGCAGGGGGCATAGCGTGGGCCATAGGCTGCAGAGTTAGGTTACTTGAGCCCGTCCAGCCTTTGTTATGGGGAGCAGTGCGCCCAGAGGGTCGCTGTAAGTTGCCTTAGCTAGGCTTTCGAACCATCCTTCCTTTGTGTCCACTTTATTTCCTTCCCGTCTCATACCTCTACCGATCTTTCTTCCATCTGTTCTTCCTCTTGTCTCCCGATTTGCTGTCCCCTTGCCCTTTGATCCTGTTTGGGAGCACCGTCATGCATGGGTTCCATGTGTGTATCGTCATACTATAAATCTATATCCCTTCTTTCTTCCTCTGTGATATCGCCTTTGTTGTGGAAACTGAGACTTAAGCTTCTGACTATATTCTATAATACAATGTTATTTTTTTGGGCTTGCTATCGTAAAGCCGTTTGGTGCATTTGGAATTCCTATATCAAAAACATTTCTACAGCTGCTGTTACCAGTAGTGTGAAGAGCAGCAAAAGTGCTTTTATTTCAGAAAAATAACCGTTTCTTTGTATGTTTGGTACTTTAAACTTTGAAATCACCAAGCTACTCCAAATCCACAAATCAAGGAGAAGAAAATGGAATACTGAGGGTAGATTTTAAGTGACCCAACAGGTCATGGGAGGCCTAATATAACAATTAAAACAAGCTATGAAATTATTGTGAATGAACCTTTTGCATTCCTTAATTAGACTCAATAGTGAAAACAATGGGTACAGATTAAATATTTAGAACATGAAATTGATTGAATTAGAACCTGCAACTGAGGAATAATCATGCCGTTAGATACCCGCAGTGCCCCAGAGGATTGTACATCTGCAGTCGAACACTGGCTGTTAGAACTATGCGGCCTGCAATAAAAGGCAATATTGCCACGAGGCAATGTATAATTTATATGGTGCAAGACCATCACACGTGATGGTTAGGTGCTGGGGCCGCAGTTTTGTCATTTTTTTACACCTGGGTCGATCCATCTAAGTGCTTGCAAGACTTTGATGCTAGTTCAATTCCTTCTGGCAGTTTTTTGGGGAAAGACCTATAAACAAATATAGACTCTTAAAACAGGAAGACAACATCACCTCTCTTACTTCGTTTGCGCTGATAATGCAAGCTCCGACAGTAGAAATTTCTAGTTCTGATGGTCGTGTTCCTTCGCAGTGGAGTCTGAATGTAAGAAACACTGGCGCTGCAATCTGAATATTATGAGAGTTTTACGATCTGTGGGAGAGACGAACGCCCAAATTTCAGCTTGTAAACGTAGCATTTTACAGGGTGTATAGCGAACCTTGGAAAGTTTAAAAGCTTGAATTAGGAGCAGAACACCCTAAGGTGTATGTATATACACACGCATATTACATACATTTTTGTTAATACCAACAAATACGCATATGATACTGAGAAAAATGTGAGTGCATGTGAATATATGTATACACCTGAAGGTGTTGGGCCTCTAATTTACGCTTTATTAGTTTTCA
Organism: Parhyale hawaiensis; assembly: GCA_001587735.2. Lineage (NCBI taxonomy): Eukaryota > Metazoa > Arthropoda > Malacostraca > Amphipoda > Hyalidae > Parhyale > Parhyale hawaiensis. The sequence goes on along the minus strand of LQNS02278115.1, from coordinate 282,673 downwards.
AGATAATCAAGATTTGCTATACACTCTGTTTTAGCATCTTACCACTGCATAATTGACTTAGAACGTAAACAACACAGAAGTTCGTGATCCTCACTGCGAGCAGAAGAGTACGAGTGCAGGGGAAACTTGCTCTTTTTTTTAACAGCGCGGTCTACCTGCACCGTTATCTGTGGTTTTATATTTTTATTGCAGAAAGAGGAGCCAATTGAGCCGTCACACCATGGTCCAGTACCGGCAGCACACGATAGTGACGGACCCGCAAGAGGGCCCTCAAGTGAGACCCATATGGCTGGTACAGCTTCAGTTGGAGAGAGTGAACTTGACCCAGCTCCCGTGACCGATCCTGTGACATCAGTCAACATGTTTTGTGGCTCATCTTCATCTGACAGGCTCCTTTCTAATCACAGCCCTTCAGGTGCTGCTGCTGCTAGTGTGAAACTTCGTGAGTGTTGTGTTTGTGAGTACGATGGTACTTCTGACAAGGATCTGCGCTCTCATTTTACAGCTAAACATTCCGGGAAGTTACCTTATAAGTGCAAAAATTGTGAGTTTAACACCAAACACAAGGGAACTTTGTTGCAGCATTTCATTGGAAAACATGCCGTTGAGAAACCTTGGAAATGCAGTGAATGTGATTATTCTTGTATTTCAAAGCGGGTACTCAACATTCACTTCGCCAGCAAACATTCAGAAGAGCAGTACTTCAAGTGCAGCGATTGTGACTATGGTTGTGTTACCAAGAGTGCCCTCAATCGACATTTTTCCCGCAAACATTTGGGAGAAAAAAATTACCAGTGCAATGAATGTGAGTACACGTGCAGTACTAAACACTATCTGGTTGAACATTTTGCCCGCAAACACTCGGG
>LQNS02278115.1:242356-256532 GCA_001587735.2 Parhyale hawaiensis | reverse complement strand
GTAGTGTTTACATGAGTTTCTTTCTAAAAATGAGTTATTATGAGAGCAGTTCAGCTCAGAGATTGATATAGGAAGTTAATTGCGCTTCACTCCTGAATCGCCGTGTTGCGTCTGGGGTGGTAAAACAATGAATCTAATAATAATAATGAGATATAGCTACTGCTAACAAACGTTATGACAAACATGAGTCAAACATACAAACGCACAAACCGATATGCATTAAAATTTGATCATTTATGTCTTTTAACATTACTAACAACCCCTATGAATTTTAGAAAGATCCATTCATTATTCTTTAAGTTATGGTGCTAACAAGCATAAAATTAAAAACAGTGACAAACGAACGAACGGATCATTACCAAAATTTGGTTATTTACTCTTTTTTTATATACCTAACAAATGTTAATTTCATTAAGATCCATCCATAACTTTTTGAGTTATGGCATTGAGAAAAATGAGGGAGACAAACAAACAAACGGATGGACATATCTTCACCAAAAGTTAATCATCTGGTCCTCCTAAAATACCTAACAATCTCTGTAAATTTCGTCCAAATCGGTTAATAACTTTTTGAGTTATCTTGGTGACAGACAGATAAACACGACGCAAACACATCCTCCTTGGCAGAGGTAATAAATGCGGAACCCTCACCGTACAGCTGTCAATCTTTCCCTGTAATAGTTTAGCGGAAATCGTCCACACAGAGGGGCAGAGGAGGTGTTCGTCACGCTTATATAAAAAAGCGTTGGTGAGCTCTGAGGCAAAGGAAGAAAATATGAACCATCTATCACATGTTAATTGGATTCCATTGTATTCAAGACTCCGCTGGGGAGGATACATAGTATCTTCCGAAACGGCGAATAGGAAAGGAAGTGACTCTAGCCGTTCTCGCTACTCAAAAACATAGCACTAGCGAGAACGTCTCACAAGAAACTTTCTTTATTCGTCAGAAAATAATTGGGTAAAAACAGAATTTTTTATCAAAACCAATATTTATAAAAAAATGTTATAGGAAACCTCACATGATCTCATTTTTATTCCTTAGAATCAATTTCATTTGACAAGAGACACAACGAAACTAGGTGCTAGCAGTTAAACAAATTTTTACATCAACTTGCAAGAGTTGGACATTTGAGACATGTACAAACTGCTTAAAATTTTTGCATCGTTCAAACAAAATTTTGGGAGCCAAATGTTCACTAACTTTACAGATTCTTAGTTTCATTGCTCACTTATTTCAAGGGAAAGAATCTTGCTAATGGCGTTTTTGATATTCATAAAGTAATATAGTTTAGTTTTTCATTTTCATGACTGCAATCATCAGTTTGACGGATATATTACAATTCTAAACCTCAACTTGAATGGAAGAACTGTCAGTGATCATTTGTCAAGTCATTTTAGATGACCGCCCACACACACATAGCAGAACTAAGACAATGGTACATAAGGCGACCCGAAATTTTCAAAACATCCAAATTCTAGGATTAATTTTGAATCGACACCAAAGTTTATTTAACAGTTTCTGGTGACAGTCATAGCAGATGCTGCAAATGCCATGAATATCTGATAACATTTATCACTTCCGCCATGGAGGACATGTTTTTGTCATGTTTGTCTCTTCGTGTGTCACCAAGATTACTCAAAAAGTTGTAAACGGATGTTTAGAAAATTTACAGGGATTGTTATGCATATTAACAATAACAGTTGATTATCTTTGGGTGAAAATCCGATAGACTCTTTTTTCTCGGTACCATAACTCAAAAAGTTATAGAAAGATTTTCATGAAATTTACATGAGTTATTAGGTATATTACGAAAAGCAAATGACCAAATTTTTGTGATGAACTGTTTGCTCGTTTGTTTGTCGCTGCATTTGATTTCATGCTTGTTAGCACAATAACCCAAAAAGTTATTGATTGCTCGTTATGAAATTTACATGAATTGTTAGTAATGCAGAAAGACATTAATGATTAAATTTTGGTGATGACTGCTTTATCCGTTTGTGCATTTGACTCATGTTTGTCATAAATGTTACTAGCACAATTCAAAAAGTTATGAACGGATTTTCTAGAAAATTACAGAAATTGTTGATACTATCAAAAGGCACAAATGATTAGATTTTGGTGAGTCTCATACATAGAAAATCATGGTTTCCGAATTGATAAGAATTTTTTTGTTACTGTTGCCTTTCTTGGCGGAGGTATGCGCTCTGAGAGTGCTCTAGTTGAATAATGTTATAGAAAGATAAAAAGGAACACAGAGACAAATGGCCAAACGGACACCAAAACTTGATCTTTTGTATCTAGTAACATTCTTACGAGTCCTGCAAAAAACATGAAAATTCTTTGGTAAGATTTTGAGCGGTGTTATGAAAAGACAAAGAGACTAACGGATCAGCGCCAAAATTTGATCATCTGTTCATGTCATTCTCAGCAGTTCCTGTAAATTCCATAAAGATCCGCCCAAACTTTGTGTGTTGCGATAAAAAAAAACAGCTAAACGGGTAATGAGCAAAAATTAACCATCTGTTTTCCCAGATATACCAAATAATTGTTGTAAATTTCATTAAAAAATTGTCAATGTATATCGCCGAAATACTCCGGTATAAGCAATAACCTTGTCAGTGGAGAAATCGTCGCAACTATATCGCTTGACTGCAAGCTCAGACTACCCCTAGCAAAGTCTCCAGCTTCGCCTCCTGCGGTAAATACAACAAAAAACTATTGGCTAGCCTACCATGCAAAGCGGCTCCTCAGGAAATGCAGATCCTGGGGGAGTTGTGAGGCGAGAAGGAGCGGTAAGGTTGGGAACTTGTGCTGGGGTAGCATTGGGAGCGGTGAAATACTATCAAACAATTACAAAACCATCTACATCAATGTACTATCGCCACTGTTGTAGGTTTGAACTCAGCCTGTACATCAGTAAGATTATACCAGCCACGAGGTAAATAAGTCAACTCAATACAGATAATCATATATTTTTCAATCGAGTGAAGGTGTTCAGCAATGAAAGAAAGATGCGACAGCAATTCAAGGCTATAAGGACCAACAGACACATTTAATTTGAAAGACTAAAACAAATAACAGCACCGAAGTGGGGCAAAGATACGCTTGTAACTACAGAAAGAGCCACCATGTATTGCGGTATATATTTGACTTAAAATAAATCCAAAATGTGGTTTACTAGCACACCATATGTTCAAAGACACTTTTTAAGAAATGGACTTAAAAATAGCCCAAATGAATCTTATTTTACTTTAAGTACTGTTAATATTTTGTATGAAAAAAAAATACTATCAGGAGAGACACATACTAGAGGGCACGACAAAGGACTGGAGCTGCGAGATCTCGCTGCGTCATGACACTCACAGTCCCACAAAAGCACAGGACTTTTTTTCAAATTTGCCGATTCTAAATGGATCTGTCGACAATTGTGGCGCTGATATTGTGAGACGAGAGACTATATTCTAATTAGCATTTACATACAGTACAAGAGTGTGTATATCAATCGTTAGTTAGTATTTGTTGATTTACTAGTAAGGTCAGGCAAAAATTACACCAGGTTAGAGAATGAGAGCATTCTGGGAAGCTCTATTCAATGAAAATTAGACCAGGTTGACATTGATCACACAAGTGAGGATCAAAGTGTTAAAGTGCATTTCTGGCTAAACCCACTTGATACGCANGGTCAAGCAAAAATTACACCAGGTTAGAGAATGAGAGCATTCTGGGAAGCTCTATTCAATGAAAATTAGACCAGGTTGACATTGATCACACAAGTGAGGATCAAAGTGTTAAAGTGCATTTCTGGCTAAGCCCACATGATACGCAACGCATTAAATCTTTAGTTGTTACTTCAATTCGACATGTTAGCCTTATTAGCCTTGAATTCACGATATCCTAATTGAGTAGATGATCAATAGGGTTGTGACCCTGACTTGTATATAATATGCTGCATATGCACGGAAAAACTGTATGCATATTATGCGCACTTTTTGAATATTGCATATTTACCACAATGCATACACTATGCACGTGCATATTTTATGCAAGCATATTTTGCATATAATATGCACGTGCATATTTTATGCAAGAACGTTCTGCATACTTTATACAAGTGCATAATATATGCATCCTGCACACATATGTATGCAATTTTTTTTAGGACGTTTGCATACATGCAAAGTCACAACCCTAATAATGAACAATGCAAACAATAAATATTCTGCAGAAAATAGTAGAATACTGAAATCAAGCAAAGTGCACCAAGATTTTACAGTAGCAGCTTCATGTTTCCAATTGGATTTCTATTGAGGAAACGGCCTTTCTCTGGACGACAGCAACAATACTAATTAAATTATTTTGAATGATCCCGAACTTAATCAGTCACAAGACTGTGCCACTGAAGAAGCAAATTTTGTGCAAGTTAGCAAAGGGAAAGAATGACTAGGCGGCTTACCAAAATTAGAGCCAGCAGGTATAATTTGAGTAGGTAATTGTCGTGCACAAACTGGGAGCTAATGAGAGTGTGATTTATGAAAAAGTATTATCGCCAATACTGCACAGTCATCTTCAACAGCTAGGTATACTAATATATTTATAAGTAATGTTTTCTAAATTTCAACGAACTCGATGCGATGCAGTAGAGGGGGATATAGTGCATGATAAACACATACATTTTGTTGTATATACACCAACAATTGACGCAACATCTCCGTCAAAACAATTGAACATGCTTCTTTTCGAATTGCAAAACCGAACACAGATTTTAAATAGAAATAAACATTATTGCAAATTATTTAATCCTTGAACATCAGCCAATAATTATCGGTAATTAACGTCAGAGACAAGAAGTTCTCACATTTTCTACATCTACATCAGTAGCACGGCCTCGTCCCACCTGGAGAGCCTAACTCCTAAGATCCAAGTCAGTAATAAGTTCTTCAACATTCACCGCGTTAGGATCTATGATGAGCAGCGCCAGTAGTCCTGTACATACTTTTTATATTCCCATCGAATTTCAATCGTGCTATTTTCAATTTTTTTAGGTTTCAATTACCTTGCTGATGTCTTTCGTCAACGGCTGAAACGTAGTCGTTTATGTAAAATGTTCCTGTTTTACTTCAGAATTCTGTTTAATAAAATTGAAAACTATCAAAACATTCGTTTTCAGAACTTTGGAGAAATTTATCCCCAAGCCAAAATTTACTAATATTTCATGGTCTTCGTTTATATGACCTCCGGTAATTAATGGCGCAAGGAGTGAGATGTGATTGCCCACATAGTATAATGAATACTTCAAAGATACGCTTGTAACTACAGAGAGGGCCACCATGTATTGCACTGGAACTATTTCTTTTGTACCAGAAGTGGCAATTTGATAGCTGATCGTCTAACTTGCAATAGTTATAAGCCCGGGATGTTCCCATATGCAGCAGCCCTGTAATGTATACATGTAGTTCAATAGAGTAGATTTAGAGTGTACAGGCATACCTGACAGCCAGTAATGAAACCATGTCGGGTGTTCATTTACAGCCATTATGGAGAAGAAACTGTTATTAACCACAGTAAAGCGAGATAGGAAACAAAATTCGCCATTTTGCTAAAATTTCGAGAAATCACAAGCTAGTCAGGCATAAATAAAAGAACCTTTCGGACACATTTTGTCCATCATCAGCAAAGATTCTGAAATGACGAGAACTATAGTCAATAAGCAAACTAAACAAATTCACAGTATACAAATGAGAAATTTTGCATTAAAAACCTAATTTACTATGGACCTGTGGCACAGAGCGGAGTTGCACTTTGAATGCCATTCAATTCTGGTTTATTTTTTAAAATGAGCAGTGATTCTATAATGTGTAAATTGTGAGTACCTTTAGCAGAAGAGAGAATTTTTAAATCATTTGCTGTAACTGGACTATTGCACTTATAAGCATGTTCACGAATGGAGGAGTGAGAGGGTGTACACAAAGGGCGACCGGTCCTGGAACTAACGCCTCTGCTCGGGGACCCTGGTACTAAGGCTACGTGTGGTAGAGCCCACATAGCGCATTCCACATTTGGAACAACTGTAGTTGTACACCAGGGACGAACGTGGGGGTCAAGCAGGCGATCTTTATGGTGAAGAAAGAACCAATTCTGTTTTTGTTGATTAGGATTACGGTAAAGTAATCAGAGATCAGAAGTTCGGTCCTGAGTTTACACGATTGTGGTCCAAAGAAAGGAAATACCAACTTTATAGTTGATTCCAAGTTGTTGTCTTCTAAGTAAATGCTGTTTAAAAAACTACTGATTTTATGATCTATGAATTTAGCCGGAAAGCCATTGAAAATCAAGAACTGTTTTAGAAAGTTAAATTTTAAATGTAAATTAGTGAAACTATAGCAAACCTTCAAGGCACGGTTTAAAAAAAAAGAGTCATTACACTGCTAAACTTCAGCTTATTTATTGTCACAATAGCTAAAAAAGCTCGTGCTTAATCCGGAGAGAGTGGGCTTGCGATAAACAGAGGTACTAAAGGATTTGTCAACACGTTCAATGGAAACATCTAAAAAAGATAATTTGCTGTTTTGCTCTATTCCACTGGTAAATTTGATATTACTATGTTTGGTATTGAGGTGGTCCAAAAACATTTTTACATGACATGGACGCTTAAATAAGAGAAATGTGTCGTCAACATGCCGCTTGTAGAGAATTGGCCTAAATTCGGTAGGACAGACATCTAGCCAGATTTTTTAATCAAAGAACATGGAGATATTCGCGACTGTCGGTCCCAGAGGTAGTCCCATGCCCAACCCATCACATTCTAAGTAGTAGCTATTTGGAATTGAAAATAAAACATGAATCCAAAGAAGCTGATTCTAAAAATTTCTTGAATAAAGTCCTAGTATAGATGAAAAAAGTATCATTCATTGTGTGGAACAGTTGAGTAATATTAACCGTGTAGTATTTTTATGTGGCAAGTCTAGCTTGATGTTACAAACGATACATTCAACTAACAAAGAATTTACCTAGCACCGGTACCAAAAGGGTATGAGTCTTGCCTAACCGTCTTGTTGAAGTGCGAGCTGATCAGGTATTCCCGTTTTCAGTTCACCTTATGAATGCGAGTATTATGCCTGTTTAGATTACTCTTAGAAGCGCTAGCATACTCACAATCAGTGCATGTAAACAGCTTCTCTTTTGAATGTTCATGCGCAATATGCGAATTTAAAAGGCTTTTAGTGGCACAGGCATACACACATTCACTGCACTTGAACCGTTCGTCTCCTGAATGTTTGTAGACAATATGTTTCTTTAATTGGCCTTTCGTAACACAAGCATACTTACAATCACCGCAGCAGAGCCATTTCTCTTTTGAATGTTTACAGGCAAAATGTTTCTTCAATTCACCTTGGAAATGGCAAGCGTAGCCGCATTCACTGCACTTAAATCGCTGCTCTCCAAAATGTTTGTAGGTCAAATGTTGCTTTAAATGATTCTTTGTACCACAAGTATGCTCACATTCATTGCACTTGAATCGTTTGTCTGTCTATTCCTGAATGCTTACGGACAAAATGTTCATTCAGTTCGCCTTTGGTAACACAAGCATGCTCACATTCGCTGCACTTGAAGCATTTTTCTCCCGAGTGTTTGTTGGCAAAATGTCTAGTTAATTCGTACTTAGTAACAGACGCATACTCACATTCGCCGCATTTGAACAGTTTCTCTCTTAAATGTTTGCGGGTAAAATGTTTTTTTAATTGACCCTTGAAAAGACAAGCATAATCACATTCACAGCACTTAAACCTTTTTTCTCCTGAATGTTTGTGTGTAAAATGTTGCTTTAAATGGTGTATAGCATCACAAGCATACTCACATTCATTACATTTGAACCATTTTTCTCCTGAATGTTTACGGGCAAAATGTTCATTCAATTCGGCTTTGGTAACAAATGCGTACTCACATTCACTACATGTATGACATATCTTTCCTGGAATGTGGCTCGAGGGTATTGTAGAATGAACGTGCAGATCCTGATCAGAGTCGTCGACACACGTACGAAGTTTCACGTTAGCACTCACTCTAGCAGCAGCACCGAAAGAAGGGAGCCTTACAGATGAAGATGAGCCACACAGCTTGTTGACTGATGTCACTAACTCGTCGACGGGCGCTGTGTTGAATTTAATTTCTCCAACTGAAGCTGTACCAGCCATATCGGTCTCACTTGAGGGCCCTCTTGCGGGTCCGTCACTATCGTGTGCTGCCGGTACTGGCCTATGGTGTGACGGTTCCCTCGTACCAACTGCCTGCGAATAAAAACGAAAAACATGTACCTTCCCGACGAGCAATTTTTTTTTGGCACATTGTTCATGCGGTCTGAATATCAAAGCAAAAATTAACAGGAAGTGCACTTGCAAGCAGCTGATGCTAGTGGGAATGACATATAGCTATAATAGACAGTTCAGAATCTTTCCGTCAAAGCAAATGATCCCACAACAAATAGGCACAGACTGTCAGAACATGCAAATCCGTACGTACATAAATGGTGTTACATCAAAGACAAAAAAATTTTCCGAAACTGATGTTGATCATAATTTCAAAATTAATGAGGTTGTGAAACATTGATCTTCACGTCTGACTTACATCAGGAGCCTTAAGGGTAACTCTATTCTAAACCTTGGAGGTTGTAAGAGCGGTCACTCAGCAAAGAGTAAACGAACGAAGCTCCAGCAGCAGCAGCTGTTTTTTGGTTATCTAAATATCCTGAGCTTTTGGCACACAAGCACGCGCTCGGTGCTGACAAGTGGCTTTACTGCGTTTAGTGCTGTCACCTGCATCATACGTCATTTGTACAACCTCATAATAAAAACACTCAAGTTCCGAGTGTAAGTAAAGAATGCTGTAGAGAAAATGCCCCGGCGAAAAAGTAAGCAACAATGGGCCCTTGCCAATAACCTAATGTTAAAGGCATTACCGCAACTTATCTAGTTTAAAGTATATTAAAGCAATTAAGTTGAACTACGCATATCTACCATAACCTATTCTAAACGCTCCTGATAATAGCCTCATCAAAAATTTAAGACCACTTGATATGGTAAAAAATAAATAAACTCCTTGACCAGGGATCAGTAATTACTAAACGTAAAAGGTGAGAAAGATGAAACAAATTGGCTGTAACAATTTATTAAGAAATGTAAGTTTTTTGTCAAATCATGAGTTTTTCAATTGATCAAAATTATATGACCAGCGTAATATATGTTTCGCATTAGATTAATTTCTGGCGTTTCAGATCAGTTACAGGCTTGCACTGATAGCGTGAAGATGTCACTATGCCCAAAGGAAAAATATTCTCTGAATTAGAACGTGATCGAAATTGTTGAACTGCGCAAGCAAGGTTTGTTAGCGTGCAATCGCTGTTGAGATTCACCACAGTAAAACTGTAATTTGCAACTTCCTAAAGGGCACCGGGAGTTGTGGAACAGCAGAATCTAGCGGTAGACCGATAGAAATTTCCCTGCATTGAGTAGGAGAATTAAACGGGTTGTTTCTCAAGATAGAGGGTGGTCTTCCGGGCATATCGAGGCAATCACAGATGCTGATTGCTATTCAGTAACAACCAGGCGACACTCACGGCAAAAGAGCATGAAGAAGAAGAAAAAGCGTCTGAAAAGTCCTTGGTTGTTTCCGCATCACAAAGTGGCCTGTGTACAGTTTGCTCGAAAGGACCGAACAGGGGACATTGAAAAGTGGTCTAAAGTTTTTCTTTTCTGCCGAAAAAAAATCAATCTGGATGGCACTAATGGCTTCCAATAGTATTGCGGTACTGGCATGACAAAGAGATGCCTTCAGAATTTTTTTCCGAGGGTCACAGGGGTAGAAGCTTCGTTATGGTGTTGGGTTCCATTTCCTCTAGGGAAGTAATGAAGCTTCAGAAGCTACAGGGTCGTCAAACAGCCCTGGCTATGTCGGCATCTTACAAAGATCGTCTTCGTTGACAGAGGGCCTTGTTTGCATGTGTGGTGATGAATGATTTTTCCAGTAAGATAATGTACACTGCTCGTCAGGCTGTGACCTTCTTCAAGACAATGGGGTCCCTGTTTTACGTCATCCAGCATGTTTGCTAGGCTAAAACTCAACAGAAAATTGGCGAGAAAGGTTTACAGAAATTGTAAACAATTTGTGACAGTAAATGAACTTCCTCATACCATCTCTAGGAGCTGGAACAACATTCCACCAATCCTAATGGAATTCCTCATATCTAGTATGCCAAAAAGAATTCTTTAGATTATGAATCAACAAGAATGGAGGCAGTACTCAATAGACAACTTCAAACTTTGCTCACCTTAACGTCTTTGTCGAAAGGTTATCTACAATTTCTGTTTGTGGCCTTATAGTTATGACTAACTGAAAAATTCACATTATTTGACAAAAATGTACGTTTCATAATAAATTTTTACACCGAGTATTTTTCGTTTTTCTCACCTTTTACCTTCAGGAATCACTGATCCTTAATTGAAGGAGTTTATTTACTTTTCACTAAAACGTTATACATTATATAAATTACAAATTATATTATTGACATGCCTAAAAGAAAGAAGTTATTCAACTCGGAAAAATTACTTCAAATTCACTGCCGTAACGGTGGGTGACATGAGAGAAGCGCATGGATCAATCACAGTGTAATACAAGTACGAGTGTCTAATTATTATAATGAAGCAAATTCTTCGCTCGTTTTTTCCATCAAGTATAACAATTTACGTACTACGGATAATAGTAATTCCCGCTGGGATCAAACTGATGCAATCCAAAGAGATTAAAGCGTGCGACACTTCACCGTCAGTGGAAGAAAATTTCTGAAAAATTCAATTGCTGGTAATCACCTATGAAGCACAGGAATAAGATATGTAACAATTATGCTACAGAATGGCGATCGCGCGTGTTTCCCTGATATGGTCAGTCGCTCAACATGTAGCTAACTACTCACTGGTAGAAAACAGAAAGTATCACTGGGCTAAAGCCCTAGACCAGTCAGTATGGGCCGGCAGCCAACAATCTCACCAACTCATCATATTTCCAGTCAATAGACTCTTCCTTAACAGATACGCAGTCATCATAAAGCGGTTCATCCTTGACCCAAATGCATTCCACTGCATAAGAAGCATGGGAGGCAGCACTATTACCTGCAATATAGAAGATTCATGTCACCTATTGAAAACACAGGATACACTTTATGCTACCAATGAGTTTCTTCTCGTGGTTTGCAATTTTGGGAGGAAAGTTCACAAGGCAATTATTTTACGGTAGCCCAGTCATGCAAGCATGGGTAGAAGTCGGCGTTGCAGTTGGAGTCAGAAAAACTTGAGGGCCAGGAGTCGAAGTCGGGGTAGATGAGGTAGCTATAGCCAGAGGTTTAAGCCTCCGTTTTCGCAGAAAGGACGATGTCACAGAGAAAGGAACAAGGGGCATATAGTATGACGAAAGAAACGGGGAGCCCATGCACGAAGGTGTTCCCACACAGGATCAACGCTCATGGGAACAGTAAGTCGGGAAACAAGAGGAAGAAAAGTAGAACGCAAGACTAGTAGGAACAAGAAATCAGAAGGAAGCAAAGTGGGCAGGAACACAGACGTCACAAAGGAGTAGCTAAAGGCTAAGGTAACCAACCTAAAGCCCTTGGGGTCGCTACTCCCCGTAAGATAGAATGGGTAAAGTTGACTAACCTAACCCTATGGCCGATGATCCATCCTATGCCCCACAGGGGATTTTGTAGATGATGGTTCAAACACTATTATTCTTAAGAGGAATTGATATTTACTCTGTTGTTTATGGAATGTAACTAGCTACTAAGAGATAAGTGTGGCCAGTTCAACTTCTATAGATGCCATCCCATAAAAAAAACACCAAGAATATAAACATTTTCCCAGTTGAATCATAATTTGCGAAAAATTCTTAGAACAAAAACTAAGATGCAAGTTATGAAACCAGAAAAAATTTATTTCTGCATTTCTGACAATTTCTGAAACATTTCAGCTTTTTTTACCTCTGGACTCCGTAATTTTTTACATAATTAACCAACATCAGAGACTGATATAAAAACAAATATAGAAGTAAACATTTTCGTAATGTAAAAAATTTATTCCCTTCTAGCAATAGATACGAATTTAGTTATGAGGGTCGCTCCGAAACTTATGCCTATTTCTTTATTCGGCCTGTAGAGGTATGAGGGGCTTGCAAATTGCATTATTATTATGACTGAACTTATGCACTCAAGACCTGAATGTTTCATTTCTCTGTTGCGGATATTGACGGCACGATACTTTAACAAAGCAATATATGTCATGAGCGTGCCTCAGAAGCAGATATGCTTTGTTGAATTCCTACGTGCAGAAAAAATTAAACCAATCAACATTCAGTGACACCTAATGAACGTTTATGGCCCCGATGCAGTTGATGTCAGCACAGTTGGGAAATGGATTAGTCGATTTCAGACAGAGAAATGGGTGACGAAAGTGTTCTCTATACGCTCTCACTCAGCCATCATCCGGGAAAACAATGAACGCCTCGCGCCTAAATCAACTCTTCTGCACCGATCTCCTAATAACTGCGAACGAAATGCTTGTAGAGTTGGATGCGGGTGTCAGTGCACTCGAAACGATGGAAACTTTCTGTTTGAAAAAAAAAAGAACACGACAGCGCCAGGCCACGCATAAGTTGCAAGACCACGAAATGTGGGACAAAGTTCGGCTGGATGATTCTGTCTCAATCACTGTGTCAGGGCACGTCCACCGAAGCTCTGGCAACCTTCCGTATTCCTTGAAACTACTATTCTTTTTCTAAGTACGGTATAGTTCGGGCTCCCTGACCGATGACGTTCATTCGTCTTTCGAATCCTGGTGTGGGCCTCATCCCTTGAGCAGGTAATAAATTTGCGTAGGCCAGGGGCTTGCCAAACTAAGTGCTGGCTAGAGGAGTTGCGCCCTGAAGGGATCCCAGCTGTTCCCTAACTCTATATAGTTAGACCTTTGTGCATCTCTACCCTGTCTTCTTTATCGTATTCCATCTTCCATTTTTCTGTGATCCTGCTGAATATTCCTTCCTCCATGTTCCGATTTTCCTTTCCACTTTAATTTAGCACAATCTTTTACTTGATATTTTGTTTATACACTGGTGCACCACATTTGACTAAACACAGTTGTGATTTCGTATAGTGTTCACTGAAAGTACAGTTTCTAGTAGGTAATTGCTGTCTGTTCTTTTTTTAGGAGAGCCTGTAGTACTGAAGTGTTAGCAGCACAGCACTTAGTGCTAAGAGGAATCCAAATTTGCTTCCCGACCTACTAGTACTTGAACATACTACTGTGGTGCTTACTATATGTGCCAGCCTGCTCGAGTCCTGCTATAGTTTTAACCTTTGCTGAACTTCCGTGGATGTAACCCCTGTTGAACTTCTGTGGATGTAACCCCTGTTGAACTTCCGTGGATGTAATCCCTGTTGAACTTCCGTGGATGTAACCCCTGCTGAACTTCCGTGGATGTAACCCCTGCTGAACTTCCATGGATGTAACCCCTCCTGAACTTCCGTGGATGTAACCCCTGCTGAGCTTCCGTGGATGTAACCCCTGCTGAAACTCGTAGATGTAACCTTTGCTGAAACCTCGTGGATGTAACCCCTGCTGAAACCTTGTGGATGTAACCCCTGCTGAACTTCCATGGATGTAACCCCTCCTGAACTTCCGTGGATGTAACCCCTGTTGAACTTCCGTGGATGTAACCCCTGTTGAACTTCCGTGGATGTAATCCCTGTTGAACTTCCGTGGATGTAACCCCTGTTGAACTTCCGTGGATGTAACCCCTGCTGAACTTCCGTGGATGTAACCCCTGCTGAACTTCCGTGGATGTAACCCCTGCTGAACTTCCATGGATGTAACCCCTCCTGAACTTCCGTGGATGTAACCCCTGCTGAGGTATTAGGTATTAGGTATTATAAGAAGATTTAAGCCTCCCTAAATAAGTACTAAGCTCTTCTAAGAGAGGAAAAGGAAGGGACATATAGTATGTCGATAGATAAACGGGGAACCCATGCACGAAGGTGTTCCCACACAGGATCAACGCGCATGGGAACAGCAAGTCGGGAAAGAAGAGGAAGAATAGACAACAGTAAGATCAGTAGGAGTATGAAAGTGGAAGGAAGCA
>LQNS02278115.1:146530-168131 GCA_001587735.2 Parhyale hawaiensis | reverse complement strand
TTTCAAAGGAATAGAACTCAATGAGTTTTCATGCTACAATAAAAACAATGACAGTTTTGGAATCCTTGAAACATTCTCAACAAAACTACTGAGCTGGCCTCTCCATTTTCTATTCTTTCCAATCACTACCTAACTAAAATATAGGGGGAAAATCAGTTTTCGGCTGCATTGAAAGAGGGGCTAAAATGAAAAATCCTGCTGTATAGTTTTCTTAGGAATGCTTCAAGGATTCTAAAACTGTCATTGTTTTTATTGTAGCATGAAAACTCATTGAGTTCAATTCCTTCGAAATTTAGAAAAAATATATGGGTATATATTCATATATATCTCCATTATCTCAAAAACTAAGGCCTCAATAAAAAAAATTGTGGGAATACAATGTGTTTCTTTTTCAAAAATACATATACTATGCAAATTTCAGAACAATCGGTCTAAAATTACTCATTTTTCCCCCCCATGCCCCCCTCACATAATGTACAAGGTGAAACAGTTCTACCCAATATTTTCTCAATGGCCTCATCACATAGAATTGGAAAATACATGGTAGCTATAGCTAGCTGTAAAAGAGAAATGAGCAAAAAAAATATCCACATTTACATATTTTTTCTAAATTTGTGACTGAAAATTTAGATTTGAATGATATATGTTTATAAATGGCCTCCCGGAGTCGGAGTCGGACTAAAAATTCCAACTCCGACTCCTAGAGCAAGTGAGATTCTGACTCCGACTCCCCCTCAAATCCTCCAACTCCGGCCGACTCCGACTCCGCAACCCTGCTTATAACGTTACACCAGTAAACTATATTCGAAACAAGCTTCCAGTAATTGACTAAGCAAATCAGATTTGAGCATGTAACTATTATAAGAATAGAGGTTCAGCACTGTCCATTAGAGTAAACTACACCCGAAAGACCAACAACTTGCCTTGTTTACCCACACAGAACTCGGCAATAGCCACAAATTAGTGATGTAACATTCGTTTCATACTGTGGGACAGAAGATCTTCACTAGCGTTATAAGCAGGTTACAGAAAGCTAAAAAAAATTGCAAGCTCGACACACAGCATAATGAAAAAGAAAGCCATGATAGGTGCTTTCAAAGCCACCTCATCTGGAATGAAAGTGGTAGCTACTTAAAATCACCACCACGAAGACCTTGGAGAAACGACACACATGCCGTAGCTGTGCCCATCCTGACGAATAGTATGAATGCTTGAATGAACATATTTGCAGAGGCTCACTCTAGCAGAGTACCCCTATCGATAGCACTTGGACTCCGACAAGACCAACGTCTGAGGCTTCACCAATTCAGGCGAACTGCTCCGAGCCGTAACACTCATCAAGACATTTAGTACTCTGTTTTTCCCACTTTGACTTATAAAAATCTCAGCTCGTGCCCCAGTATAGGAGTAAGAGGTCTTAATTTTTTTGTTCAGATAATCTTCAGATAAGCAAAACCAACTCTGAATGCAAATTATTACTATTATTATATTGGTATTGTCCCGCTATTTCCGAATCTAAGACGATCAAGCCAACTTTGTAACCGCAGGAACCTCCTCTCTTGTCCTTTAATCTTAGCTCTTCCAGAGGGTCCTCTGACAACAAGCACGTTTTACAGACACTTCCGTTTCTGAGTTTCAAAAGGGGACCCTACCCCAGCAAAAGTTCAAGTTCTAAAAGCAGAAAATTCTGTTTCAAAGGAGAGATCTGACCCCCATCGCGAGTCATCGAAGAGAGTAGCGCTGGAGTGTGGAGGAATTGAGACCTTTTACCCTTAGCAGGGGCAAGAGCTCTGAATTTCATTATATGTCAAAACGTAAAAAAGAACCGAGTAGACCTACTTACTGTCTTGGTGAGTGTGAGGACTCGGAACGGTCCCCTTGAATTGGTGAAGCCTCAAGAATTGGTATTGTCGCCGGAGTCCAGGTGCTACCGAAAGAGGTTCTATGCCGAAAAAGTTCAATTTATAATACCCACTCAAAAACTGGCCCCTAGTAAAATCCTATCACAATGCACGTATTACAGTTTGATCACAAGACTTGATGACAATGAATATCATATCAAGCCCCACTCCCTCCTGAATTCCATCAACACCTTCAAGCAGCTCAGACTTACAATAAGAAACACAGACCATGGCTTTATTCAACAAAACTCGGTATCACTGCCTGAGTAAAAATGGCTTAATTACATGGCATAACTCAGACTACCGGGGGAGTGCAGTTCCCCTAGCAAGCTTTCAGCTTTGCCTCCTGCGGTAGGTAGGTAGAAGTATTGACTGCCCTGTAGTAAAAGAGATCTTTAGGCTAGTTGTGAAGCGACAAAGAGTGGTAGAGGTGGAAGAAAATGGAGTGTTACTGCAAGTAGCAACTCTACTTGGACTATCCAAATATTGGGGTATGCTAGATCGGTAGGTTGATCTCTCCATACCCCTCCTTCTCGCAAAAGAAACGACACAGAGAACTACGGGCATGAACTGCCGTAAGAACAAACACTAAAACAAATGTACTAATAAATTATAATCTAGTAAATGACCAAACTAAAACAGGAAATATTACAAAGTAACTGCATGAAAGACGCGTGCATGAATATTGAAAATGAAGCAGGCGATGTGTTTTCAGTTTTTTTTCTCTCATCTGCAGCAGGTAGTCCAGAATTAGCACAATAATAGGCATTGTTATTATGAGGCGCAGTTCATATTATCAATATTTGTTCTTCAAGTTAATCAAACCTAAATATCTGCTTCCCATAACATAGGATGAGCGAACCTAACTAACCCCCCTACAGGCCTCAATATTTAATATATATATATTCATCATAGGACATTGGAAGCACTCTAGCTGTTTCACATCAGAACGCTTAGCATTGATATCACCTAGTTGGTTAATTTACAAATGCATTGAAAATAGCACTTGATTTTTTTCTCATAGAAATATTTAGCGCTTATTCACTTTTGCATATTTTCTGTAAGACAGGCCTAAAAGAACTAACTAGACAATTATGAATGCTGTTAGGATCAATTGCAAAAATTTCAAGTCAGATAATATGCTACAATAGGGAATCAACAAGCATCCATTTTACAACAAATTGAAATCATAATATGGAATATAGTAAGGTATACCTAGACTGGTGATTCATCATCAATAGTCACTTCAGAGCAAGCTCCAGCAACCAGATATACTAACTACTCCACTGAATGTCAGTTGTTCTTGCAGCCAAATGTAAAACAATCAAATGAACTTCCCAAGTTCCGATAGTTATGTTCCACTCAGAAAGTTTAATAAGCCTCCATTTCCAAGCTGAACGATCTCACAGAGGAAAGAGCAAGGGACATACAGTATGTCGATAATTACTGGGATCTCATGCACGAAGGTATTCCCAAACAGGATCAACGCGCACAAGAACAACAAGTCAGGAAAGAAAAGGAAGAAAAGAATAAAGCATGAGCAAGTAGGTGTATGATATGAAATCGGGAAGGAAGCAAAGTGGGCACGAAAGAGAGACGTCCCGAAAGTCAGCTAATGGTTGAGGTAACCTACTCGAGTCCCCTGGGGTTGCCGGGTCCCATAACATAGGATGGGCGAACCTAAACTAACCTAACCCTATGGCCCATTCTATGCCCCCAGAGAGGCTAAGTTCCGATAGTTGAGGGCAAGATGTCTATACTCTTAAATCCTCTTAAACCGACTTCAACTAGGTCATTTTAGTTAAATTGCACGGACATCTGTCCACAACTTTTTAAGTTAGGTTATAACAAAATACAAACAAGCAGGCAGACAACTACATGTAGAAACATACTCTTCCTTACGAAAGTAACAATAGTCATCATGCGTAAACAAATAAGAGTCTGGAAAAAATAAAGTCGACTATCATCATGATGAAAGTTAATGTGTAAGGAGGAACAAGGGAGGAACTTCAAAACAGAAGCTGCGGCGCAGAATAAAATAATATCTACAATGTTTAGTCAATTATTTCATTCAATAAATTGCTGACTCCCCCATAGGTCGCTAGTCACGATCCAAAAGAAGAAACCCAAGAACGTGACTACACATACGTGAGGTGACGTGCGGAACGTCATCTGGACTTTGTCCAAAGATGCGCAAGGTAAGGTAACATTTGGGCATCCAATTGAATCGCAGCTGATTGCCAAAAACGTGTAATCAAATAGCCTTCTATAAATAGATTTTACTGAAGAGAATGTACTAGGAACTCAGTAAAAAATACCAAAATTTTAAATAATAATGACGGCCACTACTTAGCTATGCAGTAGGTATATAATATCAAGTTAGAAACTCTTACCACAGAAAAAATAGGTATAAACAAACTCATAACAGATCAACCCCAAGTGACACTTGATAATGAAACCATTATAATTACCTCCGCCAAGGAGGTTATGTTTTCGTCGGCTTTGTCTGTCGGTATGTTATTCTGTCTGTCACCAAGATAACTCAAAAAAGTTATAGACGGATTTTGACAAAATTTACAGGAATTGTTAGGTATGTTACGAGGAACAGATGATTAACTTTTGAAGATCCATTAATCGATTTGTTTGTCTGCCTCAATTTTCTTCATGACATAACTAAAAAAGTTAGGGACGAAGTCTTATGAAAGTTATATGAGTTGTTCGGTATATCAGTATCACAAAGAGAAAATGACCAAATTTCATAATGTTCGTTCCTTTGTTTGTCAGTGTTTTTAATTTTATGATTGTTAGCACAATCACTCAAAAAGTTATGAATGGATTTTTTACGAAATTTATTGTGGTTAGTAATGTTGAGAGATAGGTACAAATGATTAAATTTTGGTGATGATTGGATTGTTTGCTTGTGAGTTTGACTAATGTTCGTCAGAATGTTTGTTTGCAGCATAACTAAAAAAAATGTGAACGGATCTTCAAGAAAATTATTCAAACCATTAATCCCTTTAAAATACCACAAATGATTAGATTTTAGTGGTGATACAAATAAAATCATAGCTTAAGAACAAATTTGAATTTTTCGTTACCGCTGCTTTGCTTGCCGCTCTCAGAGTGACCTAGTTATTATGATGTTGGTATTGTTCCGCTGCTTCCAAATCTTAGACGATTAATATCGATCTAAGATGAGGGATTTATGCGGCTAACAGCTAGAACCACAATGTTGTGCACGGGGCAAGAGATGAAAAACAAAAAGAGAAGAAGACAGAAGAAAGAAACCCCCGTGCAGACGGTCCTTTCCGGGGCCCTTCGCACAGGAGAAGTTAAAGAGTCCCGCGGAAAAAGTCGGTTACCTTGATCGGCGGCCCACCTCGTTGAACGGAAAAGGAAATACGTATAGATAACCTACCTAACCTAACAAATTAACTTTCTCAACAGGAACTGCGGCCAGCTGCAACATCCCTCGCAGAGAAAGCTCTCGGGACAGTACCTGAGTCCGTGATGCACAAATAAACCGTGACAGAGAAGGGGTCCGTCAGAATATACCCCGGAGGACGCTCGCAAAACCAACAATGTTAGAACAGGAAAATTCAAAGTTGGTACAGACAGACGTGGTATTCCTTCACGAGTCCAAACACGTTTTTGAATAGTTGCGTGAATCCACATTTAGTCAACATTTTTTCTGTTTGTAAACAAGCATTGTTAGCCAGCAACAAACAACTTACCGTTGACTCATATGTTATTACTATAAACATTGGGGGTTTTCCGCGGCACCAGATACAAAAACTACAAAACAGTGATTCATTTTCGTAAAATTACAAAACAACGATCCCATTTCGTATAGTACCGAAGTCAAGTCGAACTCAGGTGAGTTCTATTAGTACACTATTGTCAGGTGCAACACTTGTGACAAGAAAGAAGGTGCAATTCATCTCTACCCTTACACGGCTCGGCCAAACGAATTCGCTCAGCCATACGGCGCAGAGCAAAAGACGAAAAATGAAAAGAGAAGAAGACAGTAGAAACACCCGTGCGGGGGGTCCCTTCCGTGGCCTACCCACATGGGAGCAGATAGGAGCCCCATGGGATGCGTCATTTACCCCTATTCAGTGACACACCGCGCGGAGCAGCAGGGGAAGCATGAAGAACCTAACTCTACAAACT
The DNA here is from genome assembly GCA_001587735.2 of Parhyale hawaiensis. Classification (NCBI taxonomy): domain Eukaryota; kingdom Metazoa; phylum Arthropoda; class Malacostraca; order Amphipoda; family Hyalidae; genus Parhyale; species Parhyale hawaiensis. The sequence continues at coordinate 162,057 of LQNS02278115.1, read as the reverse complement.
AACCGTCAGCAAGAACTACGGCCAACTGCAGCATCTTCAGCGGAAAAGACACTCGGGATCCCTGCGTGAGAGATGCCCATACATATTTTGACAGGGAAAAGGTCCATTAGTATATATCCTTGACGCCTTGACAGTTAGAACAGCTAACGTAAGTTCAGGATTGAGTCCCCTGAATAGTTCCAAAACGTTTGAGGAGATTTACTGTTAGGTATTATGCATGTATCTTATTTACTACTTGAGCTCTATCTTGGACGTATAGAACTAGAATGGAGGTATGTTACAAAATAACAGGAGCATCAACACAAAAAACAGCTGTCATAATGACAAATCTAATTAACCTACCGGCCATTTTATGATCCCTTAAACTATCGAGACAGCTAAACAAGATACATTTAGCTTTATTTAATAATTTGTAAAATAATGAGAAGGTCGATCTTACTCCCGATGGAATTCTAGAAAGCAATTACGATTTCTTTCACAACACAAATGAACACGACACTTTGTACAGAACATGCGAACTTTGCCTTTACACCCAGGATACTTGCAGGTGCCTCGCTTCTCTGCCACCATAGGGAAGTGCCCGACTCCATCTATCCTCACATCCTGCTCAGGCAGAGGTTTGGTCGCATGGCCCCACAGCTTCTTCCGAGCGTGTTCTTCCTCTACGTTGGACGACGAGGGTCGGTCGCGCTTACACGTCGTGTTCTTGTTGCTCATCATGAGGGAAGAGGCGAGCCTCAACTTAAACTCACACGGGGAATTTGACTTGTTGCTTTTGATATTCTGCTGATCCTGTGATCGCCGGTAGAGCAACCAACTGTTGACGACACACATGTCGATTAAATGGAAGACGAGACGGAGATAGTACTTTCTGGTATGGAAGGCCATTCTGTAGTGGGACATCATTTGATTATGTAGCTCTGCACCTCCAATATGCTCATTATACGTATGGACTATATCCGGGACAGGCACATCACCAAATTCCTTTGACTTGTGATCAAATCTTTTGCACATCCGCATCGGGAAAGAACTAGCAAAAGATGACGCAATGCAGACAGATCGGTCATCCACCCAGTTCAGGGCGCAGATGGTGGCATTGTCTGTTTGTGTCTCGTACTCTTCGAAAGTTCCTTGGCTTAAAGCGGTGGGGTCACTTTCACTCTTAAATGACAATCCGTGAAGTTTTCTTTCGTGGATAGCACCACACACCCAAATATTTCGTGAAGCGAGATGGTCAATTAGTTCCAGGGAACACAAGCGGTCACTGCAGAGAACTTTGAAATTCTTGCCATCAGGGATGCTTTCTGCCAACTGTAAGACTGAATTGGAGCGTGGTCCGAGATCAGGGACTCTTGGATTATCAACAACGGGAGTCTTTCCAGTATACGGAAAGAAATCGTAGACCATACCAGTACTGTCTGCTAAAACAAAGATTTTATATCCGAACTTTTGGGGCTTTTTTCTAACGTATTGATTGGCGGGATGGGCCTCTTTGAATGGAATGGTTTCCTCGCCTATGCTTAGAAATTCATTCATGGGTATTTTCCTAAACTCTTGCCTTAGATGGTCAATGAGAAGCCTAGCTTTTGCTAGACTGTCACGCTCATCAATGGTGGCATTATTGGCAAAGTGTAAGTGGCACTTGATGTCCTCCCATCTTTGCCGCGTCATGGTTGAACTGATCTTCTCATTCAAACAATGCTGAGACCAGTGCAGTCTGGTGTCGGGTATTTTCGATACGGACATCTGCATTGAAATCCCAATCCACTGCTCTAATTCTTCCTTGCACAGATTTAGATATTTATTTCGATTCTTTTGAAGAGAGTGGAGATTGGATCGCAGACAAATGATCCCCAGTATTTCATCAGAAATAAAGCGCTTGAAGTATTCCATAGGAAGCAGTTCTGAAGTATTTTCTTCATTAGGTGCAGCCCATGCAGGAACACACGAAGCTGGAGACTGCCTATTAGAGACTTCAGTCCAACTAACACAGTTTAATTTCTTTCTTTTTGTAACCTTAGCGCAATTATTTTCATGTGTACTACCATATAGGGCTAAGACAGAGGGCTCTGACTCGTCCCCAGCATCTCCAATTTCACAAATGGGAAGAAGGACGTCAGGGTCGACATCATCATCTGATGAAGCGGACTCCGAATCGCTGCCGCAATAATTATTTTCTTCTAGACTCGTACTACAGCTGGCCTCAGCTCTTCTGGCTGAACACACGGTGGTCAGGGACGCGGAACTTGAGTCGCCTGTAGCACAGGAAATATAAAATGTTGCTATTAGTTTGAACCTGTGGAAATTCGGCAGAACAAGAGCATTGTTCTACATATGTTTCTAATGACCCGTATCACGATTTGTACGCTCAAAAGACCATATGAAGGATTCTTGAATTTTAGAATTTTTTCCCTAATACTTGAAGCATTACTGACACACGAACTAATTTAGGAAGGAATGCAGTGTGAAACAAGCTGAATTATTAAATAGCAATAAACAAACTTTTTTTTTCAAATGCAACTGAAGAGTTACATCTTGCAAAATTAACAAGTTTTTGTATCTTTATGACCTATTCTAGATTCAGTATTAATAATGCAAAAGATTAACCCTACTTAAATGACATTAATTAAAGATCAATTTCCGTAGGACTAGTGTTTTTTGACTACCTATTGCCTTATAGAAACAGTGTGTCCTGGAAAGTTTATTTATTAGTCATAGCTAGCTATGCCACATGATTTGAATATTAACTATGGAACTCAACTTAATTTTCAGTACATAATTGGTGTGTACAATGTATCACTTATCAAACTGTTTAATGTAATTATGTGACAAGAAGAACGTTAGAGACCACATTCAGTGAAGTGCCCAGCGAAGCTAAGCAGGACTCATCATTAAGAGCTCCACGGCGCTGGTAATATTACAGCTACAAGCCGTGGGAGCAACAAGTAGAGAACACGTTCAGAGCCAGTAGCATGCTCTCTACTACGTGTGATTATTATACAGGTTTGTTTAATCCTACCTAATCTATCACAAAATTGATGTTTCCCTAAAGATTATGAATATATTTAGCATTCAGTACTTAGCCTGGATGAACAGCTTTCCTGGAAAATTGATGAAAAATTATATAGTACCAAATGATAATAGTGATGCCAACTATTGTAAATGAGAATGAGTCTCACTCTCTCTAAATGAGTCTCTTTATATTTTGGAGAAAAGCAGTTATCCAAAATTAGCTAATAGGCAAGCTTACTTAATTCTAACTGTATCTAAGAGTCAAGGTGAGAAAAACTGGAGGATCAGGAGTCGGAGTCTGACCTGGTCCATCCGAATCTACCACCCTGACCTTGGAATGTAACGAGATCTATCTTAATTCAGTCAGATTTTTTTTTTTCTTTTACACAGGGCCAGTACACACATCACCTCACCAGCTGCATATTACAGCAAGCGGACATAAGGTTGTTTTTCAAAATAAAAATGAGGTAAGCTCGGCCACGAACAATAATCACAGTTGTAGTCATTAGCCTAGACTTCATATTTTTTCTAGGTTGCAGCAATGGCTACTAACACCAGCTCCAGCATTCTCTCAGTGACTGTAGCTAGACGGGTGTGTGCGAACCTTGGAAAGCTTGAAAAAGTTTTGAATTTGAAAAGAGCCATGTACACCTTGGAAAAGCCTTGTATTTGGACATAGCAGTGAATTTTAAGAAAATGAAAATATTTAAAATTTTGAAAGGTAAAGCATTTGAGGCTATGCCCAACATTCAAGGCGTTTTCAAGGTTTTCAAGGCCCTTTTCAAATTCAGGGGTTTCAAAGTTCGTATACACTCTGATATAGCTATCATCTCCCTCATAGCAGTGGAGTCAAGTTCTTGGTTACACTATTGCTGAAATCTCGCAGAAATCTTTGGAAAGCCCTTTAATATAATGGAACTTATTAAGCAAGTGATTCACACATGAACACAAGAACCTCATGAGAAAAAGTGTGTATATTCTTCCTCATGTTTTCATACATCACGTTGATGTTCCAAGTTTAAAGCACATGTCTCATCAAGAAACTATTTCTTCCATTATTCTGAGCTCCACTTGGATTCTTTTCTCTAGATGAAACTAATCCAGGAGTTTCAAGGAATATCTATGCCTAACCTGATATCCTGTTAGACCTTACCCATTTAATAATTGATTAGCTACTCAGTAAATGATTCGAAAGCACAACTGAAATTGAATGATAGTCTACCATGTTAACTGTAAAGTATAATTGCCCAATGTAGCGGTGACAAATTCACAACGTCATTGGACAATATCTATGATCAAATATAAGGAAAATAATATTCAAGGCAACAGTAATCCAATTCAGAACAAATACTAAGCAGTTTATATTATAATTCTGCTTGTCCCACAGTGAAGTGAGTTACTTAGTACGACCGTGATACTTTCATTGTTCATACTGGCGATCCTCCAATAATGCAGTGTATCCGGACCAGGACTACTCGCTATTAATGGAATTTCTGCACTGTTGAGTGCTGCTCAGAAAATCAATTTAGTCATCCTGTAATTCTTAAATTTTTTCAGATGATAATAATAGAACCAGTCTATACTAGCTAAAACTGAGGGGACATTGCTGCTTTCATTAGTTTGCCTCTACAAATTCTCAAATAATGATTTGGCTTGTCTTAATTACTAGTACTAAGTGGACATGTTTTAGTCGCAGGTCCGTGATCCACACAAACGGTACAACAGTTTTTCAAGGTTATGAATTATTGATCATGTATATGCAGATATTTATTTGCAGTGCTACTTGAAATGCCATCTGCACAAGTTCTAATACATTTTTCATTTGCTTTTATTGCTCTAACTGTGATTTCAATAATGTTAAAAAAATTTTACAATTTTAACACTTTTTTTACCATCACCACATTTATTTAAAATGCTTATCTTCTGTATCATACTTAATTATTTCTACCCTTTTTAGAATTCAATGTTGCAGAGGCCATTTTATGCATAAATGCAGAGAAATATGCTAGAACTGTGAAGTAACCGGCTTAACTTATGTGTTAGAAGTTATACCGGAACTGAAAAGTTGCGTTATGGTACCGCATAAAGGGATTTTACGTTGCATACATGGAATACCTACCTGGAACAAAATTTTGACCTCAATAATGGGTGATTGCATATATAGATGTTGCAATAATGAAGTATAGCCAGTATATTGGGAGGAATAGTAGGGCACACTTGAAGTTTCCTTGATACGACCTGAGAAGGGATCAATAGGATAAGGCTTCAAGTTCAATTTTATAGGCCTACTGCTAGCTACTGGTCGCAGATTTAAGGGAGAAAATTCACTGCCTGACTTGGGACCTTTTCCACCAATCGTATGCATGATGCAAATCCAAGGGCATCATAATTGAGGAACATCCTTCCGTTCTATTGAATTTCAACAGGTTCATTGGGCAAGAGACAGGGGAAATTGGGATGAGACATGTCTGAGATATCACTGAAGAACAGTGCGTCTATTGCCAGGCAACCAAATATAAACTAAAACCGAAACATCAACCTCACGTGCATCGATATTTGATAGCAGTAGGCAGATAGCGTTGTTCGGTAGTTCCTAGATGTTATCACTGAACGAAAAGGAGATTTCTCCATTTAGGTTCACAATGTGTACAAGTGAGTTATTACAAGTAAGTTGTCAACTAGCTATATGATAACTGCTACAGTGTAAATTACAATATCGACGGTGAGTTCAAAACCCATTCTATACGTTACTGGCCTTAGAACACAACGTTATACATATAGGGTGGTGTAATAAGCAAAAGGGGTGAGTGTTTTGCTTATACCCAACAACCGTATTTCAGAGTTAAAAAATAAATGCATTCAGATACTGATTGGCTACAATTGGAATTTTTTGGCCCAATATGTGCAAAACCTGATTGCATTTAATTTCAAGGGTCAAAAAGAATTCGGCGGCTCTCACAGAAAAAAGTTCAAGAGCAATTCACTTCAATAGCTCTCTCAGCCAAAAAGGTTGCCAGCCCTACATAGTTCTACAGTACTAGCACGCAACAAAACCTTACCTAGTGATGTATCAGGGCCATAACTTCCACAGGAATTTGCACCTTCTATGGTACTCTTCATCACACCAGTCAAGTCTTCTTCTATAAGCTCTTCCTTTTCTATGTCAATTTCGTTAGATGTGGAGGCTGCAGGTTCAACAACAAGTCCAGGCTTGCAGAAGAAATCACCATTTATCTGGTGAATAAGTCACAGGTATTCCAATAGAAATTACCAGTGGTTCATGAATTTATATACTACTGATAATATGATTTTCCACCAAGATTTATGAATAAACAATTGCCACATTATTTCCAGCTGCCAAGGGTACACCAATAGCCAATTGTTCTGCAGAATCAGTGAACGTTTTAGATAACATTATTATGGTGAGGACTAGAGTCAGATGGTCCAAACACTATTAAAAAATGATGCTTATGGCAAGTGTAACGCTTGAATGCGTTATATTGTATTTCTCCCCAGGAGCGATTTTACACCACCCACCTCTTGAATGAACCTCTAATGTGTCTTTGTCTGCAGGTCAGGTAGACCAACGTACGCGGCTTGACCAGTGAGCGATGTTTCACTCTCAAGTTCACAGTGGAGAGGCGAGTGGAAAAGCTGGAGCTTTGCCACGTGGCCCAGCCAGCTTGCGGCAGCCATTGGTGGGCCGACGTCATCACCGACTGGCCAATGCTGGCGAGCTGGCTGTGAGTGGCTTCAACCACCTTTCCCAGGCAACCTCGGACATCACGCAATGTATGTACTCTTCATACCCACCGCTGGTTGAGCATGTACTCGGGCAGACGGGAGGCTCGTATGGTATCCAAATCACTAAAGTGGAGTGGCATAGCGCATTCCGGCGCTACGCTAGTCATAAGCATTATTGTGCCGTGTTCCGCTCCTCGACAACATACACCTAAATAATGTCTTACCCAAGCGGCCGAAACAATTTTTATGCTAGTGGAGCGCGCTAACTGCCTAGACCGAGGAGCAGCGATAGTGGTGTTATTCACTCTACACAATTAAGTTCTATCGTTATGCCTACAAATTCATAAGTAACTTCTGACCAAAAAATCCTCCTGATCCAAGACTGGTGGCATACTCACCATTAGTTTAACAAAGCAAGCAAACGAGTGCTCCGGAACCCACTGAAAAAAAACGGCCGAGGAGACCAATCCTAATGCACACTCATAAGCATTAGAACTGCAGCTACCGCACCTACGCAATCACAAGGAATCGGGTACAGAGATGACTACGGGAGTCTTCTTGCTACTCGACGGACATGCCCTATCCCGTGAGGAGGCGACGAGCTCAAAGTCGGTGTATTGTATTGACCAGTTAGCGGTGAAGCGGTGTGGCAGCTTCGGTGGACTGTTTGACGCAGAGTGGACACTATCCACTTAAGAACAGCATGGCGACGTTGATGTACCTAGAGCTGCTGCAGTAATACAATAGAAGCAATTGCAACTTAGATGTAACGTTGAAAGATGGGACTTTTTCTTATGCTATGAACAGAGGTCACGAGCAAAGAAAGCGTTCCAAATCTATTATACAAATATTTGTTCCGAATGTTGTGAGAGAACACAAAACAACATTCTCAGTCCAAGAGAGAGAATAAGAGTGAAAATATTACACTTTAACGGCTTAAGAAGATACTTAACCCTTCATCTCCAGGCGTTACCTATCTGAGAGAAATCAGAAAGCCTAACCTAGTCTGTACATGAGCTAAGCTCACCAGTTGGCAGAAGCAGTTGAGAGTGCCGTCTATCGGCCAGTCAAGCAGAATTGAGCACAACAGCCTCCTCGGCCGTAGACAGAATAAACAAGATGCCTAAGACATCAAGACGAGTACACAAAGACTGTTATCCATCATCTAGTTTAATCCATGAAGCGAGAAACTAACGGGTACTCTGGGAACTAAGGTGGGGCGTACCAAAATGGCACTTGCAGGTATTAAAAAAGGCTCAACCCTGCCTGTTCGGGCAGGGTACTAGGATCAGGAAAACGCGTGACAACGTGTGGGAAGGTCCTCCTATAGAGGCGAACTCCCATAGTTTGTCAAGGAAACCAACGGTGGGACTGGCTAAAGAGAAAATTGGACAGGAGTGGAGACCTCCTAACCTAACACGCCCAATCAGGATAACTCGACTGGCTGATCTCCAGTACCATGAGTGGGATATGTGGCAGCCGTAGTGATTATAAGCCGCACAGCGCCAAACGTTTGAATAACTATATTTCTGTGCAAGAATGAGCAATGCCGCACAGCACATTTGCTAAAATTGAAGAGCGAACACCCTTGAGTGGACGTCGTTACTACAGAATGAATGAACATTAACAGGTGACCGATACATGAAATCACATGAAAGCTATTAAAGTTATTTGTGATTTCCAGCACTGGCTGGGGATTGAAAGCCTGATCTGGCCTCTTGACGACATGAAACGCAGAGCATCTCCTGCCGGTAATAACCTGATGGGGGGGGAAAGTATCTTAAACAGTAGCTGATCTCCAGGGAGGGCCGCACACCTACCAGACTCACATGGCAACAATGGCGAAGCCAGTACGGAAACCTACCAACGAGGAATCGTGTCTAAAGATGTCCCATGCCGAGCTCAAGATGACAGCTACTGCCTTTAGCGTCACAGCCAGTGGCAGGGTAGGTCACGTATAGCAGAAAGACGAAAGGATGATTTCCTGGGGCGTTGTTGATTTTTCTAAAACCCACAGTACAGAGAGAAGTGTTGCGGGCCACACTTCAGACCTGGAAGAGACCGCCATAAGTGGTCTGAGCCGAAGATTGACGTCCACGTGCTGCATGGGAAATCCTTTCTTTCGACTTTGCGCATATATGCTAAAAGGCTCTTGTCAGGACTCGACCCCTTGAGGACAAGTTTCGTCCAGGGTTCGTAACTCTAGGAAGGGCAAACAGGATATTCTCATTCAAAGCTGAAGAAATAAAATATCCGTTCCCTAAGGACTTCACTGAACTTAAGGTGCTGTGTTCTACGCCATTATGAAGGTGCAACTCAGGTGTAGGCAGAGTAGTGATGAGTGATCCAAAAAGTTGCTGCCCCCTTCTTTCGTTAGATTCTCAGAATTCTGGCCTGACCGAGAAGCGGTCCCACTGGGGCGAGTCGCAATCATGACAAAACCGGGCTACAGCAACCAGAAAAAAGTTTACCGTAACCCGAAAAGTGGTTGTAAGAGCGCCATCTAGCGACGAATTTTCTAAGCTCAACTACATTGAAATTCCGTTTTAATTGAAAATTTGGCAATATAATTTGTTTACTAGACTAAATGAATGAGATCACATGCCTCAAGTAAAAAACGCATAAACTTACTTAAATCACGAGTAAAAACTGCATACACGAGCCACTGGACGTAGTGGCATTGGGCACAGCGTCAACTGTAAACTGCTATGATTGCAACTGGCTGAGTCACCAGTGTAGCACAGGTAACCCATAAATGCTGATTGCGACACCCCTGTTAATTACATTCGTAACCTCGACTGGGATTGCTGTACTCGGTTCTCGAAACCGATGATAGCTGAATCGAATTCTTTGAAGCAGAGAGTGTAGCGCTTAAAACACTACCGTCCTTGTGGTTAAAACCACTAAAAGACGATTCAGAACGCAGGTAATGGTAACATAAATTGGCCGGTCATCTTGGAGAAAAATCAGAATATATCCCACTGAGGAGAGGAGAATTAGCCGCTTTGCTCTTTAACAAGCGTTGGAGGTGATAAAGGTGAAGCTAAGCTCAGTTGAACGCATTCCTACTTGGGAAGAACCACAAGCACTAATAGCTGTTGTAGGTATAGGCCAGCTGGACCCAGAGTGCATAACTGCAGTTGACCACGGCTCGTGAAACTAAGGCAATATCGCAGGGAGGTTCTAAAGTAATGACTCATGTTAATTTCTGTGGAACGGAAGCTGTGCATGCCAATCCACTGCTTACTCACAGCGTCGAGCATAGCTAGGCTTGTTGGTATGGCACTTGAAGCTGCAACGACTAGCGCGAGATCAGTACGGTACGCTAAGTTGCGGCTCTCGTGGTTATTAAAGCTTGATGTATATTCAAGCGATGTAAAGGTTTAAGCATGGGAAATCCTTTCTTTCGACTTTGCGCAGATATGCTACCAGGCTCTGGTCAGGACTCGACATGCTCTTAGCTAAACCACTCCAAGCCACACAGGAGAGCAACCTCAGTGACGACTCGGAAGCACCCGGACAAGTATTGGTCCCCTTAGAAGTATAAAATAATAGGATCGTTAAGCCGAAGAGCGCTCCTCAACAGCCGAAATATCAATACGGGAAAAGCAGGTCCAATGGAACCTCGGTAGAATACAATGGGTACGGGGAGAGGCACAATAGCGTCGTGTGGGGCGGAGTTCCGGAACAAAAATAAAATTGTGATGGCACAGAAAGCAAAGCAGCTACAAGACCAAGTTTGATGTGTGTATGAGGTACTCACCTAGGTAGATGCACTAACAAAAACGAAATTTGTTCTCCACACACTCTTGAAGATATTAATTAAAAATGCTTCGCAATGAACATGGCTGAAACGGCGCGGTGTTCGCGATAATTCGGGACAGAGTTCGCGAGCACGTTTCTATCAGTCTTAAGTGTGTGGTATTCATTTATAAAACATTAGTGAAGAAGTGGGGTGATTCCTTAGTAGCATTTAAGATTAGCAAAACTTTTGCTGTTCACAATTACCACCAGTGCCCGATTTAAGATTTTTTTTTCAGTTCGCGATTTTTGCCCTGATATAAGCAAACATGCCGGGGCGGAGATCGCGAACACGTTTTTATCACTCTTAGGGGTCTGATGTTCATTTATAAAGCATTCGTGATCATGTGGAGGTGACTCTTTACTTGAACTTTGTATTAGGAAATCTTTTTCGGTTCACGATTACCACCACCCCATTCAAAATTAGAAAATAGAAAAAATTTTCAGTTCGCGATTGTTGCCCCGGCATAGGTAAACATGCTGGGGCGGAAATCACAAACACATTTTTATTACTTTAAGGGTGTGGTATTCAATTATAAGGCATTAGTGATGAAGTGGGATGATTCTACAATAACATTTAGGATTTGAAAAAGTTATTCAGTTTGCGATTTCTGACCCGGCGTAGGTAAACATGCCGTGGAGTTTAATTGCGAACGGCGTTTTAGATAGCCCTACAACTTTTGTTAAGCAACTACCAGACACTTTATCTTTCTCCTATTTTGTTCCAAGTGAGTTGCTTTATGTCCATGCCTAAAATGATGAATGTAGCTCAATTAGTTCCTGTGTTATAATAAATTGTATCAAAACAGCATACCTACTCACAAAACAAAATTTCCAGGCCTGTTTTTATGGGTCTTTTAAAAAAATGATAAAGCTACAATAATCTCGGTCAAGATATTCTTTTGAAACTTTGTACTCTTATAGAAAAACAGTTGTTCTATCACTGAAATAAGCCTCTTTTCTCCAGAATACATTGTTTAAGAAATATCGGCGTTTGCAATCTTTACCCCGGTTTACGGGCTAGCAATCTCCGCCCTCATGACGCTAATTGCAATCTACGCATCAGGAATCGGCAGTTGGCATAAAGGGAATTTGGGAAGAACTTGGCCCGAGGGTCTCTGCTCTAAGCCCTAGGCGGTGAACCCATAGGACACGAACTAGGCACCAGAAAGAAGAGGGGAGCGCTCGCGCCCAGAGAGTATGCTAACTTCGAGTAGCCGTGATCATCAGCTGTAAAGGACTGGTAGATTAAGAAGTGAATATTCGTAAACACGCAAGGTCAAACCGACCAAGAACAGGTTACCAGTATAGGGTCTAATCACAGTCCTGTCTAGGGAAGACTCCGATGTTGGTTTTGCACAAAGGTCGTAGGTTCGGCAGGGCCCGAGAACCAGAAGAAACCTGACAATGCTTATCATGGAAGTATTCATTCGAACTATATGCGTCGGGACACGAAAAGGAAAGAAAAAGTCAACTTGAGAGCACCCACTACTGGGAAACCCACATTCACTGGTTCGTGCTGCGGATACAGACCAACTGGACCCAAAGGAGTAAGTACGGCTGCAGTCGACCACGGACCGATTAGAACTATAGCACCACTGACAGAAGGTTCCACTATCCATGCCTTCTCCCACTTTCCTATGTTTGGGCAAGGTAAATGCCCCACGGTAGGAGCAGAAGTTAGTCAATGAGAGTTGGAAGCTGAGAGCCCCTCACCTTTTCTTAGCTTACAGCGAGGCTTCATGTGCCTCCGCACTGTTGTCCGAAATCTTCTAGTGACGAAGTCTTAAGATACGACTTTACCGGACAATAAGGTATCAGGGATGGCAGGAAGAAGAAGAGAAAAACTTCTCTCAGGAGTCCTAAAGGATATGTTACTGGGAGTCCTGGTCTAAGGGATTGAAATCACGACGACTACCAGACCTGCGAAAATCACTTGCTGCGTCTATGGACACGCCAGGACAGCGTCTTAGTGGCGTCTCAGACGTGGAGAAAGGTGGTAAAATTTGCTTTGCAAAGGTCTCTAATAGACGCCTCTCCGATCGAGATTCGATTGGACTCTGCCGAATCCAAGTTAACTTCAGTACCGAATTCTCAGTAGTTGGCATACAAGGGCAGCCGACTAGCAGTCTTTAAAGTGGTGAGAAATTAAACTGAGAATAGAAGATAACCAAACCGGACTGGTTTTCGGCATTTGAAACTCGAGACACACAGCCTTTGCGCAACTGGTAGAAAGAAAAACTGGACAGAAATGTCCGAAATCAAGCATTAAGTATGAGCTCAGAACGGCCGCAATAAAATCGGAGAAAATTCTTGATTTCAGTCTGAGTTGACAAGTTTTAACTAAAGAGATAGTATATAGCCAATTAGATTATGACGGTACCGTACTATACAGAACGCCAACACCCCATAAATTAGAACAGGAAGTGATTAGGTAAGTTACCAGTTATTGCTCATCGAGGCATACGGTACCTCTTTCTGCAATCAGAAGAGATGACCAGCTGGCAAATGGAACCGCGCAAACTGAATGGGGGAATTCACCTGTTGTACCGTTCTGTGGCCCGGTAGCCCCCTCAGGTCCACACTCAGATGCCTCAGCGTCGAGAATCGAATCTCGTTCAGTGACCTAAGATTGCTAGAAGGAAACCAACCCTAGCACTGTGCAACACCGGAGGAGTCTCGTCACGTTAGTGTGTTGTATGCAGTTTGCTGATAGTGATGAGGTCATTGGGTCACCACTGACACACCTCCCTGGGACAAGACCCAGAGTCCTGCTCAAAGCATCTGAGCAAGCACGGAGGTTGCTGGATGAGATAACCTAGCTGCACTGCTCCCTTACCAAGTTTATACTATCTGAAGCAGTAGTAGCAATTAAGTCCTGCTTTCTAGATCCTCTTTAGTTTAAATTTTTGTGGCAGTCGCTGCTGACCATCGCACTTTGGCACAGCTCTTGTATGTTCTCAGAACCTTAGACAGGAAAACAACTGCCTTCTATTTCGCTTTTTTTTCGATTTTTGTAATATTACTTCCTGATTTGTTCACGTTTTAATTGTTTTTTTCATGTTTTACCTAATTTCATTTATATTTTTTCGATTTCTTTGTTTTCCCTTTTTATTATCATTAACAAACTGTCAGACTTGCAGGGAGAAGTGGCGTAGAGTATGGCGGGTTTGGAGAGAGGTCAGAAAAGAACTTCTCGCAATATCTACCAACTTGAGTAGGTAAAAAGAGTGCAACTCGCAATGACCAAGGTTAAGTGGCGGAGGTGGTGGCAGCCACCGACAGCCAACTGGCTTGCTCCCTTTGGCCAGCCGGTGATGACAGGAGTCCACTGACGGCTGCCATCAGCTGGCTGTGATACATGGCAGAGCTACAGCCCTCTCCCTCACCTCTCCACAATGAATTGGAAGGTGAATCATCACACACTGATCACCGGCTCGCAATAGTCTGCCTGACCAGTGGACAGGCACATTAGAGGGTTCATTCTATAGATGTATGGTAGTAGTAGATATTTTTTTTACTAGCGTTTCAGTGGCACACTGCTTGTAGCCTATACAAGGCTACAAGGAGGTTGTAATGAAAGAGAAAGCCTGAGCACTCTTTCGGCGAGTGCACACATGGCTGAATCACGTGATGAAAGCTGGCGTTTTTTACCCCCAAACTGGCTGAACTGTGCCCACACAGAGGGGCGAAGGCCATGGTCAGCACATAGCTACTAAGTAAGATACAGACAGGCAGTTCTTCAAGATTTTTTTTCAAGAAAATCGTATCTGAAGATTGATGTTACAGTGCTCACTTTGTTACATTCATCCTAAGTTGGTATACAGGATACAAGCTTAATCTACATACCTCCATCCACTCGAAATTTTGTCGATGGTTAATGGCTATAAGACTCTGAACTCAAGACTCCTTTCTATGCGGGCTCTATGAGGCAATTACGCTCTCCAATCGAAAAGCCACTCAGCCAGTTCCAGGGACAACTTTACTTGAAATGCTCCCATGCTGTAAATAGAGTGGGTGCACTCCTCCCATTACAACCTACTTGGGTGTCAAAGAGTGGAACGTATAACAGAGAAACAAATGCATACTGGTAGTTGAAGCTATACAAGGTAGCTATATCCTAACAGTTGTACTGGTATCTTAGGTACACTAGATGCGCCATTTGACACCTAAAATATTCAAGAAATTAAAAGAAACACATAGCTATCAGTATTCAGCAATAACTATTTTCTACACAGATACCTAAGCTATGTACTACCAAAATACGTATAGCAAACACATTAAGTTACATTACTGTAGCTTATATCAACATTTAGCTCGCAACATTATACGTGCGCTGCTACATCTTAAATTTTTTATAATTTTCAAAATCTGAAACATTGTTTGGATCAGATAGTAGGAGTCACAATTGGTCTTTCTATTGTAAATCCTGAGACAGGAGGGCATATGACCTAAACTCCCCTCTAGAACTGCCAACTAATTGCAACATCTACCTACAGCTCTGATCGGGACAATAGTTTAGAATTAATTTTCTAAAGAATAATAGCCTATGCATCTTGTTAGTCTGAAGTTTTTGCCTAAAAAATAGATTATTAGCATGCAACTAACCTCACACTGATCTATTGAGGCATTTTCTTCCTTGACCACTGTCTGTGCAGGAGTGCCAGGGGGTTCCATTTCACTTTGAATCCTGAAACAGAAATGTATATTGGGAGCTGAGAAAACAAGGCAGATGAGATGAAGATTTTAACATATGCTGTATGGGTATGCATTGCTTACTGTGAGACATGCAAGTACAAAGAGTAGACCAAGTGATGGAAAAACTATTTATGACAAGCGTAACTAGCACCAGAACGCATCATATATATCAATACAGAGAGAGCGTGACACCATCACTATTAGCATTTACCCTTTTTGTGTCATTTCTGTATACTTCCGACAGGTCCAGCATTGTGCTGGGTAGAGAGGAA
>LQNS02278115.1:114491-126624 GCA_001587735.2 Parhyale hawaiensis | reverse complement strand
AAGGAGGGTAACGCCTCAGAACGGTTCTAAACTACCATTTAGACGCCCCAGAGTTGGGCGCTGTCGCGGGTCTGGTGCTACCGACAGAAGGTGTTCTGTCGGAGCGAGCCACTGAGAAATATGCTACAACTGTGAAGTAACCGGCTTAACTTATGCGTTACAAGTTATACCGGAACTGAAAAGTTGCGCTATGGTACCGCATAAAGGGATTTTACGTTGCATACATGGAATACCTCAAACAAAATTTTTACCTCAATAATGGGTGATTTCATATATAAATGCTACAATAATGGGGTATAGCAAGTAGATTGGGGGAAAAGTAGGTCACACTCGAAGTTTCCTTGATACAACCTGAGAAGGGATCAATAGGAGAAGGATTCAAGTTCAAATTTATACTGCTAGCTACTGCTCGCAGATTTAAGAGAGAAAATTCACTGCCGGGCTTGGCACCTTTACCACCCATCGTATGCATGATACAGATCCAAGGGCATCATAATTCAGGAACATACTTCTGTTCTGTTGAATTTCTACAGGTTCCTTGAGCAATAAATAGGGAAAATTGAGATGAGACGTGTCTGAGATATCACTGAAGAACAGTGCGTCTATTGCCAGGCAACCGAGAATAAACTAAAACCGAAACATCAACCTCACGTGCATCGATACTTGATAGCAGTAGGCAGATAGCGTTGTTCGGTAGTTCCTAGATGCTAGCACTGAACGAAAAGGAGATTTCTCTATTTAGGTTCACAATGTGTACAAATGAGTTATTACAAGTAAGATGTTAACTAGCTACATGATAACTGCTACAGTGTAAATTACAATATCGATGGTAAGTTCAAAACCCATTCTATACGTTACTGGCCTTAGAACACAACGCTATACATATAGGGTGGTGTAATAAGCAAAAGGGGCGAGTGTTTTGCTTATAGCTACCCAACAACCATATTTCAGAGTTAAAAAATAAATGCATTCAGATACTGATTAGCTACAATTGAAATTTTTTGGCCTAATGTGTGCAAAACCTGTTTGCATTTAGTCTCAAAGGTCAAGAAGAATTCGACAGCTCTCACAGAAAAAAGTTTAAGGGCAATGAACTTCAATAGCTCTCTCAGCCAAAAAGGTTGCCCGGCCTACATAGTTCTACAGTACTAGCACTCAACAAACCTTACCTAGTAATATATCAGGGCCATAACTTCCACGGCAACTTGCATCTTCTATGGTACTCTGCATCACACCAGTCAAGTCATCTTCTATAAGCTCTTCCTTTTCTATGTCAATTTCGTTAGATGTGGAGGCTGCAGGCTCAACAACAAGTCCAGGCTTGCAGAAGAAATCACCATTTATCTGGTGAATAAGTCACAGGTATTCCAATAGAAATTACCAGTGGTTCATGAATTTATATATTACTGATTATATGATTTTTCACTAAGATTTATGAATAAACAATTGCCACATTATTTCCAGCTGCCAGGGGTACACCAATAGCCAATTCTTCTGCAGAATCAGTGAATGTTTTAAATAACATTATTATGGTGAGGACTAGAGTCAGATGGTCCAAACACTATTGAACAATGATGCTTATGGCAAGCGTAACGCTTGAATGCGTTATACTGTATTTCTCCCCAGGAGCGATTTTACACCACCCACCTATTGACTGAACCTCTAATGTGTCTTTGTCTGCAAGTCAGGTAGACCAACGTACGCGGCTTGGCCAGTGAGTGATGTTTCACCCTCAAGTTCACAGTGGAGAGGTGAGTGGAAAGGTTGGAGCTTTGCCCCGTGGCCCAGACAGCTTGTGGCAGCCATTGGTGGGCCGACGTCATCACCGGCTGGCCAATGCTGGGGAGCTGGCTGGCTGTGAGTGGCTTCAACCACCTTTGCCAGGCAACCTCGGACATCACGTCATGTAGCTACTCTTTATACCCACCGCTGGTTGAGCACGTGCTCGGGGAAGCGGGAGGCACGTATGGTGTCAAGGCACTTTAGTGGAGTAGCATAGCGCACTCTGGCGCTACGCTTGTCATAAGTATTATTGCGTCATGTTCCGCTCCTCGACAACATACACCTATAGAATGTCTTACCCAAGCGGCCGAAACAATTTTTATGCTAGTGGAGAGCGCTAACTGCCTAGACCGAGGACCAGTGATAGTGGTGTTATTCACTTCACACAATCAAGTTCTACTGTTATTGCTACAAATTCATAAGTAACTTCTGACCAAAAACATTCCTGATCCAAGACTGGTGGCATACTCACCATTAGTTTAACAAAGCAAGCAATTGAGTGCTCAGGAACCCAATGAAAAAAACGGCCGAGGAGATAAATCCTAATGCAGACTCATAAGTATCAGAACTGCAGCAACCGCACCTACGCAATCACAAGGAATCGGGTACAGAGATGACTACGGGAGTCTTCTTGCTAGTCAACGGACATGCCCTACTTGTGGGGAGGCGACGAGCTCAAAGTCGGTGTATCGTATTGGCCAGTTAGCGGTGAAGCGGTGTGGCAGCTGCGGTGGACTGTTTGGCGCATAGTGAGCACTATCCACTTAAGAACAGTAAGGCGAAGTTGATGTAGCTAGAGCTGCTGCAGTAATACATTTAAAAGCAATTGCAACATAGATGTAACGTTCAAAGATGGGACTTTTTCTTATGCTATGGACAGAAGTTAGTAAAGTCACGAGCAAAGAGAGCGTTCCAAAGCTATTATACAAATATTTGTTCCGAATGTTGTGAGAAAACACAAAAAAACATTCTGAGTCCAAGAGAGAGAATAAGAGTGAAAATATTACACTTTAACAGCTTAAGAATCTACTTAACCCTTCATCTCCAGGCGTTACCTATCTGAGAGCGATCAGAAAACCTAACCTAGTCTGTACATGAGCTAAGCTCACCAGTTGGCAGAAGCAGTTGAGGGAGTGCCGTCTATCGGCCAGTGAAGCAGAATTTAGCACAACAGCCTCCTCGGCCGTAGACAGAATAAACAAGATGCCTAAGACATCAAGATGAGTACACGAAGACTGTTATCCAAGATCTAGTTTAATCCATCAAGTGATAAACTAACGTGTACTCTAGGAACTATGGTGGGGCGTACCAAAATGGCACTTGCAGGTATTAAAAAAGGCTCAACCCTGCCTGTTCGGGCAGGGTACTAGGATCAGGGAAACGCGTGACAACGTGTGGGAAGGTCCTCCTATAGAGACGAACTCCCATAGTTTGCCAAGGACACCAAAGGTGGGACCGACTAAAGAGAAAATTGGACAGGAGTAGAGACCTCCTAACCTAACACGCCCAATCAGGATACCTCGACAGGCTGATCTCCAGTACCAGGAATGTGATATGTGGCAGCCGCAGTGATTATAAGCCGCATAGCGCCAAAGGTTTGTATAACTATATTTCTGTGCAACAATGAGCAATGCCGCACAGCACATTTTTTCTAAAATGGAAGAGCGAACGTCCTTGAGTGGACGTCATTACTAAAGAATAAATGGAACATTAACAGGTGACCGATACATGAAATCAAATGAAAGATATTGAAGTTATTTGTGATTTCCAGTATGGGTTGGGGATTGAAAGCCTGATCTGGCCTCTTCACGAGCATGAGACGCAGAGCATCTCCTGCCGGTAATAACCCGATAGGGGGGAAGTATCTTAAACAGTGTCTGATCTCCACGGAGGGCCGCACACCTACCAGACTCACATGGCAACAACGGCGAAGCCAGTATGGAAACCTACCAACGAGGAATCGTGTCTAAAGATGTCCCATGCCGAGCTCAAGATGACCGCTACTGCCTTTAGCGTCACAGCCAGTGGCAGGGTAGGTTACGTATAGCAGAAAGACGAAAGGAAGATTTCCTGGGGAGTTGTTGATTTTTCTAAAATCCACAGCACAGAGAGAATTGTTGCGGACCACACTTCAGACCTGGAAGAGACCGCCATAAGTGGTCTGAGCCGAAGATTGACGTCCACAAAAACCGAAGGAGCATCGTGGCTGATATGATCAAGTCTGAATTAAGGGAAAACGTAGTGAGGGAATTTCAATGGACCACAACACACGTCAAGAGGTTTTAGCGTGATATTCATATTCCTGTCCGTCCTCCGGCTCAATCTGCTTTAAAATACATATAGGAAGAACTCGTCCGTCGCCAGAGATCGTTGTCTTGTAGGTTCGATCAAATTAGTTTGACACGTAGCTATATCGAAGAACCCCTTGAGGACAGGTTTCGTCCAGGGTTCGTAACTCTGGGAAGGGCAAACAGGATATTCTCATTCAAAGCTGAAGAAATAACCTGTCCGTCCCCTAAGGACTTCACTGAACTTAAGGTGCTGTGTTCAACGCCATTATGAAGGTGCAACTCAGGTCTAGGCAAAGAAGTGAGGAGTGATCCAGAAAGTTGCTGCCTCTTCTTTCGTTAGATTCTCAGAATTCTGGCCTGGCCGAGAAGCGGTCCCACTGAGGTGAGTCTCAACCATGGCACCGGGCTACAGCAACCTGAAAAAAGTTTACCGTAACCCGAAAATTGGTTGTGAAAGCGCCATCTAGCGCCGAATTTCCCAAGCTCAACTGCAAAGAAATTCCGTTTTAATTGAAATTTTGGCAATATAATTTCAAATGATCTGATTTACTTACTCTAGTGTACGGAGTTCATTTTTTGCGTATTTGAATGAATTTAGTGCTCATTTTTGACGTATGTGCTCGGTGACCTGCATCACCGTAACCCGTGTCGCAGTTGACATTTGAGCTATGATTGCGACTGGCTGAGTCACCAGTGTAGCACAGGTAACCCATAAATGCTGATTGCGACACCCCTGTTAATCACATTTTTCGCAACCTCGACTGGGATTGCTGTACTCGGTTGTCGAAACCGATGATAGCTGAATCGAATTCTTTAAAGCAGAGAGTGTAGCACTTAAAGCACTACCCTCATGGTGGTTAAAACCACTAGAAGACGATTCAGAACGCAGATAATGTTCTTAACATAAATGGGCCGGTCATCTTGGAGAAAATCAGAATATATCCCACTGAGGAGAGGAGAATTAGCAGCTTTGCTCTTTAACAAGCGTTGGAGGTGATAAAGGTGAAGCTCAGCTCAGTTGAACGCATTCCTACTTGGGGAGAACCACAAGCACTGATAGCTGTTGTAGGTACTGTATAGGCCAGCTGGACCCAGAGAGCATAACTGCAGTTGACCACGGCTCGTAAAACTAAGGCAATATCGCAGGGAGGTTCTAAAGAAACGACTCATGTTAATTTCTGTGGAACGGAAGTTGTGCATGCCTATCCACTGCTTACTCACAACGTCGAGCATAGCTAGGATTGTTGGGATGGCACTTGAAGCTGCAACGATTAGCGCGAGGTCAGTACGGTACGCTAAGTTGCGGCTCTCGTGGTTATTAAGCATGATATACATTCAAGCGATATAAAGGTTTCAGCATGGGAAATCCCTTCTTTCAACTTTGCGCAGATATGCTACCAGACTCTTGTCAGGATTCAACACTCCAAACCACATATGAAAACAACCTCAAAGACGACTCGGAAGCACCCGGACAAGTATTGGTCCGCTTAGAAGTATAAAATAATACGTTCGTTAAGCCGAAGAGCGCTCCTCAAAAGCCGAAATATTAATACGGGAAAAGCGGGTCCAATGGAAGCTCGGTAAACGGGTACGGAGAGAGGCGCAATAGCATCGTGTGGGGCGGAGGTCCAGAACAAAAATAAAATTGGTGATGGCACAGAAAGTAAAGCAGCTACAAGACCGAGTTTGATGTATGAGGCACTCACCTAGGTAGATGCACTAACAAAAACGAAATTTGTTCTCCACACACTCTTGAAGATATTAATTAAAAATGCTTCGCAATGAACATGGCTGAAACGGGGCGGTGTTCGCGATAATTCGGGACGGAGTTCGCGAGCACGTTTCTGTCACTCTTAAGTGTGTGGTATTCATTTATAAAACATCAGTGAAGAAGTGGGGTGATTCCTTAGTAGCATTTAAGATTAGCAAAACTTTTGCTGTTCACAATTACCACCAGCGCCCGATTTAAGATTTTTTTTTTCAGTTCGCAATTTTTGCCCTGGCATAAGCAAACATGCCGGGGCGGAGATCGCGAACACGTTTTTATCACTCTTAGGGGTCTGATGTTCATTTATAAAGCATTAGTGATCATGTGGAGGTGACTCTTTAGTTGAACTTCGTATTAGGAAATCTTTTTCGGTGCACGATTACCAGCGCCCCATTCAAAATTAGAAAATAGAAAAAAATTTCAGTTCGCGATTTTTGCCCGGCAAAGGTAAACATGCCGGGGAGGAAATTGCGAACGGCGTTTAGATACAACTTTTGTTAAGCAACTACCAGACACTTATCTTTCTTCTATTTTGTTCCAAGTGAGTTGCTTTATGCCCATGCCTAAAATGATGAATGTAGCTCAATTAGTTCCTGTGTTATAATAAATTGTATCAAAACAGCATACTCACAAAACAAATTTTCCAAGCCTGTTTTTATGGGTCTTTTTAAAAACATTAGAAAGATACAATACTCTCGGTCAATATATTCTTTTGAAACTTCGTACTCTTATAGAAAAACAGTTGTTCTATCACTGAAATAAGCCTCTTTTCTCCAGACTGCATTATTCAAGAAATATCGGCGTTTGCAATCTTTACTCCAGGTTACGGGTTAGCAATCTCCGCCCTGATGACGCTACTTGCAATCTACGCATCAGGAATCGGCAGTTGGCATAAAGGGAACTTTGGAAGAACTTGGCCCGAGGGTCTCTGCTTTAAGCCCTAGCGGTGAACCCATAGGACACGAACGAGGCACCAGAAAGAAGAGGGGAGCGCTCGCGCCCAGAGAGTGAGCTAACTTCGAGTAGCCGTGATCATCAGCTGTAAAGGACTGGTAGATTAAGAAGTGAATATTCGTAAACACGCGAGGTCAAACCGAACAAGAACAGGTTGCCAGTATAGGGTCTGATTATAGTCCTGTCTAGGGAAGACTCCAATATAGGTTTCGCACGAAGGTCGTAGGTTCAGTACGGCCCGAAAACCAGAAGAAAGCTGGCATTGCTCATCATGGAGTGGAACACTGACCAAAATCGAAGTATTAACTCGAACTAGGTATATGCGTCGGGACACGAAAGAGAAAGAAAAAGTAAACTTGAGAGCACCCACTACTGGGAAACCCGCATTCACTGGTTCGTGCTGCGGACACAGACCAACTGGACCCATATGAGTGTGTACGGCTGCAGTCGACCACGGACCGTTTAGAACTATAGCACCACCGATGGAAGGTTCCACTATCCATGCCTTCTCCCACTTTCCTATTTTTGGGCAAAGTAAATGCCCCACGGTAGGAGCAGAAGTTAGTCAATGAGAGTTGGAAGCTGAGAGCCCCTCACCTTTTCTCAGTTTACAGCGAGGTTTCCTATGCCTCCGCACTGTTGTCCGGATTCTTCTAGTGACGAAGTCTTAAGATACGGCTTTACCGGACAATAAGTTATCAGGAATGGCAGGAAGAAGAAGAGAACAACTTCCCTCAGGAGTCCTAAACGATATGCTACTGGGAGTCCTGATCCGAGGGATCGAAATCACGACAACTACCAGACCTGCAAAAATCACTTGCTGCGTCAATGGACACGGCAGGGCAGCGTCTTAGTGGCGTCTCTCAGACGAGGAGAACGGTGGTAAGATTTGCTTTGCTAAGGTCTCAAGTGTCTCTAATAGACGCCTCTCCAATCGAGCTTCGATTGGACTCTGCCGAATCCACGTGAACTTCAGTACCGAATTCTCAGTAGTTGGCATACAAGTGTAGCCGACTAGCAGAGTCTTTAAAGTGGTGAGAACAGAGGATGACAAAACCGGACTGGTTTTCAGCATTTGAAACTCGCGACACAGCCTTTGCGCAGCTGCTAGAAAGAAAAACAGGACAGAAATGTCCGAAATCAAGCATTAAGCATGAGTTCAGAACGGCCGCAATAAAATCGGAGAAAATCCTTGATTTCAGTCTGAGTTGACTAAGTTTTAACTAAAGAGATAGTATTTAGCCAATTAGATCATGACGGTACCGTACTATACAGAACGCAAACACCCCATGAATTAGAACAGGAAGTGATTAGGTAAGTTACCAGTTATTGCTCACCGGGGCATACGGTACCTCTTTATGCAATCAGAAGAGATGACCAGCTAGCAAATGGAACCGCGCAAACTGAATGGGGGGAATTCACCTGTTGTACCGTTCTGTGACCCGGTAGTCGCCGCAGGTCCGCATTGAGATGCCTCAACGTCGAGAATCGAATCTCGTTCAGTGACCTAAGATTGTTAGAAAGAAACCAACCCTAGCACTGTGCAACACCGGAGGAGTCTCGTCACGTTAGTGTGTTGTATGCGGCTTGCTGATATTGATGAGGTCATTGGGTCACCACTGACACACCTCCCTAGGACAAGACCCAGAGTCCTGCTCAAAGCATCTGGCCTGTTGGCCCGCTATTACCCGCAGCGGCAGGAATAGACCGCTTATATGGGACAGCTCAAGCAGCCAGGCTCTCCCAATGGGTCCATAGCAGGGACGGAGGTTGCTGGATGAGATAACCTAGCTGCGCTGCTCCCTTACCATGTCTGTAACTACTATCTGGAGCAGTAGTAGCAGTTAAGTCCTGCTATCTAGATCCTCCTTAGTTTGAATCTTGTGACAGTCGCTGCTGACCATCGCACCTTGGCACAGTCCTTGTATGTTCTCAGCATCTTAGGCAGGAAAACAACCGCCTTCTATTTCGCTTTTTTTTCGATTTTTATAATATTACTTCCTGATTTGTTCAAGTTTTAATTGTTTCTGTTTTTTTCATGTTTTACCTAACTTCGTTTATATTTTTTCAATTTCTTTGTTTTCCATTTTTATCATCATTAACAAACTGTCAGACTTGCAGAGAGAAGTGGCGTAAAGTATGGCGGGTTTGGAGAGAGGTCAGAAAAGAACTTCTCGCAATATCTACCAACTTGAGTAGGTAAAAAGAGTGCAACTCGCAATGACCAAGGGTAACTGGCGGAGGTGGTGGCAGCCACCGACAGCCAACTGGCTTGCTCCCTTTGGCCAGCCGATGACAGGAGTCCACTGACGGCTGCCACCAGCTGGCTGTGATACATAGCAGAGCTACAGCCCTCTCACTCACCTCTCCACAATGAATTTGAAGGTGAATCATCACACACTGATCACCGGCTCGCAATAGTCTGCCTGACCAGTGGACAGGCACATTAGAGGGTTCATTCTATAGCCTATATGTATGGTAGTAGTAGATATTTTTTTTACTAGCGTTTCAGTGGCACACTACTTGTAGCCAATAGCTGTATGGAGTCAACAAGAAGGTTTTAATGAAAGAGAAAGCCTGAGCACTCTTTCGGCTAGTGCACACATGGCTGAATCACGTGATGGAAGCTGGCGTTTTTTACCCCCAAACTGGCTGAACTGTGCCCCCACAGTGGGGCGAAAGCCATGGTCAACACATAGCTACTAAGGAAGATACAGACAGGCAGTTCTTCAAGATTTTTTCAAGAAAATCGTATCTGAACATTGATGTTACAGTGCTCACTTTGTTACATTCATCCTAAGTTGGTAACTATACAGGATACAAGCTTAATCTACATACTTCCATCCACTTGAAATTTTGTCGATGGTTAATGGCTATAAAACTCAGAACTCAAGACTCCTTTCTATGCAGGCTCCATGAGGCAATTATGCTCTCCAATTGAAAAGCCACTCAGCCAGTTCCAGGGACAACTTTACTTGAAACGCTCCCGTGCTGTAAATAGAGTGGGTGCACTCCTCCCATTACAACCTAAAATTGGGTGTCAAAGAGTGGAACGTATAACAGAGAAACAAATGCATAGACTACTGGTAGTTGAAGCTATACAAGGTAGCTATATCCTAACAGTTGTACTGGTATCTTAGATACACTAGATGCGCCATTTGACACCCAAAATATTCAAGAAATTAAAAAAAACACATAGCTATCAGTATTCAGCAATAACTATTTTCTACACAGATACCTAAGCTATGTGCTACCAAAATATGTATAGCAAACACATTGATTAATTAAGTTACAGTACTGTAGCTTATATCAACACTTAGCTTGCAACATTATTTGTGCACTGTTACATCTTAAATTTTTGATAATTTGATAATTTTCAAAATCTGAAACAGTGTTTGGATCAGACAGTAAGAGTCACAATTGGTCTTTCCATTGTAAATCCTGAGACAGGAGGGCATACAACCCAAACTCCCCTCTAGAACTGCCAACTCATTGCAACATCTACCTACAGCTCTGATTGGGACAATAGTTTAGAATTAATTTTCTAAAGAATAATAGCCCATGCGTCTTGTTAGTCTGAAGTTTTTGTCTAAAAAATAGATTATTAGCATGCAACTAACCTCACACTGATCTATTGAGGCATATTCTTCCTTAACCACTGTCTGTGCAGGACTGCCAGGGGGTTCCATTTCACTTTGAATCCTGAAATAGAAATGTATATTTTGAGCTAAGAAAACAAGGTAGATGAGATGAGAATTTTAACATATCGTATGCTGTATAGGTATGCATTACTTACTGTGAGACATGCTAGTACAAAGAGTAGACCAAATGATGGAAAAACGATTTATGACAAGCGTAACTAGCGCCGGAACGCATCATATATATCAATACAGAGAGAGCGTGACACCATCACTATTAGCATTTACCCTTTTTGTGTCATTTCTGTATACTTCCGACAGGTCCAGCATTGTGCTGGGTAGAGAGGAAGTATGTACATAACAATAGATAGCTAGATCAAAGACTACACAATACCCTATGCATAGGTTTATGATAATGGTTCCCCTTTCAATGGGCTTCCAAGACCGGTTTTTTGTTGGAGAGTCAGGGCCACAGGAGAAGAGTTGCAGAGCTATGTATGTTTTATAAAGTGTAGAATAATGAGAGGCATTGGTTGTATTCTACTCTCCCTGCCCTCAAGGTTTTCGGAACAGAGACTCTTGCTGCGTGTGGAGCGCACTCTTTTCACTTTGGAGGCTGTCAGATGTTGAACTAATCAGTTCTATTGGTGCTTCGTGTCCTGGTCTGCTGAGATTTGGAATTTGTTGACGGCATCGGCTTTTGGTCGTAGCTATTGGCCTGCAGGCATTTAATTCAGCTGTTAATGGTTTTTTTGCTGGATTTCCTTTAGCAGCATTTTGGGCTTCCTGCTGTTGCAAGATGCTTCATTTTGGTTATATTGCCTGTCCATGGGAACTCAAGCATGAAGTTTTAATAATAATAATGAAGCTATATCTGCTCTACACTTTTTATATATATACCTATATCTCATAGGATATTAGCAGAACCAGTCATTGCCAATATAACTTTATGAGTAAAAGCCACATTGTAGTAGGTCAAGTTAATAAGATTACACCTATGAGAAATATACAGTATACCTATATTAACCAGTGTAGAGCAGATATAATTTCATATTTGTAAACAAAGTTGCTGCTAGATAGATATTAGCTGAACCAGTCCTTGCCTTCCTAACCTTATGGGTAAGAGCCCTGTTGTAGAAAAACAAATGTTTTCCCACCCAAAATGTACATTTCAATATTCCTCAATACTTCTTCAACTGCAAAATTTGTCAGAAATAACAAAAATCTAGAAGTGTAACTTTTTCATCATGACTGCTAATAGGTACCGTACGTCGGGGTAACTCGGGACACCCGGGGTAACTCGGGACAGCACTCTACCATGCCATATTAAGGGCTGTACAAACCAAACTATGCAGAGTTTCGCCAAACTAAAAACAAAGCAATAAACTTCAATATTTTTGCTACCGGTTCAGCATAGAAAGCATTCAATTCAGCTCATGCAAATACTAGAAAAAAATTCTAGAAAAAAAACTGTATTTTTCATTTTTTGGAAAAGTAGGTACTCCGACTAAGGTCTGGGGAGAAAAATTCAAAAGGCGGAGAGCTAAAAGTTACTTACATGGAATGTAGCCTAGCGTGTTGGCTATAGAATCTCACAATCAGAATTTATTTACCTCTTCTCAAAACAAAATGGCGGCCATTCCCGCAACCCGGGGCTACTCGGGACACCTTGCCGGGGTAAGTCGGGACACCCAGTAAAA
>LQNS02278115.1:27866-50490 GCA_001587735.2 Parhyale hawaiensis | reverse complement strand
TGAACTATACGCCTTCCTACATAGCAGCAACATGCCATCGCAGCCCTCCAGGAGACCAAACTCACTCCCAGCTCTTCCCTCCCCGTCTTCCCCGGCTACACCCCAGTCAGGAAAGATCGTCCTGCCACCAACGGCGGTGGCGGTCTCCTGTTCCTAATTAGACAGGATATCCCCTACCAGCAGGTTACCACTAACCACCTATTCCCCAACGACCACACAGTAGAACCCTTGGGTGCCACCGTCACCCCATGTTCCTCTTCCCTCACTCTAATCAACATATACGTTCCTCCAGCCACATCTTGTCCCCCTGGATACAGGCTCGACTCCGCCTTTTTTGCCGACTCCCAGGCTGACACCCTCATTATGGGTGACTTTAACGCTCACAACACCGACTGGTATTCTGTAACCCAGGATGCGCGGGCCGCCGCGCGGGGTGAGGAGATTGGTACCTCCATCAATAATGGACCCTACTAACTCCTCAATGGCGATTCGCCCACCAGGGTCCGTCGGGACGGTCCGGGCTCCTCTCCGCACCTGACCGTTATCTCTGCTCATCTTGCACTTAATTACACCTAGTCCACCCCCACCACCCTCTCTTCTGATCATCTACCCATCTTGATCACAGCCGAGTCCAGTGACTCTGCTTCCTCCTGTCCCAGTCGCATATTCGTTAACTTTAGGAAAGCTAACTGGGAGGAGTTCACATGCGAGTGCGAGAAACTTATTACCTCTCTCCCACTCCCTTCTTCCTGTAGTGGCGGACTGAGGGCCCTCAATTGGGCCCTCTTATCAGCTGCTAAGCATCACATCCCGGTCGGCCATCGCAAGGAATATATCCCCCGACTCACTCCGGACACCAGAGGCGCCATCTCCCGCCGTGATCACCTTCGCTCCACGTCTCCCCACGACCCCTCCCTTCCTCAGTTACAACAAGAAGTGGATCGCCTCATTTGCGGCGCGGCCCAAGAGGCCTTGAAACAAACGATCCAAGACTGAAACCCCAAGAGCAACCCCAGTAAATTCTGGTCCCTGCTCCGCTCACTATCTGGCAAGCAGTCCTCTGTTCCCTGCAACCAGCCTAATCTTTTGGAATTCACACGTTCACCCACAGCGGCGATATCGCCAGAGGCTTTTGCAAGCAATTTACTGCCACCTCTCCCCCTGTTCTAGCTACTTCGCCCAGACAGGCCAGGCGTCTACTTCGAAAGCGCCACCCCATTGCTCACGGTTTCACCCATTTCACTCCCGCTCAAGTCCGTGAGGCCATAGTTGCCTCAGGGTCCTCCACAGCAGTGGGCCCAGACCAACTGTCCATTCTACATCTTAGGCATCTGGGCCCGCAGGGTCTCATCTATCTTACCAGATTATACAATCTCTCCCTTGCTCACGCAGACATCCCCGCCTTATGGAAGTTAGCTGTCATAATTGCAATCTTAAAACCATCTAAACCTACGGATAAAGGATCATCTTACCGCCCTATATCGCTCCTGTGTTCCGCTGTGAAAGTCCTGGAGCGCCTTCTCCTGCCTTTCATCAATGAGGCTTACCAACCTGCTCCTCATCAACACGGTTTCCGGCCTATGCACTCCACAACATCTGCTCTACTTCTTTTGGCCTTCCAAGCAACCTGCGGTATGAACAAACCCAAACCCCACGACCGCACGGTGGCTCTGTTAATTGACTTCAGCAAAGCGTTCGACACCGTTCCTACTGAGGGCCTCCTCTCCTCAGTTTCCGGCACCACTATCCACCACAATGTTGTCACATGGCTCGCGGTTTACCTCAGGGGACGAACAGCCTGCTGCCTCTATAACGGTTTCCGATCTCAGTTCCAGGCTGTCAAGGCGGGGGTTCCCCAGGGCTCTATCGTCTCGCCTTCCCTGTTCAACCTCTACGTCTCTGACTTCCCCATTGCTCGGGACCCGCTCTGCTACCCCTCTGTAACATCTTATGCCGACGATTTCACTGTTGTGGCGTCCCATCGCGATCCTCTCACCGCTGCTACCAGTCTCTCGGATCACTCTGCCTCAATCAGCAATTGGACAGCAAACAAGGGCCTTACCATATCAACCTCCAAATCCAATTCAACCTTATGGACAACCGACACCCATCAGTCAACACTTGACCCTGACATCAGTATGAACGACTCTTCCCTGCTTCTGGAGCGCCGCCTCAAAATCCTCGGCGTTACTTCTGACACCCACTTCACCTTTACACCGCACATCACTTCCACAGCCGCTCGAGCCTCCAGCCGCCTCAAACTGCTCAAGGCCCTGGCGGGCACACGTTGGGGCCAGTGCAAGGAGAATCTGCTTCTCACATACAGGACATTTATCCGACCTTTCTTCACCTACGCGGCTCCAGTTTGGTATCCTGGGGCTCGCCAGTCCGCGGTTCGCAAGCTGAAGACGGTTCAAAACGCCGCTCTCCGCACTGCGACCGGTTGCCTCCGCATGGCTTCCGTGGACCATCTCCACTCCGAGTCCAAGCTGCTAAGGGTCGATTAAGCTCTCGACCTCTATTGCCGTCAATACCTTGTTTCCGCCCTTCGTCCCGAGCACCCGGCCCACTCTGTTGTCACCGCTGAGTCAGCCCCCGTCTCATCCGCCACAACTTAGCAACCAAACTCCAACCCGACATCAACCACTTACTTACTGACAATATCATGCCTTCCCAAGAGTACCGCTCAGCGATTTCCTCCCTCCATCGATCTGCTGTGCAATCTTAACTAGACCGCCTCCCCGTTAACAGGGTTTTGGGCTCTGCCCCACCGGAGATTTCACCCGATGAGGCGGTCCTCTCCCGTGCGGCCCGCTCCACTGTATCACAGTTGCGCTCGGGTTTCTGCTCTGCCCTGATGTCTTACCGCCATAAGATCGGACTGGCGGATTCGGACTCCTAACCCAAGTGCCACCGCACCCCCACCTGTTTGAGTGTCCCGCCCACCCTACCGCCCTCCTTCCTACCTCTCTGTGGGACAGTCCTCTATCTGTGGCTGTCTTCTTGTGCTCCCTGCCTTCATTTTCATACCTTCCGCCACATGCCCGACCCCCTCCGGAGCCACCCCCGACGTAACTACAACAACAACAGAGAGAAAGGATAAAGAATGTCCTGGCCTAACCCTATGGTCGTATGAATCATCCTGTGCCCCCTGAGGAGAGCTTTCACTGTTCCATACTGCGATTTGGGGAATTATGTACTTCTAGTGAACTGATCACTGTTACGAATATTATGAGGTCGGTGCAAGAGTTTCTGCCGATTTATAACTGAGGAATTTTAAATCCTCTAAGTTTATTTTATGACAAGGCTTATTACTCTGACAAGATCATGAGTAATTCATAATTTTTTCTTTCCGAGTATTAAGAATCATTCATATTTTTCTGCAATATATGGGGCCCAGCATGAACTGTCTCCAGAGAACGTTGGACAACGTGTTTGTTGTGATAGTGAATCTTGGCTTTCACGATAGCTTCACACACCAATTTTGGGTAGCTTGTCACAGGTGATGAAAAGAGGATTTTCCACCGTGGATACATCGAGGATAAACACCCGTTCAGCAACCGAAAGCAGGACTCCAACCCAAACAGATCCTATTGAGCATGTGGTGGGGCACTGAAGGGATCCTTCGCTACGAGCTCTCAGACAACATTCAAACTATTACAGCTAATCTCCATTGTAATTAATTTAGTCGTTTGGAAGCAGCTTTGATCAAGAAGCGACCTTCTCTAGCAGATAGAAAAGGAGTCATTTTCCATCATAATAATATTCGCCCACTCACAACACTACAGACCAAAGCCCTCCTAAGGGAATAATACCAATCAGATGGCCATCGGTTCACATCACGAGAAAACGCCATTTTTATGACTAAAATTTTTCAAAACAAGGTTTTGATTCACTATACGAACCTTTACTTGGAAAAACTTTTGGACCGACCTGATATCTTCCAATAGAGAACCACTATATATATGGTAAGAAATAACAGAAAATGACGTGAGAATGCGAAATAAACATCCATCACAAACCAACCGAAGGTGAGCAGAGAAGGGCAAGCACGAGCCAAATGAGGGCTGTTTCTTTTTTTTCTGTCATGAACTGAATACGATGCTGTAAATAACATTGATCTCTTTAGTGGGGATGTTTTCAAGCTTAATTCGGAAACAGTGGGCTTACAGCTAAGCCCGACACGTGGACTCCAAAAAACAACCGACTCCAACCCCGACTCAGTAAGCCTGCTTCAGAGAGCCAGGGAAGATGAAGTGACTCGCTACTATGTACATAACTGATAGAAACATCTCTCCATATTGCAATCGTAAAAATGAGCGCTTTATAAAGGTCTTATCGAATGGAAAACCGAATTAAGCTGAGTCCCCAGTTGTCCAAAGTGGTTAAAAAATTCAGACCGCCTTCATTTCACCTCTTTGGTTTGTCTCTCTAGCAATCTGACAACGCATGAAACAGTCGAAAACTTCAATTTTCGGAAAACTCAGGAGTAACCGATTTGCATTTTATGCTGGAAACTCAAACCAAAGTGGAGAACCGACGCTACCAGAAACAGCACGGGTAACTTTCGTTTGTCTTGCATTCACCATTTTCATTGATAGCGGCTATCATCTTCACTGCACTGGCATTTTGTGGATGAACGTTCGATGAGTCATCCATTGTATAATTTAAATAGCAAGGAAGATGAGCAGCCACGTCTCACCGGCTCATCACGCGTCCAGTCGCTGGGCTCCACCTTCACGACGATATGCTCAACTGGCAGCTGCTGATCCGTCTGACGACCTTCCCTTGGGGCGAGAGGAACAGAAGCAGCGCCGGCATCTGAAAAAGACATGAAAACTCAAGATAGTTGCAAGGGTACAGGTGCAAAAACTTTCTTCAATTTGCCACTTTACCTCACAATGAACACATTCCGGTTGATTGCAATAGGGCATTGAATAGGAGTGTGAAGCAGTCACGGCAGTACACGTGTCCAGCTGGTTCACACCAAACACATTCCGGTTGGTCCAATAGGGAATTGGATAGAATGTGACGTTAATGTAATGAGTCCCAGCAATTGCAAGTATTAAGTGAAAACTTGTGATATTATTAAAACATAAAACTCAAGACAGAAAAGGAAGAAACAAATAGAGGGTGAACCACAAGTTTTGAATCAGATATAATGTTAACCACATAATTAGACCCAAATCTCAATCGATCTCCTAGAATTGGTTTCACCGACTACCTAGTTACACCTTTATTGTACATCAAAATTTTTTATAAATCATTTTTTTCGCAACAGGATTTAGTTCACCAGGAACTGCTTCAACAACGGCGCGCAGGACGTCAAGTAATATTTCGTCCCATTAACACTCCGCAGACTTTTTTCGAAGCTGCTTCTGAACGGCGAAGCTTTGCATAAAAATTGTCTTCCAGTGTGGATCAGCTTCTTGAGTCCCTTGGATGAATGCCACAACTTGAGGGAGGCCTTGAAGTAATCCCACAATTGTTAATAAAATGATGAAGTAAAAGTAAAAAAAAAAAAGAGTAAGCAAGAACCAAATTAGAAATGTAGAAAACTATTGACTTCGACTAAAAACTAAGGAAAATTAAAATTAAGTGTGTTTTGGATGAGCCCAAATAACAACATGAGACAGTGAGATTCGTCACTAAACATCACACTAAACTAAACGTCACACGACGGACTTTTGGTCCCCGGTGTACTGCTCAGTGTTAGGTAGCGTCGCTGCATCCATTTCTAAAGGAGAAAAGTGTACAGGTTTGCAGTAAAAATGCAATTTAATTAATGAGACGTTCGAAATTTCACCACAAGTGACACTTTCTGACAAAGATGACGGTAGAGATACACATTGTTTACAACTCTCGGCATACCAAACAAATTACGAGTCGTACCTATGAGCATCAAATAACTGTCTGCAGACCCTCCTTCAAACTCAGTGACTAAAAGCTAAGGGTGTTCAAGATTATTATATTGGTATTGTCCCGCTATTAGGGTGTTCAGGAGCACAGACAGTAAGAACAGAAACGGAAAAGTTAAAGCCAATAAGCAAACTGCTTACATCGAATACTGGCCTCAGAAGGTTCTATTTTTGAGGCTAGGGGAAAGAATGCATGTTTAGACTGTTAAATGCTTGTTATGAATAAACTCTGGATTATTACACACACGGCTCAATGAAGATGAACAAAATTCAAACCAGTGGAGATAGGAATATGTAGAAAACAATAGCTCAATCCGAAAACTAATAGCTATCAGAAATTGAATATCTTCTAGGAAATACAAGCCTAGAGACGATAAGAAAATCAATATCAGAATTTGTAAAATTTGTAAAATGTACAATAGGCGCATACGCTGGAGAAGTGTTGAATATGCAACCGATGCTTTTGAATTCAAATTAATTAGTGCGTCTTAGGATTTGCATTAGATGATTCAAAGCGGAAACGAATGGGACAAATTGTACGCCGTGAGACCTGGTAGCGGGGTGCTCCTCCAGCACGCCCGGATTGAGCGAGTCAAGGAAAGGAAAGGAATAAAAAAATGAGAGGACCTAGAGTAGAACCATAAAAATCAGAAGAAGGAAAGTAAGCCCATTACAAGGGTGTCTTAAAGGCCAAAATACGCTGGGATCAAAGTAAATGCAATAGAAATAGTGCGGCCGGTCTCACGTGACTCACTTAAGACAGCGCGTGACCTCAGTTCATGACAGGACGCTGAACTCCAGGACTTTTCATGGGAATCTCGGGTACCGACTTTCTCAGTGCAATCGGGATCTTAAACACACATGCAGAGCATGCATGGTCCGACTCCGACAATATGGGAACATGTGACGGGTGAACCTAACTAACCTGCCTCAAATTATTATTAGATTGTGTTTTACCACCCTAGACGTAGCGAGGCGATTCAAGAGCGAAGTTCAACTGAAAAACTATAATGCTTTTCATAAGTAGGAATATTTTATCTTGGCATTTCTGCGGGAAAAACTTTGTTGGATCAGTGTGCTACTACTGGCGGGAAGGAGGCACAAAGTTTAGAAAAAGACCTCTCGAGTGGACGGCCCCATTCGAAGCCTTCCACACGAGAGAGAGTAGGGAAGTCCCACTGACTAAGTTGGCTATCTTGATCGACAGCCCACCTCGAGGAACAAAAAGGAAAAAAATAGAGAAAACCTAACTTAACAGAACTAACCTCGGCAGCAGGAACAGCGGCCAGCTGCAACATCCCCTGCGGAAAAAGCACATGGGACCCTTGGTTTTGTGAGGCCAGATTATATTGGGGCAGGGAAAGGGCCCGCCAGAGTATACCCCTGAGGACACCTGCCTCACAGCCAGTCCTATCCCTTAAAAAACAGGATTTAACGAGCATCCATCTTAAACTGAACAAAGAAAAGCTTGGGTCTAACTTTTGGTTCTCGATGGCAAAGGTGTCAAAAGAGTCGCTGGCATATGCGGCAGCCGTTACTGTTAGTCTTAACGACGGCAACTGGAACTTTTATTGGAAATCGATTCACGAAAAGTACAAGGATGAATTATCAAAGTGGCTCCAGGTACGAACTGCGTTGTTTGTTCTGCGCAGTACAGGTTAGTAAAAATTTTAAAAAATTACGTAACACATCGCGCTAGGGCATTCACTGTATGTGTGGAGCTAGAGCTTTGACCAGACGAGAAGCTATGACCAGACAGAAGCTATGACCAGACGAGAAGCTATGATCAGACAGAAGCTATGATCAGACAGAAGCTATGACCAGACGAGAAGCTATGACCAGACGAGAAGCTATGATCAGACAGAAGCTATGATCAGACAGAAGCTATGACCAGACAGAAGCTATGATCAGACAGAAGCTATGACCAGACAGAAGCTATGACCAGACGAGAAGCTATGATCAGACAGAAGCTATGACCAGACAGAAGCTATGATCAGACAGAAGCTATGATCAGACAGAAGCTATGATCAGACAGAAGCTATGATCAGGCAGAAGCTATGATCAGACGAGAAGTTATGATCAGACAGAAGTTATGATCAGACAGAAGCTATGATCAGACAGAAGCTATGATCAGACAGAAGCTATGATCAGACAGAAGCTATGATCAGACAGAAGCTAGGATCAGACAGAAGCTATGATCAGACAGAAGCTATGATCAGACAGCAGCTATGACCAGACGAGAAGCTATGACCAGACAGAAGCTATGATCTGCAGATAAGCCCCACAGCGCGACTGAGGTCTTACAATCGCTCAACACTTAGGGCAGCTGAGGCCGTGTCAGCCATTTGGGGCTCACCTGAGGCCTCTGCTGCAGGTCTGTCACCACCGTCACCGGCGTGAGGTACCGGTGTGATGTTCCCTTGGTGCGATGGTTCCCTTTCCGCATGTTCCTGGACGTGAAAATATAACCACTATAGAGCAATATTCTCAAAGCTGTGAAGAAGTTAATAAGATAAATTAACAATACTTTCATAGCTACATGGGGTCTATTTATTGACACGATTTCGCAGAATGCAGCGAATATCTCGCAGCAGCGTCCACACTGTCGCACGGGCAGTTGTAGCGACGCTTGACTATTGAGCGCAGATGTCCAGCAAACCTTCGCTACTCACGCTCCTTGGTCCAAAGAAGATACAGTTTTTGTCACTACTAATAACTTAAATTTACTTGTAGTATCGACAAAACTATGAATAAGCAATGATTCTAAATGCAGATACTACTTCTATGCGTTCTTCAGCAAAACGCATACTGCGAACTGACATATTCAAACTTTTCTTTGCCTCTCGGTATTGTTCTCGAGGTTGTCAAGTAAATAAACTTTTAACTGAAGTTCCTCGACAATCTATGTTCCCCATATGTGGTGCAAATGCTCGGACATTTTATTTTTGGTCTTAAACACAAGTACGTAACCACAAAACGTCGATAAAATGTTTACCGTCAACTCAGTTTTCGACCCAAGTGTCACTGCTGCAGTGAAGTTTCATATTTCTCGTCAAATCTGCAGTGAATTAGAACTCAGAGAAGCTTAAGGCTTTCAGAATGTCTATAAAGAAGCAAGAAAACCTTATGGAACACTCAATTTATTCGTTTTGCGTGGAGAAACAAGATTTTACAAGGTGAACCTGTATTGGCCGCAGCCTAAATCGCGCGAAAATATCCAGCAAGTTGGACGGTCGCGAAAACGCTCAAAGCTGCGATTTGAGGACGAAAATTCGCAGCAATCAGCGAAATCGCCATAATGCGGACAGATTTTGGCGGTCGTCTGGACGGGGCCTTACACAATAATCAGCAATGCTGCGTAATGATGGATATTACACTCAGTTTATTATTGTTAGACTATGAAATACGAAGCCATGGAATGACTCAAAATAACCATACGACTTGTTTAGCAGCCTTTAAGGAGGTGGAGCTATCCTCTTTTAACAGCGTTGAGGAAGGAGCGTGAGGGCTTTCGATTCTGCAGCCCAAAGTCCTCGTTATCATTACTATTAAACAGTAGGTTCGCGCCTCAGTCAAACCAGCAGTCCTGACAGGACCAAATGTCAGAGGGCATGAGTGAAGTACCTACAGTAGGTTAGATTGCACAACTTCTGCCTGCATTGGAGGGAACTTTAATAGCATCTCAGTGCTGGCGGTCAGTGCAACAAGTTAGTTACCGTCGGAGGTGAAATTCTTCAGGAAAAAAAGGCTATTACAAGCAATATTTGCTCTAATCCCTGGGATGCGAGACAATTAAAAATTAATTACAAGCTCATCAAGTTCTTGGAAAAGATCCTCGTCAGTCGCCTTTTTGGACACACTCGTGGAGTGGGTTGGTAGTATTCTTATCCCACCCAACCACAGAAATAATCCTCGGTGAGTCTGAACTCTTAGGGTTGGATGTTACGCTAGCAAAGCCTAGGACAAAGGGAGCAGCTTATAGTTCCTCTGTATAAATTCAGCAAATGACTTGCTGACATAATAGCAGCTCTTCCAACAGCATAAATAATGAAGAGGTGTTGATCCATCTTCTTTCCTTTCTAAGTCCACTAGCGAAAGACGGAAGAGTTGCTGATACTTGGTGGCCTTAGAGCCGGCACCGCACGATTTTTCTGGCTGTACCGCCACCCCCTCTGCTGGTCCGGACGGACCTTCAGGTAAGCGATACGTGCGGGAGTACTCTATGAGATGAGGAAGCCGATTGCGGACCGATACACCAAGAGCCGCTTCGAGTCTGGTCAACAGACGTGCAAGCGCTTCACGACTAGCCCGTCCTCAGCCCAGGCAAGGCGAAGAACGCAACGAAAATGTGAGTTAGGTACCGCACCCTCGAAGGATACCACACGATCTGCACGCGGGGTCCCATCAGGGCAGAGGCCGCTCTTGGTAAGAAAGAAAGGCCGGACATAGTCTTCAGAGCATGCGTTAGAGGTGTAATTCTAGCCCGGTGCCATTAGCAAGGTTCGATAGCACAAATGGCACCTCCACTCTTCCAGAACTGCGTGTGTATGGTGACAGAGCAGCGTAGGCTCCAGTCACTGAGCACTCACAAATTCACGACCATTCTGAACGTCGTGGTTGAAGCGTTAACAGTTAGAACACAGGACTAAGTATGTAGTACGCGTTAGGTGCCAAAAGCATGTGCTTTCGCGTATTCAAAGGTTTATCGTGCCCCTCATATCGACGGCGTCGACTGAGGCGCCGCCGCAAGTACCGTAACACCCCACAGGAGAACGAAAAGAGGTAATAGATTAGTTATCCATTAAGAAGGCGAGCTGCGGAGGTTGACCTGGTACAGTCACGCACAATTCTACATTTTGTACCCTCAGCAACATCTTCATTCGCGTAAAGGCCAGGTCTTGAGCCCCAGCCGGGCCGCGCTACCGTCGTTCACGACACCTTGTGTGCATGTTTGTGCACGCAGATCGTGAGCGTCTGAGCGGCGTTCAAGTTGGCGCGCCGCGTTGCTCGCTGTATTGCTGGTTAATTTAGGTTACGTTAAGTAAGGTTAGGTAACAATAGGTGAGGTTAGAAAGGTTGGGTTAGGTTAGAAAGTTAGGTAAGGGTAGCTTAGGTTAGGTTAGCTTAGGTAGTGTTTATTTTAGTGGTGGCGCGCGCAAGAAAGCTTACGTGAACGCAAAGGTGTCGTGAACGACGGTAGTGCAGCCGGGCCGGAGGAGAACGACAGCATAGTTCGGATAAATCGTTACTATACGGCACACACGGATTCCTTATTGAGACCAAAAATACAATAGACTTTGCTATCGACACGTTGACCAGGGCCCTGGCACTGGCATGTGGGAAACGCTTAGCGAAAGCTACGCCTGTGTCGAGAGTTTTACTATGGGGCTCAACCGGGAAGGGATACAGGGCTTCCATGGAGGGCTACCTGACGACTCTACCCAACTACCAGGCGAATTAGGTAATCATTTCTGAAAACACTGATACCTATCCTATTCGCAGCAAGATATCTTGCCAGGTGGAACAGGTAGGTCTAGAAATTTCTGGTCCAGAGCTAATCAACAAGCCTGGTAGTCAGATTAAGGTCGGCCGGTCTTCGCTTATAACAGAGCGCCAGCTCAGTAGCTGGGAAGTTAGAAAAAGGCCTCAGCCGAAGGACACTCTCACAGGTCTCGGGAACCCAAGTGGGAGCTACTAAGTATTAAATTGTGCATATACCATGATTTAGATTTTCGAATATGGATTGCGGGAGGGATGTTGAGAGGGTATGGTGTGGAGAGGCCCAGAACCATGCAAAGAAGATAAAAGAGATAGGTATATGTGGAACATAGAAATCTTAGAGCCCTAGTCTTCCGAGTATATTTGGAGCTATGCATAGTAAGGAACTTGGTTGATAGAACCAAAAGCGCGGAAATCATGTTTGGTTTGAGAATGGGACAATGATACGTCGCTTTCAGAGCGAAGAAATGGCATTCGACCCAAGACAAAGTCTTCGCAGATCGGTAATCGTCTAGAAGAGGACGCCCTGGAGACCGAATTCTGCGCCGCCCGTGTCGGTGGCATTAAAACTGTTGCTTCTGCCAATAGCTTCACTGACCTCGACAGCCGCAGAAGCAGGAGCTGGAATGTTAAGCTAAGGAATTTGCCTCCAACGATCTGATGCATCACCGTGCTAGTGGAGCAGGTGGTTGATGGCGAAACAGTGAATAACCAATGGGTCTCCCTGTTATTGACAGGATTCTACGCGTGCTATAGGAAAAGGTCAGTTTCGTGAGTAAAGGGGGCACGCACTACGAGAGTTTGTACACCGGATCATCCTCCAATTGTGACTGAGCTTCATTTAAGAGACGAGTTTAGCTCTAAGTCGCGAATGAGTTCTTATTCTGTAAAAAAGTCTTTAGTTTGAATCTGGGGCCAGAAATTTTTACGTCTTTCTGGCAGAGCTCTTATCTTGAGAAGATAAAGGTGTGCATATCTCTAGACAAAGCCATGGGGGGAAGTGCCATCCATTGGTAGCGAACATGTTGCAGTAAAGGATTTCATAGCACGGTCTAGTGAGGGGTAACCAGTGGGGAAGGAAAGAACGTGATTCAACTGAGGCGTATAAGCTGTTCAATAAGTCTTCACGAATATTTGGGAGGCGTATGTGGCTCTGTAAAGCCAGTTGCAAACGATAGTCTTTTGTCCCGTGTTTTTACTTCACCGCGTTCGAATACTTCGTACTTACTGTCCTTGCAAACACGACTGCGTATCTGCTTAAAGTTTGATAAAAGGCTAACCGTCGTATTCTTTGGCTTAGCCCGTGTCGCTAGTCCAGAGTCATTTTATATTTTTAGCGAATATCGTCTTAGAAATCGGTGCTCTTTTTCGTGGTTTACACGGACACAACAACGCATTCGAACGCAATGAAGGGAAAGCACAGGACAAAAGACTATCATCTGCAGCGGGCTTTAAATGGGGCGCACAGAAATTGAATTCTGGAACAATAGTGAGAAAGTTACAGCAAAGCCGCAACACCCTCCATCACGCTCGGGGAACAAGCTCATGTGAGCTACATTGGCTGTAAATGGTCACCGAGTGGGGATAGTTGGGTAGTTTTGGACCACTTCCCGCGCAAGCTGGTGGAAGAGTGGCCAGGACGGGTCGTGGGCATAAAATCCCGCATTTCAGGGCCGCAGAGCGGTCTCCAGCGGTGAAAAGAAATACAAGCGTGAGGCGAGAGGCAGATATTGGTCAAGATAACTTTTTTCCCAGTACACAAAGTGTGAAGAGCTTCAGGCAGACGAGCCTAGAGGTAAGGGATATTTTTTTTTGGAATAAAACGAGGAGCCCTGCTACCATTTACCGTTTGTGAAGTCTATCCAGAATGCAGCAGTAATTTCTGGTGCAACGCATGACAGAGACACATACCCAAAAAGCTTCACATAGCTAATGACGCAGCTTCTCCCTGTTGATGTAGTTCAATCCTTATTGCCACAAACGCTGTTCAGATAAGAAGCAAAAGCGGATGCTTGCGTCGCAGCACTTTGCGTTACACAAAACAGCAGCAGAAAATTCTACATTACCATTTATATGATTCAAAACCAGCAAGAAAAACGCACAGAAAAGTCTCACCAGCTCCTCAGCAGAACAGTCAGTGGGTTCTTCTTTCACAGACACAAACTCAGTAGCAGTCCGCTCTTGCTGGGGCTGACGATCTTCCATAATGGCAGGAACAACAGAGGCAGCACTGGCATCTGAAATTTGCAATAAAACACACGTGTTATACATTTTCTTCCGTCCCGACTCCTTGCCTCCGCCCGCACTGTTGTGTTCGTAAGCTTACCACTCGTAATTTTATCCTCTACACTAATCTGGCATCTCTTTAAACGAGCCGTACTGCGAAAATAATCCTAGAACCTAATCTTCCCGCCTAACAATAATATGTTGAATGTAATTAATTCACTTTTTAAAAAGGATAACATTCAACTAAGGACGACACTCAGTGCCCTGGCTCGACATTGGGTGGTTGGGACTCTCCCATTTCTTCCCCGCTCCATCTGGGTGGGCAGGTGATGTTTGGAGTGGATCTTGTCGTCGCCCCTCCCCACTCTGGCAGGTAGAGCCAGCATATCAAGAGTTGAAACGGAACGAAATCGTGAACAAACCCAGGGATATCGTGTCAATTATATTCAACTAGCTACCTTTATAGCAGTGCTACCAACGGGCTTTGCATTTGCATCTGCGTAAAACTTGCACGCTTCATTATTTTAGAAATAATATGTTTCTACAAAATGACTATCAATCAATCTGCTAGAGGCTCCATACATCAGTCCATGTGTCTGCAAGTAACGATTTCAGTATTAGGTAGGGGAAAATTCAACTAGAAAGATGCTCTGATATTTGCAGGAAAGTCAACCATAGCTGTCTTCTTTTTGCTTCTTGAAAAGAAAAGAAAAATCAGTCAATTTCAAAGCAAAGCCATAGGCTAAAGAACATTTCATCTGTATCATATCTACCGTTTAATTTTTCACGATATATTATGTTCATTGTGCTGGTGGCCATAACATTCTTAGAGGGCCAGACACGTAGCTAGCATACCACTACCAACAATCCGGGTCGCCTTAGAAGCTAAGACCGCAATTCAACTTCTCAGCGACGCCACGGTGGCGCCAAATTCTGCTGGTGCAGGGCTACAGTAGCACAGAGTAGGTATTATTGAGCATTTTGAATCAAATGAGCGATGTCTAACGAAACAAATGACATCTTGAACAGAGGGTTATGCTGCTGTTATAAATGAAAGTGGTTGAGTCTATTGTTGTATACCTATCGCATCGAACAGAGCAGAGAAGTGACGGGCTTCTGATCAATATCTACGGGTCCCATAATACTGTGACAATATTGGAAACACAAACAAAACATTAAGCGGCTAAGATTATCATGAGCTAAATTATCTGTAAACTGTAAGAAACAGAGTTTAGAAAATAGATGGAAATACATAGAAGAGTGCAAGAAGTACCTTTCATCGCATTTCTATGTCTTTATCAAAACAAAAGAGCAAATTCTGTGCTGACAGAACAAATGCGTGATTCACAGGTGAAATCAGAATACTGAAAGAAGTAAGACGAGGCGTAAGGTACACAGAATGCGTAACGGTAGACAGGGTTGAGCGATGGATATTAGTTTAGACGGGGTGGCATACGTTAGAAGTGTTGCCTCAGGTCAAACTAAGGTAAGTGAAAACATTAATTAAGCGTGGAATTCACATGGGTGTCGCTTTGCTAATCCATATTCTTCCGCTTATGATGCTCACGTCAGTCCGTCCATGTATCTGCACGGTACGCTTTTAGTACTAGGGTAAACTTCAACTATTTAATTAGCAAGAAGCCACGATTTCGGCTGGAGAAAATTTCAATTACAGCTGCGCTTCTTCTGCATCTTGAAAATTTTTCAGTCAGTTTTGAAGTGAAGACATGAAGCTCACTTCACTCTTGTTATACTTACAGCTTTTCAGTATTTTTTTACCTCATATTATTAATCCGCTTTGCAGGTGGCTCATGGCATTCTTAATACGACCAAATGGGTAACTAGGATGCAGCACAAGAGCCCAAACCGGGCAGTTGTAGGCATCTCGACTCGGAAGTATTTTTGGAGGGAAAGTGCAATGTCTTAAGAAATACAATGACATTTTAAAAAGAGGAATTGCAGTAATGCATGAAGCTGGTATTGAAAAAATAGGGTCAGCTTGTTGTACTGAGTTCGACAGCTAGTTAGTTAGTTAGTTAGTTATAGTTAGGAAGTTTAAGCCTCCGTTTCCGAACAGAACGATATTACAGAGGAAAGAGCAGCAAGGGACATATAGTATGCCAAGAGAAACGGGGCACCCATGCACGAAGGTGTTCCCACTCAGTATCAACGCGCATGGGAACAGCAAGTCGGGAAAGAAGAGGAAGAACAGAATAAAGCATGAGCAAGTAGTAGTACGAAATCGGGAAGGAAGCAAAGTGGGCACGAAAGAGAGACGTCCCGAAGGCCTAGCTAATGGCTGGAGTAACCTACACGGACCCCCTGGGGTTGCCTGGCCCCATAGCATAGGATGGACGAACCTAAACTAACCTAACACTATGGCCTATGGCCCATCCTATGCCCCCTGAGGGGGAGTTCGACAGCTATTGCATCAAATAAAATGAGAAATAATGGGCTTCCGCTCAGTATCCACAGGCTCTTAGATAAGAAAGAAAAAATTGGATACGATGACGAAAAACTGAAAGTGTGTAGCATTATGAAGAATTATATTATCTGCAAAATATGGAAAACAGAGCATAGA
Source organism: Parhyale hawaiensis (assembly GCA_001587735.2). Classification (NCBI taxonomy): domain Eukaryota; kingdom Metazoa; phylum Arthropoda; class Malacostraca; order Amphipoda; family Hyalidae; genus Parhyale; species Parhyale hawaiensis. The sequence continues at coordinate 34,266 of LQNS02278115.1, read as the reverse complement.
TAAAGAGAAGAATATAGAAAGTACTTTCGTATCGCTATGTCTCTTTCAAGATACAAGTACGAATTCTCTGTTGCCAGAACATACCTTTGCAAAATTCATGGGTGAACCCTAAGTACTAAGGTTAGAGAAGGCGTGTTGAGGTAGACGGAGTTCGTCACGATTATTATTATATTCAGAAGTTCAAGTCTCTGTTTTCACAACAAAAGCAATATCATAGAAGAGAAAGAAGACACATATTATAGCGTGACGATAGACACGTGGAACCCATGAACGAGGGTGTTCCCACGCAAGGGCAACTCGCACGGGAATAGCAAATCGGAAAAAAAGAACAGATGGAAAAAAGTAGGAGAATGGGATGGGAAGAAAGAAAAGTGGGCACGAAAGACAGACGTCCCTAAGGCCTAGCTAATGGCTAAGGTAACCTACAGGGTCCCCCTGGGGGAACTACTTCCCATAACATAGGTTGGGCAGTTCGTCAGGGTTAACTGAGAAATTTAAATGGAGTAGGTTCAGCTGACAGTGCAATTTGCACAGTCCCGCTAGTACACTTATATAAATGGAGTAGCTTCAGCTGACAGTGCAATTTGCACAGTCCCGCTAGTACACTTATATAAATGGAGTAGCTTCAGCTGACAGTGCAATTTGCACAGTCCCGCTAGTATACTTATTGTTAGCTAATATATATAGGTAAAATTCAACCAACCAATCTCTAGGAGAAAACAGTTGGAGGTTCAGTCTAAGATTGTTGTTTAGCTAGAATTGCAAGAGAAGTTGATTTGATTTGCAGAAAAATCACTTATATTTTCATATTCACCGCTTAAAGCAGAACAAAAACGGACACAATGCAGTCTCACGAGCGCAGCGCGGCACTCGTATCACAACTCAGTTCCAGATTCTCACTGCCTGACCATACCCTCAAGCCTGGTCAAAAGCGTTGATGGATGCGGTACGTTCCAAAGGATTTTATCAAACATAATTTTGTGCTTCATTTTCAATTAGGTTTTCAAGATGAGGAGGATGTGATTAGACGATCATTATGAAAATCTTACTCAAACTAACTTGATATTCCATCCAACCTAGTTTAGGACTTTTGATGAAATCTCTTCATTGTTACATAGAAACTTTGTAGCCATTAATATTGTTAAAAACTCAGTATCACTATTCAGCACCAAGCTGACACACCCACCTATCATTAATATAGCAGCATACACAAAGCTAAATGCAATACCTATGGAACATCTGATCTGATGAGCCACACAGCGTAACTGAGGCCTGGAAAGTCGCTGAAAAAACTTGGGTTAACTGAGGCCGTCCCAGCAATTTGGGGCTTACTTGAGGGATCTGCTGCAGGTCTGTCACCACCACCACCATCATCACCAGCAGAAGTTGCAGGTACTGTGCCTCGGTGTGATGATTTCCTTGCCGCCTGCACATGAGAATGAAGGTATGATCACTCTAGAACAAGCCTCTCACTTCCTTGCAAACCTTAGACCAACTTAGAATGCTAATCAAAGCTCAAGTGACATATTTACTGACACGGCAATGCTTACGTAGCTATGGGGGTACTGCCATGCCGGCAGTGACGGCTCGTGCCCTGTTTTTGGGGGGGCCTGCCATACATTTTTTTTCAAGTCATTAGGTGGAAAAGCTATTCTGTATGTTGAATTCAATTCTTGAATGTGATAAGAATTGAATTCGGAATAGAAAATACTAGCTTTTCCACCTAATGGCGTCAAAAAAATATATGGCGGGCCCCACCAAAAACAGGGCACGAGCCGCTCCTGCATGTCGGGTATGTCACGCTCAATGCTCTTTTGCATATTTCTTGTGAGGCGCACATTATCAACAATACCGATATAAAACATTCTAGGACATTAAATGTATACCTTTGTATTCAGGTTCCATTTATTTCTCCATCTAATTATAATAACTTATAATAAAAAAATAAGCTTGAATGCCAATGTAAAGATTTAGATATTTTTGAAGAACATTTTTGTCATAGACAAATAAATGCATGTTTCATTCAACACGGATTATATAAAACACAATGATAATGAGCACAACCTGTATAAAATGTATATTATGATTCTGCTTGTCCCTTCATTAATGTATACAAGGTGTTGCAAAAAACTCTGCCAAACTTTCATAGGTTATAGAGACACTCAAAACAAACACTTTCTCACGAATACCAAAAATTCCAAAACTAGTTCGTTTCCGAAATATTGACATGCGTAACGTTTAAGGTAATCTCACAAATAGTAAATAAGTCCTTACGTTAATCCAAGTTATACCTTCGAGTCTGGCAATACAGCAGTTGCCTACGTTACGGCAACACTGTGTTTACAAATTACTTTAACCGGACCGGGGAAATGGTCCAGTAACATGGCCTGCTAGATCTCTCGACCTCAATCCACTGGATTTCTTTTTCTAGGGCCTCATGAAAACTTTGGTGTACGGCACTCCACGGCAGTCAGAATTTGATCTTGTTGCCAGGATCGCGGTCGCAGCAGACAACATCGCTGAAGATCGACAAATGTTATCTCGTGTTCAACAGTCCTTTCAGAGGAGATGTCATGCCTGCACTGAAGTAAATGGTGGACATTTTGAACAGTTAATGTAATTGGTTGTAAAATTAATGTATTACATTTTTTACACAATATTCTTTCAGTTTCCACTCTACTGCTTATTTGCAACTGGAGTTGTATGTAGGTAGGCCTTCATTTAGTTGCAGTTTTAGGTAAGTTTATGATATATTTTTACTGAATTTATTTTGTGTCTGCTTCTCAGTGAAATATCAAAAAAAAGGTCAGGTTACAGATTTAATAGATAATCAAATTCCATCTTCATGGAGATCAATGACCAAGTTGCAGAAGATGGCAAAAGTGAAATCCTTATCCCTTTATCAGAATGATTTTTTTTTTGCTAGAAGCCGTACCTTACATTAAAACAATGAAGATATTTGCAGCTTCTTTTATCACGGCCATGAATCTGATTTCTATCACTTTCTGCATGCATCAAAATATATGGTTGTGCTTGGTGTGATGAACAAAGCACAGACGAAGCAATGACTTTTTATAGGGCAACAGACAATTCTCTCAGCTTGCTCTTTTCCTTTGATGGTGAATTTTTGCTTCAAAAGAAAAAAAGGAACTTGGATGTAGCTAAAGAAGCCTTATCCTTAGGCACGAGGGGGAGAATTAACTTAATTCAGCAATGCTTTGCTGCTTGCTAATGTATAAATTTTCAGTTTTTCTTCTCAGATGAGGGACGATTGTACTGCTATAGATGAATTGACATAAAGAACACTCATCTTGTACGACAATTTTAGTTGACCTTTGTTGCATATTCTCCAAATGCATATTAGTAACAGAAGTATGTATGTTAAATGAGACGGTGCTACCGGACAACATGCAGGTGGGACAAACTTGTTGCCCTCTTAATGCTCAAGTCCATAGCTTCTACAAATAGGTACATATTAAAGGGTGAATGAGAGGTGAAGATCATAATACTAATAAATTGGGATGAGTCATGAAATGCATTACATGTGAAAATTAACAAATAGGAAGAATTGCCAATGATATAGTTGCGGGAAGGTTAAGACAATAAATAAAGGGTAGGTGAAGGATTGGAAGAGCCTCGAGGAACAAGCTTAAGAATAAAGTTAATGGTAAAAAAGATAAGGGTAAGGTAAAGATAGGCTCAAAAAATCAGGTTGAGTATGAAGGGAAAAGAAACAAGAAATCAGCAACAGGCAGACTAAGTAACAAGCATGGGTACTGGAAGCTGAAAAAAAGGAACAGGTACATAGACCAAGGAGCATGGGTACTGGAAGCTGAAAAAAAGGAACAGGTACATAGACCAAGGAGCATGGGTACTGAAAGCTGAAAAAAAAGGAGCAGGTACATAGACTAAGGAGCATTGGTACTGAAAGCTGAAAAAAAAGGAGCAGGTACGTAAGACTAAGGAACATGGGTACTGAAAGCTGAAAAAAAGGGAGCAGGTACATAGACTAAGGAGCATTGGTACTGAAAGCTGAAAAAAGAAGCAGGTACATAGACTAAGGAGCATGGGTACTGAAAGCTGAAAAAAAGGAGCAGGAACGTAAAACTAAGGAGCATGGGTACTGAAAGCTGAAAAAAGGAGCAGGTACATAGACTAAGGAGCATGGGTACTGAAAGCTGAAAAAAGGAGCAGGTACATAGACTAAGGAGCATGGGTACTGAAAGCTGAAAAAAGGAGTAGGTACATAGACTAAGGAGCATGGGTACTGAAAGCTGAAAAAAGGAGTAGGTACATAGACTAAGGAGCATGGGTACTGAAAGCTGAAAAAAAAGGAGCAGATACATACGACGAAGGAGCATGGACACTGGAAACTGAAAACAAGGAGCTGGTACACAAGACTAAGGAGCATGGGTACTGAAAGCTGAAAAAAAGGAGCTGATACGTAAGACTAAGGAGCATGGGTACTGAAAGCTGGAAAAAAGGAGTAAGTAGGACACAGCTATGTAAGGATTATGGGTAATGGAAGCTCAAAAACAAAGAAAAAGAAGTAAGAAGCAGGGGTGTAAGGAGTACGGGTAATCGAAGCTATAAAAAAAGTAATGAGTGAGTACATAAGCATGGGTAGCAGAAAAAAAAAGAAAAACAAAAAATAATTAACCAACTGACAATGTGTGCAGCGTGCATATTACTTGTGTTCAAACCGGAAGAAGCTATGTAATTCCAAAAACCATATAATTACAAAAAAACATGCTCAAAGCCAGCAATGCAAAATCAAAGAGACTTGAAACAAAATCAAAACAGCAACTGCATTAGCAGCAAACAAAAAATATCATACTGTATGAAGTGACTTTCGACACTAATGTTCAACAGGAGAGAAAAATATCTTACAACAAAAACTGGCTTGAAAAATACAGCAAAATGGAAGAAAAAATCAATAGAGAAACTAAACAGAGCATAGCAGATGCAAAAACGGAAGCAAAGAATAAATATAGCAAGCAAAACTTACTATTACTATTTATTTAAAATTGTCTATACAATATTTACATTTACCCAGGGTAAAAACACCATTCACCTAGATAGAATTCACAAGCACCAATGTCCAGAGAGAATTAATGAGTGACTGAAGAGAAATTATAATGACCTGAAATAAAAAAAAGTAATAAAAAAATTAAATGTGCATAATACAGGAACGTTTGAGCTGAACAAATAATACGAACAAACAAAAAACCTGAGTGGCTTCAGTTAGAAAGCCGCTAACAACGAGTTTTCGAAAATTCCTTAATTTCATTTTGCCAGCGAAGGTATAATCTATATTACAATATTGGTTGTCCCTTCGTCAGTTAATTAGCTACTTAGTAAGACCGTGATTCTTTCATTAGCATTAGATAGGGTAAAATTAGGATGTCTTTGAGGTAGCCTAGATGTGATTTGGGAAGGGATCAGCAGCAGAAAGAATAAAATTCAAATTTAAACTACTACTGCTTCAGGGCTTAGGTAGAAGATTCCCTACCTGACTTGAAGCATTTTTCACCCCTCGTATGTAAGATACGGTNAGATGTGATTTGGGAAGGGATCAGCAGCAGAAAGAATAAAATTCAAATTTAAACTACTACTGCTTCAGGGCTTAGGTAGAAGATTCCCTACCTGACTTGAAGCATTTTTCACCCCTCGTATGTAAGATACGGTCCAAGGGCAATATAATTATGGAACAATGATTTGATTCTCTAGAATTTCCATAGGTCTCTTTGGTGTTAAGGGAAATATTGGACAATACTGGTCTGAGATATAAGCGAAGAACATTGCTTTTGTTCTCTGCAATTTCCACAGGTTCCAGCTAGTAATATACATTACTTATACCTTAAGAAACTAGGCTGTAACGGATTAAGGGAACACTCACCCCCAAAAATGTCTTATTTTTTGTTGCATATTTCCATTCTACATCCCTTTGGAAACATCGTGACACTAATTAGGATGTCACGATGACTGATGATTCTCTTTATGACTGTTTATTGACGGCGATGGCCTCGATACAGAGCACGGATCCCAAGGCAGCGTTTGTTTTTGTGGGTGATGTTAATGCACACCACCGGGACTGGTGGTTGGGATCTGCATCACCGACTGATTGTCATGGTGTGGCTGCGTTGGACTTTTGCACCTTGTCTAGTTGTGTGCAGCTAGTTCGTGGGTCCACGCATATTGCTGGTAGCTGTCTCGACCTCGTTATGACTGATGTCCCGGACTTGATGACGGTGTCAGATGGCTCCCCTATTGGCTCTTCAGACCACTCACATCTTGTTGTGTCGTGGGACCTCAATCAGGCTGTTCCTGAGGTGGACACCAGGAGAGTGGTATTCGTTAAGAGCAGGGCTAACTGGGTGGCTATTACTCGGGCAGTAAG
>LQNS02278114.1:40724-67132 GCA_001587735.2 Parhyale hawaiensis | reverse complement strand
AGCGTCTCCGAACATAGCACAAGGTCATAACTGGAAGAGGCTACAGCTAGTTCAGCCAAATTACCATATAATCCCCGAACATTAGTGCACAAGATCCGGCAGGTGCGAGACCCAAAACCACGAGGACCGGGGTTCTCCTCCACGTCCGCATATCTAGTTATCAGGCACGCAAAGAATAATAAATAAACATACACCATAAGCAAAGGGAATCATCAAAAATTACAAAAAAGCAAATCGATTAATAGTTATGAATGCTGAATTCGCGTATCGTGACCTTGAAATGTTCGTGGTTTCTGTTACTACCGTCTGGACAGAGAAGAGATGTGTTTGTGTTTTTGCTTCTCGATTATTGTGTTTGTGATTGATATAGTGATTGATCGTGAGGATGAGGCTTTAGTCTTACTCCGTAAAATGGAGACGTCAGTCTGCTCTACATAATCGAGCTGTTTCTAGTCATGCTGTAATAACGTAGAGGTAGCCCCATCGCTTGACCAGTTTGTGACTCTTCTGCGCACCTCGCTCCATAACGTCATCTGGAGACCTCAGACATGGCGAGTGCCGTTCTTGTGTACGAGTTTAAGGAAGTAATGTCACCAATAAAGCCCATTATCGATTGTTTCCGTGTTTTTGCGCAAAAGACAGCAAAGAATTGGCAATGGGATTTTTTAGATATCAAAGACAGATATCTACGCACAAAAGATGATAAATCGGCAAGTTCTCGCAGTAAATAGGCTGCAGCTATTCTTGAAATTTTCCCTGTGCAGTATATGAGTAAAGGTTGCTTCGTTTTTGGATTTATAAGCGAAAAGTCGCAGAGCATTTAAATATCATCATATAAAGCTATATTCGAGTAAAATTGGTGTAATGTTTAACAATATATTCAGGTCTTAGCTTCTGTCCGGGCGCTGTAATGTGGGCGCCGCAAACCTGCTACAACTTGCTACTTCAAGTTTCAATTATCTAAACTTGAGGCACTTATAGCTGCAGTAACATATTTGTGCACGGAATGGCATTATGAGGCCCACTACAGACGATAGTCTTTTGTCCTATGCTTCCACTTTAACTCGGTCGAATATTTCGTACCGTCGGCGCAAACACGACTGTGTGTCTACCGAAAGTTTCGATAAAATTTTTACCGTCATATCCGTTGGATTAGCAAGTGTCACTAGTGCAGCGTCTGGTGTCTTCTCAAAATTTTATTGATTGTTGTCTCAGAAGGCAGTGCTCATATTTGCTGTGTATACAGATACAGCAACGCATTGGAACGGTGTGAAGTGAAAACTCAGGACAAAAGTCTATCGTTTGCAGCAGGCTCTACTTGAAAATCTAGAGCCAATATTTTAACTGCAGCACGCTTATCAAACGTTCTAGCAGAATCTTCAGACAAGTACAAATGGATTTTCATTCTTTCAGGCTACGACGTTGTGTGAAATTTAACTGAGTATCCCTTCTCAAGTCTTTCAATGCAACCACAGAGAATTTTTTGTTTTGTTTTTGGAGACCACTTTAAGGGCCAGTTCACACGTCCCCCAACGCAACGTGTTCAGTCAAACTAATGGACGCGGCGCGTTGATTTGATAGAAGTGGCAGCAGCAAATGCGGGAGAGTGAAGGATGAAGCATGTCGGGTTTTTTCAACGCGCCGCGTCATTCAAGTTTTGTAAACAGAACCGATAAATTCTCAATTTATCATCTATAGCTTTTTCAAACCATTAACAAGTCGACATAAATTCTTTTTTACCGCCACTTTAATAAAAATCACTAAATTGCCGTTTCACACAAGAAATCTTGTTAAGCTGAAAAATGTTGTACTAAGAACACAGACACCTTCATTGAGACGACAAGAAAGTGTATTGCTGCGTGCTAGTTTGACTTTTATCGTTTATCGGTCTATCGTGCTATAAATATTTTGAAAATAGGCTATTTCCATCAAATTCGGGCTATAAGATCATGGTATACAAATGTGACTCCAAACAGACGCAAAATATAAGCGAAAATGTTAAGAAACGAGATCATAACTGAACGCACGGAGTCAGTCATTTGAATGAAGGTTAGTTCTAGCCGTGTACAGCGACAGCAGAAGTTGACTCACGGCTCGTGTTCATTTTCGGGAGTGAACGCCATACGTTGAGGGGCGTGAGAACTGGCGCTTAGTTTATCGCACCATATTATGACTCACATCAATGATATTTCAAATTTTGATGGTGTCAGATCTCTATTGTTTGCGGATGACGTTGTGTTTTATGTCAATGGCAGTTCCTTAAAGATCGCTCTTCAAAGCATGCAGAAATTTATCAATGAACTTTCGAGATGGCTTCGAGTGAATAAGTGAACGCCGAACACTGAAAAAACCAAACTAATACTTTTCAGCTTTTCGAAAATGTAGCAGATCTACATTTCGATGGTGTCAAACTCGAGTGGATGAAATCATTCAAGTATGTTGGGTTAACTATAGATGGCAAATTGTAATTCTCACAACATGTAGCTAATTTTTGTAAGAATTTAAATAAATCTAAGGGTGCTATCTATTCACTATCGCGTTATTTACCTAAGATGCATTAGTCAGCCTGTACTGCTCTTTGTTTTATTCTCAACTAACATAATGCAATAATTGTATGGGGCGGTGCCAGCAATAATATATTGAAACCGGTGGAGGTCTAGATGAATGATGGGCTCAGAGTAATATTGTGTGCTTTACACCAAAATAATATACCTAACAATTCATATATATACCTAATAACAATATATATACCAAATATACCTTAGGTTTCTCGAATGCTATGTATTTAAGACGTAATTTGTTGAAATATGTTCATGTTTAGCTCCGCCAAGCAGGTTATGTTTTCGTCGTGTTTGTCTGTCTCTCTGTCTGTCACCAAGATAACACAAAAAGTTATGAACCGATTAGGTATGTTAGGAAGAACAGATGATTAACTTTTGGTGAAGATATGTCCATCTGTTTGTTTGTTTGTCTGCCTCATTTTTCTCAATGCCATAACTCAAAAAGTTATGGATAGATTTTTATTAAATCAACATGAGTTGTTAGGTATATAACACAGAGTAATTGACCAAATTTTAGTAATGATCCGTTTCTTCGTTGATCAATGTTTTTAATTTTGTTAGCACAATAACTCGAAGAATAATGAATGGATCTTTATGAAATGTATGGGGTTATAAGTAATGTTAAAAGACATATATGATAAATTTTGGTGCAGATCGGTTTGTTCGTTTGTATGTTTGACTCATGTTTGCCTTAACGTTTGTTAGCAGTATTACTCAAAAAGTTACGAACGGATCTTCAAGAAAATTGCATAAGCTGTCATTACCACCAAAAGACACAAATGATTAGATTTTGGAGTTTATACAATGAAAATTATGGATTCAGAGCCAATTTGAAGTGTTTGCTACCGTTGGCTCGCTTAGCGGAGGTATGCGCTCTCAGAGTGCTCTAGTTACCACTATTTTCTACTTAAATTCTTGCTCGTGGCGATCTCTGGGGAACGAATTTTTTAATAGCCACTTCTCTCATTTACCAGCTGACCAACAATATAATATAAGAAATAGCCAATTCAACTTTCCCTTGATTAGGTTAGACGTAGAAAAAAGGTCTACTGTTTTACAATGTATTAAAGTATTCAATGATCTACCTATTAGTGCAATATATGTTTCACATTGATTTTAAATGCAAATTTAGAGATTTTTATTGAGGACATTATAATGACGCTTGAATGTTAAGCCCAATAAGCCACTAGTTTTTAAGGGCGCGCTTCCAAGTTATTGTCTTTTGTGTTTTATTGTTACATATAATTTGATCTGGAAACAATAAAGGCGTAAGGTGTAATATATGCAGTAAAACAATGCGCACCGCGGATGGTTTTTCTTTTACAGTGTTATCAAGTCAAGGGGAGCTATACAGGACTTTTGCAATGAACCGCAACATTTTAATATAACTGTTTATTCGTTGCCATAACTAAAGAACGTTTAAACATTGAGCAAACGAAACTTGTAAATGGAGACTCCAGATGACGTCACAACTGGCCAGCAGAGTCGGAAATGCGTGTAGGGCAGGGCTACTTCTACGTTATTATACCATGGTTTCTATAGTACCTACAGCATGATTCAGAGCGACGAAGCCAAAGTTTCCTGTAAGCATTTCCGGAGAATTCGAATCAAGTGGGCTAGGCTTAGATCGACTCTGACGATCCAGTGGAACGTGCCCTAAATTAAGTTGTTTTAGGTTAAGAAAGCATTCTTTTGCCCAAGTTTTCAAACTTTCCAAATTATGGAACGACCCAGGACCGACAGAAAAAGGAGTAATATTTTAGTGAATAATTATACTTGGTTTTGGGCTGAATGATGTGAGGTACCGTTCTATGGAAGTAGATAGGAACTAAAATCCGTTTGTCTCTTGATTTTTACACAAGTGGACTCACAAGCGACTTGCAATGTTGTGGAACTTTCTAGAAGAGTGTGGAGCTAAAGACCGCCCGTATGAAGGAGGTGGAGTTATTTAAATTCTGTTCATTTTCTTCACAGGTTCAGCGCAAAAGGCATATTTATCGCTTGGAGTTTGGCATCAGCAAACAGCTTATTGAAGACAAAAATGTGCTATACACTCATTAATCTGCAGTAATGGAGCCAATAAAGATACAGAAAAAAATCAAATAGATACATTTTTGAAAATATAAGTTCGAAACGACACAGCACTCTTTTGGAATTTAGTGAGAGAACAATAACACTGATGGGCAGAAAGTCATGATGGTCAACTAAACGAGCTTGCACGTTTAGATACTACGACCGTTAAAGCAAGCAGGTTGCTGAGTAGCCTGCTTTGCATTGTGACCTTCTCAATGACAGGGACGAGGATTCTATGCCCTTTTGAGTAAATATCAAAGCCTCAGATACGTTGGAGGTGTCTTTACGGTAGGATATTAAGTTTAAAGTAAGTCCTCGAACTGTTGAAGAATTCAGCAAGTTCATTGCAGATTTCGGTCTTTCAATTCCTATGCAAGGTAGTGAGGTCTGCTGGGTTGGAATATTCTTGTGCTCATTGTTGAGAGCACCATACTGTACTTGTGTCTTTACGTTTGTTGGCCTGCTGAATCTCTTATAACCATTTCCGAAATCATTTTCAGGAAAAGAGTATTTGAAACGTCTGTAAAAGCGTGCAGTATTTAGCAAGTGTATCTGAGAATGATACGTTACGGAAGCTGTATTAGCAAGTAAACAATAGTACACGAGTCACTTGGAAGTACTAAATTAGGCATGGACACAGTACTTTCTCGTGGTACAGTGAGAAAAGTACACGCCAGGTGTAGTGTCAGCTCAGAAACAATAATGGCTGAACTATACACGTAGTAACTCATCGCTTCACCATTTTGAGATGCGCCTGTACATACCAGGAAGCATAGAGTATAACGGTAATACTCCATGGACTAAAATGAAACTTAGCCTCGACTGCATGTCGCATACGGACGTGGACCGCATGACATCACATCGACGAGTCGAAATACTTGAGTGTCGGACCTCGATCAGGCTTTCGTAGGTTGGGATTTTAATTCTAACAAAGGTAGAAGCTGTGTTATAGTCTTGACGCGAGAGAAACCATAAGAACAGTTATTGCTCAATCTTTCTGTAGTTGATTGACGACAAGCATTATAAGGTATTTTGTGGCTGGGTGTAGCTCAAGTAGCTGGCCAGTCAGGAGCGGGAGATGGAGTGAATTAATGTTGGAAAGATACGGTGATATGCTTAAATATGTTATGCAAAGAGCATTCTTTACTGAATAAGAAGTGTAAAGAAGGCTTCACTTCAAAGAAATTAAATCAGGGCGCCAAATTGGGCCAGATAACGCCGCTAGCGCTCTGAAAGTTTCCACCAGCCTCCACTGCAATTTTCTATTGATAATTTTTTCAGTTAGTATATATTCACCCCATTTCTTTATCCGCTTGAGGGATAAAACTCGCAATTTACGACGGTTTTTTTTTTTTTGGCGAATTTTATTAAGATACTCATAGGCTGCTCACCCGTACCGTTCGTCGGTATGACGTCACTTTTTACTGCTAGTTTCTCGTGAAACCTCCCGTTACGCTCCTTGCTTCCTGGTACCATATCTTTGCCAGACGTGAGGTAAGGCCACACTTTGTGCAGAATATGAATGGCGAAGCGAGTTACGGCTGTTGATATCATAAAATTATGTAATACATCCTTGAATAAGGCTTTGTTCGATCGCAACTGCTTCACATTTTAGCTTTCGATGTTATGAAGAAGGCTCAGTTATGAAAAAAGTAGCACACTGTTGTGATAGCATTATTTATTTTGGGTACCGTGCAACTGCTTCTCTACATTAACTTCTTTTGCAGTATACGTGATTTTGGCTATACCAGCAGACACTACCAACTGTACAATAGTGATTTACCTTACTTTTTCATTATTAAACCAACGCCTGGGTGTTTAGCAAGTGCAAGGAATTAAATAATACTATAGATCCGCTTGACATAACAGTTGCGAGTGAGTGGGGCTTATCTGCTCTGAGGTCAACCGTTTATGTAGTTCACTTATTCGTACAGTACTCACTTGGAGTTGGTGTGGGAGGATTCACTGCAACATTTCCAGTAGACAGCAGCAAGGCCATGTATATAAATCCTGTTGTAAGAAAAAGCGTGATTGTCGCTTTCGTGGCCGCATTCATAATTGCGATTAAATCAGATCATTAGTCCCAAAGAATTAGACTTACACCATCGAATTGGTATTTTCATATAGGTAGCCAAACTTGATCAATTTAATGCATTAGCCGCCAATCAGTGAGTTGACTGAAAAAAAAAACTTTAAGCATGCATATATAACTCTAAATTTGGCATAATGGTTAAGAAACTATAAACCGAGAGTCTAATGCAATAAATTCTTCAATATAGATATCCGTAGAACATGCTTCAAAATTGTGATCAGTCGTGCATTGTTATCAACATCAATGGAAGGAATATGATACCTAACTATGAAAACCTAAAAGTAAAAACACTATAATTGCAAATATATTGCCGTTCTTATTGTATTCTGGAAACTTGAGGCAGAGAATAGAAGCATACCGATAAATATTCTTCGCAATTCGATTGAGTTCTTCGTTCTTTTTCGGTACTATGAAGGAAATACTACGCTGGAGGCTCAGTACTTTTCATTCACCCTCGGAATAATACTGGAGAGCACTAACTTACTGCAATGGCAACGGCTGAAAATATTACTACGGGATACTGTGCTTTTTAAAATATTTTCGTTTTTTCTATGTACTTTTTTAGTAGCCTATTTGAAAAGCCTCTCTTTTCCCTTAGTAGTAATATTTTCTTCGTGTGTATTGATATTTAAAAAAAGTACAAGGTATGAAAAGAAGGAGTCCCTGTTAGGCCGTGTTTACACGTCTCTCATCGTAACGGGTTCAGTCAAACTATGGACCCCGGGCGTCGATTTGATGGAAGTAGCTGCAGGAGACTGAAGGATGAAGCACGTCGCTTTTTTCAACGCTCCGCGTTATTCAAATTCAGAAACGAAATTATTAAATACTAAATTTATAATCTATAGCGCTTACAAATAATGAAAAGTCGATAAAAACGTTTTTTTTTTATTGCCACGTTAACGGGCAGAATCTCTGTCCTCCCGTTTAACGCAAGAAAACTAGATGACCTATAATATGTTGTAAGAGTACACAGACGCCATCTTTGATTTGGAAGCAGTGTTGATTGCTCTGTGCTAATTTCTCTTCTATCGGTGTATCAGGCTACAAATATCTATATTAAAAATAGGCTGTTCCTATCAAAATCAAGTTATCAAATCGTGGGATACGAATGTGACTTCAAACCGAAATGTTAGTGAAAATGTAAAAAAAAATATTACAACTGAACGTCTTCGTCATGCATTTGGATGAAGGACCTTTCCACGAGTGGACAGAGAGAGAAAAAGTTGATGCATAGCTCGTGTTCATTTTCGTGATTAGACGCGTTACCATGAGGGACGTGGGAACTCACCCTTATTCCTTGCAGTCGCGTGAGGCATTTTGTGAATAAATCTGTCTTAAAGCTACATGCGCATGAAAAGTGCAGGTATTTGGGGGACATTAGTCATACTGTGCATTAACAGCTCCTCGGAGCTGAACAACTGTAGTCGAATGCGCTCACAGTCAACACTATTTCGAACAATATTATTCCTACGAAAATCCCATTTTATCTTCGGCGCTCTAGTGTTAACCTCAACTTGGATGAGGTATATGCAGAACGCAATGAAAAACTGGAGTCCATACAGACACGCACAGCCCGCTGTTACGTCTGAAACCAAGACGAGCCGGCTAGTGCAGCACAGTACAACTTCTCGCCACAAGTGTTGGAGGGCCGCTGAGCTCAAGGAGATATCATAGAAAGAGGGAAAGGAAAACCTCTGCGACGAAGCTAAACTTTCTGGCAAAGCTTACTGGCTGTTCATATACTGTACATTGCAATAATATACTAGCAGTTTCGAAAGTTCTCTGGGTATTGCACTGCAAAAATAGATATTTATTGCAGTATTGAAAATGTTGCTGGAAGTCTGTCGAGATTCATCACGTCCAGAGTTCAATTTATATTTGGCCAAGCTTTTGACAAAGGTCGACTAAACGCCTTCATCCAATGGAGCCCTGAGTCCCTGACGAAGGCACTAACTCGACCTGTGCCGAAAGCTTGGCGAAATATAAACTTAAGTCTGTACTTGTTCTTAGAAACCAAATATAAATTGAACTGTGCGCGTGTGCGGGAACGAATGAACAAAAAAAAACCAAGCTGTATGCACCGTAGAATGTGAGGAATAGCTAAAAGGCTGTGGTGGCTGGACAGAGACAGCAATGGGAGAAAATAAAGTTTAGGGGCCGATCGAGCGGAATTTATGTTTTATTACTTTTCTGCTGCCAATCATCGCAAGGCTGAACTTAACACCCTTTACATATCAAGGGAAAAATTTGTTCCTGTGGAATACCACCCCACCAGAATTCAGCTTCGCCGGAAGGAATAGAAGGCTGACTGGCCAGCAGAAAAACTCCTTTAGTCCCTCCTCCTATTAAACTTTCCTGACTGAGCCCAAGGAGGATTAATAGGAGGGTAACACAAGTTTGTTCCAAGGCCACCTATAGGGGACAGCAGCCTGTTCGCCTGGTGAGCCAGCCTTCTTTGTTTTCTGGCGTGGTAGTTTTCTAGTCTTAGTTTCACCACAATACTATACTGCACAATCGATATAAAATGAGCGTCAGTGCAGTCTTGCGATGATTGATGACAGAAGGCACGTAATAAAGTGTATTTTCCTCCAGATGGGCCCTTAAATTTTGTATTCTACCATCGCTGCTCTGTCCAGTCATAATGCTACTGCCTCCCAACAGTAATACTCAGATAACTTACAAAAACTCCAGTATAGTATTGCAATACATAAACTCCTTATAAAAAGTTTAAGACCACCAGATGGAATAAAAATGTTTTATTGCTAAACTCCTTCGACTAGAGATCAGTGATTTCTAAAGGTAATAGGGGAAAAAGACGAAAAGTACCTGCTCGAGCAATTTACTAAGAAATGTATATTTTTGTCTGATAATAAGTTTTCAGTTGATCAAAATTATTAAACCACAAACAGAAATCGTAGGTAACCTTTCGACAAGGACGTTGAGGTGAACAGAGTCTGAACTTAGTAATGAGTACAGCCCCCATTATTGTTGATAACCTCAAAAAGTCTTTGTGGCTCACTAGAAATGCGGGCTTCCATGAGGGTTGAGGAATGTTGTCCCTGCTCCTAAAGAGGGCATCATGAAGTTTCTTTGTTGTCAGGAATTGTTTACCATTTCTGCAAATATCTCTCGCCAACTATCTCTAAGAATTTCTATTGGGCTTTAAGTCAGGCGAACATGCTAAATAGCGTAAAAAGGGGACCCCATTTTCTTGAAAGAAGATCATAGTCAGGGGGGCAGTGTGGACTGCTGCATCGTCCTGCTGGAAAAGCCACTCATCACCAAGCAAACGAGGGCCCTCCGTCGACAAAGAAATTCTTTGTAACATGCCAAAGTAACCAGCAGCTGTTTGACAACCCTGCACTTCCTGAAGCCTCATTGCTCCCTTGTAGCAAAAGGCACCCCATACCATAACGAAACCTCCACCGCTGTGACACTTGGAAAACATTTCAGGATGCATCTCTTTGCTATGCCAGTACCGCTGGAAGCCATTAAGGCCATCCAGATTGGCCTTTTTTTCGCTAGGAAACCAAACTTTGGACCACTTTGCAATGTCCTATGTTTAGTGTTCTTGTGTAAACTGTAAGCGAGCCACTTTGTGACGAGGCAACAGCCGAGGACCTTTCAGACGCTTTTTGTTCATCATGATCTTTTGTCGTGTCGCCTGATGGTTATTGAACTGCAACCAGCATCTGTGAGTGCCTTGATTTGCCTGAAAGACCGCCTTCTGTCTTGAGAAACAACTTGTTTAATTTTCTTAATGCAGGATAAATTTTTGTCGGTCTACCACTACATTTAGAACGGAAATAATAGCTTTAGCACAAAATTGACCATATCTTATTTTTGCGTGATCAAATTTTCATGAAAGTTGCAGGGTAATCGTGACATCTCCTGGCAACACTATTGAGTTGGTTAACATTTAGCTAAGTCTCCTGATTGACAACTCTTTGCATTTTTACTTTTTTTGAAGTGGACGACAATAATAATTTCTTGTATATTCTGCTAAAATGGGACGTGGAAAAGCTCTAACTAATTAACGAGGAGAATAAAATTAACATCGAAGAAACATCTAAAGGCACCTCTCCTGATGTTATTGCCCGTAAATAGGACGCCATATTGACACAGTGACAAGATTCTAGAAGGACCCTTCACCTCGGGGGAAAAAACGATCAGATGCTGGGCATTCGAAGACTGTTACTGATAGAGACATGAGAAATGCGGTTCGTCAGCTATGTGTGTACCAGACCCGGGAAACAAGTATATCAATTTTACAGCTGCTGGGATACCTGAAGTGCCTAAAATCACAAGAAATGCCATCCTTCGCTCCATTGGTTCTGTCAAATCCCCTCTGAAATTGCCTCCTCTGACCCCAACAAATAAATTTTGAAGATGGAATGGACAGAGAAATACATGAAGATCAACATGAATCATGTTCTGTTCACCGACGTAACCCGGGTAACTTTTGATGGACCTGATGGGTGGAGTAAGGATTGGGGTCTATCTGGATGTGTCATCAACGCGTATAATGTCAACAACAGGGAGGTGGTGTTATGATATGGGCTGGTATCATTTGGTATCGACTTGTAGGTTCGGTTAGAGTACCTGATGGCGTGAAAATTACATCTGCATCATATTTTGACATGTTAAAGGACGCCTTGGTCCCATGGCCGCATGACATACCCCTTTCGTTGCTTCGAAACTTGATTTTCAAGCATGATAATGCGCCTTCTCTCTTTGCCCGTACTAGCACAGCATTTCTAGACTCTATGAGGTTCCGTGGAGAGAAACTGATGTGTTGGACACCGTGCTCACCTGTTCTTAACCCAATTGAAAAGTTCTGGGCCATTCTGAGAAAGGAAATTTAGGCAGATGGAAGGCAGTACAACTCAAAATCTGTCTTGTGGTATGCTGTTGCTGCAGCAGCAGCAATGGCAGTTCCACCTTCTGCAACAAATAAACTAACTGGCTGCATGGATTCAATGATTATTGAAGTTATTAAACGTCATTGGGGTCATGTTGGCAAATAAGATTTTCTTCAGTCGTTGTAAACTTTCAATTAATGATTTCTTGTTCAATGCATCATTTTCTCATTTGTGTTGTTTATTTTTGCTCTTTTGGTGATACAAAACTGAGAATATCTTGTTTTTTGTTCCAAAAGCTATTACCGCCGCTCAGTGAAATTAGTAAATTTGACGAAAAAAACACGATTTTTCTAGAACAAGCACGGTTAGTCGTTTAAGAATTTACAGACACTATAAGCATCATAAGTTTAACTTTCTGTGAAATTTTCACTGAAATTTATCGCCAAATAGTCGAGATGTGGTCAATTCTGCGATAAAGCTATTATTTCTGTTCTAAGTGTAGACTTTGCTGGTCCATAACTCTTAGGGTCCATTAGGAAGTTGCAAATTGCAGTTTTACTGCGGTGAATCTCACGCTGCGAGAAATCTTGCTTATGCAGTTCAACATTTCGACAACATTCTAATTCGGAGAGTTTGCTTGCTTTAGGCACAATGACACCATCGCACTCAGTTACTGCAGTTACTGCAATCCAGTAACTGATCTGAAACACTGGAAACTACCCTACAACCAAACATTTATTTCCTTGGTCTTATAAATTTAATCAACTGAAATACTCATTACTGGACAAAAACCTACATTTTAAAATAAATTATTACAGTAGGTATTTTCGTCATTCTTACCTTTTTCACCTTTTACCTATAGGAATGACTGATCTCTAGTCGAAGGAGTTTATTTATCACTAAAATGTTATTTTTTACATTTTTCAGAGGTCTTAAGCTTTTGATCAGGAGTTTATGTTCAGCCAGCCAGCCGGCCTGTAGCCTCGCTGGAAGTTTTAACTTTGTTTCATTCCTTCCTATTAAACCTCCTTGACTAAGCCTCGACCCAACCCATTAGCGAACTTCCCGCTGCCCTTTGACACACTCAAAAGCAGACTCTCACACTCAGTTATAGATATACTCATATGCACAGCCCGCTTTCCTTTCTCTAGAGCGACTTATAATGGTTAATGAACGGCCAATGTAAGTCATTCTGTGCCATTTATAGTAGAGAGCAAGCAAAGCTGGGAGCGAGATGATTATGAGTTTTATTTCGTGGGGGAGAAAACTTACCGTTGTTGACTCCATGGTAACTGCGGCCTAGCGTGCTGAACACATGGCCCTGGACGAGGCAGGTTTGAGTCCCTAGCTCAGACAACGAGCTCTTTGCAATGCTTGGTGTAGCGACACAGCATGTAATAGGTATGCACAGCTACCGCGAAGCACTTACTTTTCCCAGAAGAAGGAAGGGTAGGGGCAGGGGTCGGTGCATACGACCTTTCCGTCGATGGCGCAATAGTACTTGACGATCTTTGGTCGACTGCAGCCGTGCACTCCTCTGGGGCCAGTTGACCAATATCTCCTGCACGAACCAGTGTGCGTGATTTCCTGTTGGTGGTCAAGCTGACTTCACTTTTAGCGGCAGAAAGTGCAGTGACGCTTTGCATCAATGCGTTTTGACAATATTTTGTCAAAAAATGTGTTACACTTTTTGTTAAACACTACGTTGTCCATTTGTTCATTATTCTGAGATTCACATTGCTGTGTATGTATTTTCATTCACCCTGTCAAAAATTTACCTCCGCCAAGGAGGTTATGTTTTTGTCGTGTCTGTATGTTTGTCTCTTATTCTGTCTGTCACCAAGATGACTCAAAAAGTTATGAACGGATTTTGATTAATTTTACAGCGATTGTCAGGTAAGTTAGGAGGAACAGATGATTAACTTTTGGTGAAGATCCGTCCATCCGTTTGTTTGTTTGTTTGTCTGCCTCATTTTTCTCAATGCCATAACTCAAAAAATTATGGACGAATTTTTAAGACATTTTTTTTTTACATAAGTTGTTAGGTATATCACGAAGAATAAATGACCAAATTTTTGTAATGATTTGTTTGTTCGTTCGTAAGTTGGTCACTATCTGTAATTTTACGCTTGTTAGTACAATAACTCAACAAACTATGAATAGATCTTTATGAAATTTATAGGAGTTGTTAGTAATGTTATAAGACATAAGTGATTAAATTTTGATGATAATAGGTTAGTCCGATGGTGAGTTTGACTATTATTTGTGAGAATGTTTGTTAGCAGTATAACTGAAAAATTACAAACGGATCTGCAAAAAAAATGACTGAAGCTGTTAACACGGTTGAAGGGCACAAATGATTAGATTTTGGTGTTGAAGCAAAGAAAATTATGGTCTCAGAACCAATTTGAATTTTTTGTAATTGTTGCCTTGCTTGGCGGAGGTATGCGCTCTCAGTTTGCTCTAGTTGGTTCTATTCTGGATAAGCGAAACGAGCAGCAGAGTGCAACTGTATAAGATACACTAGCAACAAATCTCTCTCCACACTTACATACGCTCGCCGTTCCCCATTAACGACCTGACCATTGATCAGACGTTATTTCAGCCTTAGAGCTTCAGCGTGTCCTGAACTCGCATACCCATATATATATATATTTAATTTAACATGAAATAGAACTTCTTCTGGACTACCTATTTTATTTTTACCAAGCTTTCGACATTTTTAGCGAATGTCGCTGTCGAGGTGGGAACTTCGAAACTGTTTGGTCCGCTACTTATGATATGGAACTAGTTAGTATGAAAGATACGTTGGAACATTTAATACGCTATACATATATTGGAGAGACTGGTCGAAAATTCACAAGTTGTTTATTACAGGTCTATAGATTTCTGATATTTATTGATATCTGTTATAACATTTTTGATTGAAGTAAGAAAACGTTGATTCTAAGAAGCGTCTTTGTTTTGTCTGTAAACATTGCTATAAGATTTAAAAGTCTGACCAATTGATCGAATGGACCGTGTCTCGAACATGTTGATATACCAAAGAATTGAATAATTATTTCTAAACGCCTGCTTGATGTTCTTTGATTCTTGTGCTGATGTTTCGGCCAGTCTCTCCTATGTACGTTTAATCACAATTTTGACAATTTAGTTAGTAGACAACTCCACTCAAATCCGATGGTTTCTTTTTATATTCAAGTTAACATAATTTTTCACGCATGGTATTTTCTTATTTTTTTGCAATAACCCCTAGAAGAGGCGAGCCAAACGGTGTGCTCAGCTGAAGGTCTCCAGTTCGAGTCCCTGAGTCGACTCAATATATACAGTACGTTACCTTTGATTATGCAAACACAATCTTTTTTACTTATTTTTCAAGACAAGTGTCAAACATTTAAAATGTTAATAGTAAGTTGGTGCACAGGAATGTTGTAACTATAAAAACAAATATAGAAATATAAAAAGGAACCATCTCCCACTTTTTGGCCACATTTGCTTTTCACACGGGGTTCTGCTGTTACCCCAGATTATGCAACATCACTCTCTAGTCAACATGGGCAAGAAATGCGGTTTGAAAAGTGAAGAAAAGATCAAAGTGACCTCGTTATTGGCTTCTGGTAAGACAACACTCGAAGTTTCTAAGGAATTTCAGCATGATCACCGAATAAATAAAGCTTATGCTGGTAAGGTCAGCCGGAAAACTCCGGATAGAGCCTCTACGAGAAAATTGAATGCTCGAGATATGCGACATTTGAAGGTTTCTATGGCTAGAAAACAACTTTCTACAAGTGAGGCGATATTTGAAGACGCTGGAGCCCCAATACTAAACAGAAAGACAAGATGTGAGGTTCTGCAAAAGCTAGGGGAAGTGAAAAATTGTCTAAGATAGTCAAATTCTAAATGTAGTTTAGTAAAGTTGGAACAAACACTCCAGGCACGATATAAAAGGGTTCTGATACTGCTAAGGTTGAGCCTATCGTCACAGTAACTAAAAAAGCTCGTACCAAGTCCGGAAAACGTAGGCTTACGATAAACAGATGTACTAAAACAATTATCTACACGTTGAACAGAAGTGAAAAAGGCAATTAAACGGCTACTACCAACAAAAACTCATAAAGAAACTAGGGTCAAATGGGCTGAAGAGAAGATGAAAACTGATTTATCCAATGCCATATTTACTGACGAATGCAGAGCCACTCTTGATGGTCCAGATGGATGGGCGTCTGGATGGGTCCTCCATGACCGACCTCAACAGACACGGCTTAAGTGTCAACAAGGTGGTGGAGGTATAATGTTTTGAGCCGGTATAATAGGTGATACTCTTATTAGTCCATTTCAAGTGGCAGAAGGAGTTAAACTGAATGCAGAAAGGTACTGCCAGTTTCTTAAAGCCAACTCCCTGGCTTGATGAGCAGACTATCGCACGCAGATTCAAATTGGTGTTTCAGCTCGATACCTAACGCTCCCTGGCACCGAGCACGGTACACTGCTAGCTGGCTTGCGGATGGAGGATTCAAATCAAAAAGGATTGTGACCTGGCCAGCGAACAGCCCCGATTTACATCCCATTGAGAACCTTTGGGTAATGATCAAAAGGAAGGTCTATGAAGGTGGTCAGCAGTTTTCGAGCAAAGTAAGCTTGTGGAATGCAGTAAAAGCAGCTGCAGATTCTATTCCACCACCTGAAACATCAAACCTGAGTAAGTCTGTTGATAATCGCCTTACAAAAATCATGAAAAATGGAGGTTGCCACGCTAAAAAATTAACTTGTTATGTTTACCACTACTGAACGTCTATTTCAGTGTTTACTGAATTGTTTTGGTTATAATTTCTTGGTTTTGGACGTTTAATAAAGATATTCCTGTACACTTGTATTTATTTCCTCCTCATGACGTTTTTATCAGCTTGTTGCATAATCAAAGGTAACAGTAAACGACTCGTAACTAAACTAATTGTATGATAAACTTAACCAATGGCTAAATATTTGCTGTATAAGAGTGTTTATATTAGCAACATAGCCATACATTTAGTTAATATTGATATTTCAAAGTAAGACTCTCATCTTGAAAACTTAAGTAAAAAAATTCTATTTGCATAATCAAATGTAACGTACTGTACAAACACATATAATCAAGCCAAATAAAAGAGAATATTTTCATATGGGGTTGCCTCGTTTATGAAAAGTTACTAATGCATAAAAAAATTAATTTAAGGTTAAAATTCAATGCTACAAATTAAAAGTTAAAATGTGTGCGTCTCCTACCGTAGGTTGCGTCAAAGTGCACAATTTTGGTCCCCAAGCATAATATTTATTTAAACCAAATGTTAAAAGATTTCTTGCCTTCCTTGACGCGTGTCTCTTGTTTTGGTGCAGATCTTTAGGAGCTAATCTTCATTCCGTGATTTTTGTACAAGAGCGTATACGGTATATATATATATTCTACTTTGCATATAAATCCATAGAGCGATTACGCATTGCTTATAACGAAACATATCGCCGACTTTAGAATGTGCCAAGGTCAACTAATGCCCGTCTGACGTTTGCATCTCAAAGTGAGGATCAGGAAGGGCCCTTCAGCCTGTAAGTGGGGATTCAAAGCTGTAAGAACTCATTATTCATATGCCATTAGTAATAGCTCGGACTACAAACGATTTAATATGTTTCTACGACGCAGCACATACTGTTGCCAGGCGGAGGCTCAGCAATGGGGCGTAATGCGGTCTACAATGGACAAATACTGCGGTATCTTTTTGTTCGTAAATGTAGAGATAAGCGGTACTTTGTGTACTGAATTATATTTCCTTGAGAACTTAAAGAAAGACTGTGTTTTATTATTATAATAACCTTGTTTTGGAAGAGCTGAGCTATAGAGAGGTACTTGCTTGTTTATATATGAGGATTTACAGATTATATTTTCACAGTAAGTACAGCGTCCTCATCCTCTAAAAAATGTAAGTTTTTCACAAAAGTCAGCCTTGCATACTGTACTTCATGTAGCCAGTAAAAGCAACAATTTTCAAACATGTCCAGCGATAATGAACTAATTATAAGAATAACTGGGCAAGTCTGCAAGAGGAAATGAGATAAGAACTAGCGACAGTGGGCATCGCCATTATCAGCGAGTTATCACCCGTGGCTATTTTATCTCTTCATGCAGCCGGCCCATTCGAAGAGCAGCTGTTTTTCTCACCATAAGATGACTATGCCCGCAGTTATAGGGCACATTTGGGTGAGGGACAAAATGAGTCACGCAAATATAGTTTGAGCTAAGCTTGAGCTGAGGCAAATACGGGTTTAACTCGCTGCTCTTTCAAGATTTCAGCAGAAACTTCTCATTCGCATTTACTGAATTACCTTACTGATCTCGAAATCAAGAAATGATACTTAGGGTCGCCGAAGTATACTCAAAAAATTCCGTAGTTGGGTCTATACACAGTAAATTATTATATAGCTGATTACACAGTAAATTATTGTATAGCTGATTACACTGTAAATTATTATGTAGCTGATTACACAGTAAATTATTGTATAGCTGATTACACTGTAAATTATTATGTAGCTGATTACACAGTAAATTATTGTATAGCTGATTACACAGTAAATTATTGTAGAGCTGATTACACAGTAAATTATTGTATAGCTGATTACACAGTAAATTATTGTGTAGCTGCTTACACAGTAAACTATTGTATAGCTGATTACACAGTAAATTATTGTAGAGCTGATTACACAGTAAATTATTGTATAGCTGATTACACAGTAAATTATTGTGTAGCTGATTACACAGTAAATTATTGTGTAGCTGATTACACAGTAAATTATTATATAGCTGATTACACAGTAAATTATTGTGTAGCTGATTACACAGTAAATTATTGTATAGCTGATTACACAGCAAATTATTCTATAGCTGATTACACAGTAAATTATTGTATAGCTGATTACACAGTAAATTATTGTGTAGCTGATTACACAGTAAATTATTGTATAGCTGATTACACAGTAAATTATTGTATAGCTGATTACACAGTAAATTATTGTACAGCTGATTACACAGTAAATTATTGTATAGCTGATTACACAGTAAATTATTGTGTAGCTGATTACACAGTAAATTATTGTGTAGCTGATTACACAGTAAATTATTGTGTAGCTGATTACACAGTAAATTATTGCATAGCTGATTACACAGTAAATTATTGTGTAGCTGATTACACAGTAAATTATTGTGTAGCTGATTACACAGTAAAGTTGTCACTATCGCGCAGCAGGGCGACTTTGTTCCAAAATTTAATGTTTGGAGACTCGGCGAATTGTCTTCGTGCTCCAGCCCAGGGTCGCTCTCAGTCTGCGGATCATCGAACAGTTCATTGATATAACCATATATGCATAGTTTGGTATAGCTGGTAGTTTAACCTAATTTCCTTTGGGGGCGCTGGGGGTACTAACAAAATTCATGGGGAAACTTGGCTAGAAATGTAGCAAAGCAGCGTCATGTGCATGACATTCCCTTCTCACGAAATAGGCTACTAATGCTCAAATGGAATTCTTGGGATAGCACAATTGAAATGTTCCTCAACAGTCAACACAGCGGGGTTGGGAACGTGATTTTTTTTTTAAATCTAAGATCTCAGTCACGTGTCGGTAGTTTCAAAGAAACTCTCAAGTCCACCATTCTAATTGTTCATCTCACTCCTTGTTGGTTCTACTGTCAAGAGGCGTTTGTATAGACTATAGAGCATATGGTGATGGTTAAATGGGAAACCATTATTTCCACCTTCCAGTGAAATAATGGATGATGACACTCTGCTGCTTGCCCACATGGCAAAAGAGATTAAAATTTAATTTCGAGCCCTGCGTAGGTTCCGATGGCTACAATGCAGTGAGCACAACTCTGAAAAGGTTGCATAGTTAAGCTCTATACAAGCTTGGTCTCACAGTTCCTATGAGCTGAAGCGAATTTGTCGACGAACTCCTCCAAGCCCGACCGACTCACTTAGCTTGGAATAGCCTGCACAGATTTACATTGCGTGGAGCACTCCGGCACCGACAGGCGAGGGCAATACAGCGAATGACTCGCAAGACTCTCACCACTGACTGTATCTTCTACTCTTCATACCACCGTAGCGAGGGGCTATTCGATACGCGTGTGTACGTATGACGGGACAACTAATAATTCACAATGAAAATTGTAGAATCCATTCTATATGGAGTTTCTCCATCCTAAAAAGAGGCGATAAGTTTCAACATTGTCATCATCTGTTCAGCATAGTGCGCATTCGATTTAGCTCATTCAAACTTGAGAAAAGTTGTGGAAAAAATTGAATTAAATATAAGCACTGATATAAATAAAAATTTAGCAAAACTAATATTCGTATGAAATAGGTATCGTATGAAATAGAATCTTATGAATTACCAGTTTTACTTGTATGTATATACAATCTTGGAGCGAGGTTTAGCCCAAGGGTTGCTCGTCAAAGCCTCATTTTTTCTCATATTTCAAAATATAAGATACTAGTGAGCCGTGGCCGCTCACAGTCTAAAAGTCATAGAGGTAAAAGAAAAAATGAAAGCTAGGCTTGAGGCAGTACAATTTTTTAAGGGGGGCGTGAGCCCGCCCACACTCCCCCGTAGATAGGCTACTGCCTGGTCCTCACTTTGAGGTAGGGTTTTTTTGAGCATAGGTCAGAAGCGCATTAGTTGACCTTGGCACATTCAAAAGTCGGTGATATGTTTCATTATAGGAAATGTGTAAGAACTCCATGGATTTCTGTTTAAAGTTACTCCAAAGCGAGTTACTGCACAAAGAGCAACAGTAGCTTCATAAGAACTAGCCTTTGACCTCTTCTGAACATTATCTGAATTTTTTAATTCAGAGCTTACGGCCTGAACGGGGCTTTGGAGATACTTTTTCTCTAACCTGGTTGCCCGAAATTCATCAGTGACTTTGTGACGCAGGTAAGAGAAACTGTTTACAAAGGCTGGGCATTGGGTCCTGTAGTGTGAACTTAGCGCCAATATTCCGTGGGCGCACCACCCCTTTTGTAGCGGACTGGAGCTCTGTCATAGAAAGAGTTGCACCAAAGAGAGACGCATTACCATTTTACCCCGCATCTAGATTCTAAGACGAAAGGGCAACGGTCGCATTAGATTATCACTCATTGGGCTAGTTCCCAACATTTTGAGATTTCAGTTTAATTTTTCTGCTTGAAATTGCAATATCTTTGGAAATGTTTATATAGAAGTGAGTATCGTAAACGGAATAGAAGAACATCTTTACGCCTAAAATCGCTGCCTATCTTAAATCGGCTTAACAAGACGCAATGCAGATTCATGGATGTGTAATATCGAATAATTTATGTTTTATTATGTTTCCTTTATCACCAGTAAGAAGAGAAGATATTTGTTTGTGAATCGCGGGCTAGAAGTTCTTTCTCTACAATGGACATATTTAGCTTCCGAAGACATCATGCGGCTGTCACTCAGATTTTCAAGAGTTCCTATTTCAACCCACCGACGACAAATAGTGGATTCATGAATAAAGCCCAATCCATTAGGTCAAAGTTTTCTTCGAATTTAATGTTTTCCACTCGATTTTGTGTGACAATCATGCGGGGCGACGCCTCGAATCATGTGATGACGTAGCTCGGGAGCTGCCTGAAAACTATCAGCACAATCTCGCGGTAGTTTGACAAACTCGAATATCGAGAATTGTAGTCCTCTGTGCGAACACCATAATTATTTGCGTATGGCTTCATTATGGTGTGATATAACAACATATGATTTTTATAGAACTAACCCGGTTAGTAAATTTTGTCTGTTTGATTCTAACTTCTGGACAGCGGGAAGCATTTAGCAACTGTATGTCGCCCATACGTCGTTTTGACAAGGAAAAGAAGTGCTTGGGTTTTTTGCTTCACGATTATCGTGTGTGTCATTTAGTGTTGGATCGTGTAGACGGAGCTTAAGTGACGATCTCTGCCCCTGCAATCTCGATTGTGAGTGCAATAATATTCCATAATCGTACAAAATACCTCCTCGCATTCGGCCCAGAATTTTGCCACCTATTCCTAAACGAGAATTTCACCGATACTCTTTGTCAGTTCAAGAACATGCTATACGTGACTACCGAGGATTATGAGATTAACAGGTTAACCCAGGGGGCAGAGCCAAGCTGTAGTGCATCGTGGGAAATGGGCTCGTCACGACATAAAAACCTACTACGTTTATCAGTAGCTATTTTGCATTGTTTCTTCATCATTTCATTTGGGCTTCCAGAGTGTCCTGCATGTCGTACAATCTCATAGTTGCCCAAAAATATGTATCAAAGCATCTACGAACTTTTTTAGCTCTCTGATGGATAAAATATTATTATTATTTAGGTTGTTTTTTTCGTAACAGGCATGCCCTCGGGCGCAGAGTTTCGGTAAAATGTTTGCTTAAGCTGTGTCGTCATGCACGCGTCGCTAACATATCCGTCTCTCTTAATCGTAAAAACTACAGTATCATTGGAAAAATAATCGATTTAACATTCGATAGTTTCAACATCATTCCGTGAAACAGTTTAGGTATGTGGAATACTTTTAGGTATTTGTTTTTTATACTACTGTAACGCGTGCAGCGTATAGCAGCTGATTTTTTCTTCTAGTTTTACTGAGCAATTGTATGGCTTCTGCGTATTATATATAGACTTTTGCTTTAATATTACTTCGCCGAAAGGAAAGTAAATTTTTTTGTCCTCTGATGTTTCTTTTACCAATCTTGTTAAAAAGTTCTTCTATCACTGCCTTCAATCGCTCGCATCTGAGCCAATTTTTGTTGCAGCGGTTTGAAATTATAGGGTAGAGCAGATCTCTGGTAGAAGACGAACATGAATCGAAAAAACATTCCGGGTTTCACTCAAATAAATCCATCTTTAGAATGCCGTACTACTCTCGATAAAACTCACTTGATTTATTGCATTTTAAAGACGATAAACATTGCTCTAAAATGCTTCTGATACATGCGGGCATTTGCCGGTTGAATTCATATGCTCTTTTACAAGCCTTTTAACCAACTTTCTTTCAATATTTTACCCTAGAGAGAGCAAAAATAGTTTGTAAATGCTTTAATAGATATTTGTATGCAACTATAATGAGTGTAGGACATGTAGGTCACTCTGCAGGCCCAAATGAAACTTTGTCCAGCTACTAGCATCTGATAATCTGGAAACGAGAGGTGCACCGGTACTATAGTATCGTTACCAGGAGCATCGGCCATTTTTAGTGGTGTCTGTATCGATAAAAGAAGGTTGACATTGCCGACACCAAAGGTACTTTCATGACAATTAAAGTTTGAACTCTGTGGAGGAAGCGAATATTGCTAACCCAAGTACAAAGAGCTTTAGTCGAAATTATCTACTTAATTGAGAGCATTCGGTTTTATTGAGCTCGATACTGACAAATGATCTAGAACAGAAATTACCCACTGTATAAAGAGTTATCAGGGCCGTAAAATTCATGACAATCAACTGGAGAAAATATAGTGAGCGTCAGCAACTATCATCAGTGTTGTCACTGCAACTGACGAAGTTATAGACATGCTGCGCTAACTTTGGTAGGAGCTTCTCAAAAATTCATATTTACCCAGCTTTGTTTTTTATTCTAGATGTACAGTACAACAGTTCTGCAAATCGCTGATGAATGCACAGGAACTGGCGAGTAGTTGCATAAGAGTACAATATGGGAATCATAGGCTATAGTAGGGTTACAATTTTGGGGCACTTACATGGAGTACGGCGGTTTACGTTTAATCAAAGGTACTTACAGCTCATACATAGGTTACCTACTTGAACTTCATATGACATGTTCAATATCGGGTTACTTTACAGTTATTGTACAAGTTTTAGACATCTGTATGGGTTACTTTCCAATTATTTCACATTTTTGAGGCATTTGTGCTTCATTCCCACTGCTCATTCTTTTTTCGCAACCTATTGCTAACGCGTGCCCGGTATGGCATAAAGCAAATCACAGGATATTGCACATTGCAATAGTAACTCGACGAATCCGTCTCTGCTGCACTCTGTGCCAATCCTGGCGTACGCACACATACACACCGACACACGCAACGAACGAGTATAAAGGCGTTCAGTTACTGCAAGTCCAATGCAGACGATAAGCAAAAATTGGCGAGAGTGGCATTTCGCCAGCAAGAATGCTCTTCCAGCAGGATGAGCCTGGGGCTGTAGGCCAATCAGTTTCGTAGCATTCGAGCCTATAAAACAACTTGTAGCATAGTTTTCCCTGTAATCTATTCACTACTACGGTATGTAACGCTCGTTTTTTTTCTGAACACCGTAGTTTAAATGCATGCGATTCATCCCCAATGGTAAAGTTTTAAAATAATTACCTCCGCCAAGGAGGTTAGGTTTTCGTCGGCTTTGCCTGTCATTCTGTTATTCTGTCAGTCGCCAAGATCATTCAAAAAGTTATGAGCGGATTTGGACGAAATTTACAGGGTTGGTTAGGTATGTTGAGAGGAACAGATGAATAACTTTTGGTGAAGATCTGTCCATCCGTTTGTTTGTATGCCTCCTTTTTTCAATGCCATAACTCAAAAAGTTATGTACGGATTTTTATGAAATTTGCATCAGTTGTTAGGTATATCACGAAGAGTAGATGACAAAGTATGTGTAATGATTCGTTTCTACGTTCGTTCGTATGTCACTGTTTTTATTTTATACATGTTAACACAATAACTCAAAAGATAATAATTGGATCTTTATGAAATTGGAAGGAGTTGTTAGTAATATTACAAGATATAAATGATTTAATTTTGGGGCAGATTAGTTTGTTCGTTTGTATGTTTGACTCATGTTTGTCATAATGTTTATTAGCAGCATAACTAAGAAAGTTATGGACGGATTTTCAAAAAATACTGAATCTGTTAACACTGTTGAAGGGCACAAATGATCAGAGTTTGGTGTTGATACAAAAAAATCATAGTCTCAGATCCAATTTTATTTTTTCGTAACCGTTGCCTTACTTGGCGGAGGTATGCGCTCTCAGAGTGCTCTTGTTTGTATCTAGGTTACAACGACGGTAGCCTGCAGAAATGTGCTTGTCCGAGTTTCGTTTTTAGCTTCACTATCGAAAAAAATACAAAGTCGCTGCACGAGTGCGATGTACAGGGAATAAAAAGCCGGCGGATAAACAGGCAGTAAAATTTACTAGGTTCATGTTTTCCATTTGTATAAATATAACTTGAAATTTTTTACCTTAGGCATTGCAACTGCCAGAACCTTTAGGCCGCTACGTGTGCATTAACATGTCGCCGCAAGTTTGATGCACAAACGATATTATCCCGTCCTAATCAACAAACTTGTTTCGCTCGTCTTTACAATTCGGCATTCATTTGCAAGCAAAACCAGCGCGTGCTTGACGGTCGAAAGGAAATAACTTTTCATTTTGCCGTTCTTTTCATGCGTAGGAGTGGTTTGGTGGTCAGATGACCGCAGTCTTGGAATTTAGTTATTGCGGAGCTGATCAGCAAATTTCTGCCCTGGATACTACAAGCTTTCTCACGCATGGCCTACTATAAATACGGCCGTGCATGTTACATTCGCCTCTTAAAATTAAGAGGCCTAAACTGATGGCTGCCAGACCCGTT
The DNA here is from genome assembly GCA_001587735.2 of Parhyale hawaiensis. Lineage (NCBI taxonomy): Eukaryota > Metazoa > Arthropoda > Malacostraca > Amphipoda > Hyalidae > Parhyale > Parhyale hawaiensis. The sequence goes on along the minus strand of LQNS02278114.1, from coordinate 41,894 downwards.
TCAGGATGGTGTTCCCTATCTTGGATACGGCTAGAGTCAATATAGGCCATGATTTGAGTTTTCTTGCAGTATGTTCTGTGTTTGTGATTAGAACTAATACTAGACGACCCGTGACCCGTTGGGTCGCCATCACAATCGTCTTCGCTTTTGCAATAAAAGCAGGTGTTATTTAGCTGGGCATAGACCACCCGCTATTCGGCCCTCCTCTTCTGCCCGTCAAGGAGCGGTCCGTTCGGTACATTATCAACAGATTCTTTGCTTCTCTAACGAATAATCAACACCCAGGTTGTAAGCAAAGTCAAATTATTACATGTTACGTATTTCAGTTGTATTGCCCATGGGACCGCTGAATTGATCATGCCTGTTACATAAAAGGTACATAAAAAGGAAGACTTTACCTAATGAACGCAAATTTATGTCTATATGCGTGTTATAAATAAATTTGAGAATTTTGAGCTTAAGAAAGCGAAATATATTCAAAGAGTATAAACTTGTCCAATTTTTTACTTCTTTAGTAATTGCTGGGAGAAAAATAACTTTAAAACCCGTTTACTCAAAAACCATTAATTTCTCCGAAAAGCAAATATTTTCGGATTATACGGACTAAAACACATCGGAAAAATGTATTTAAGATAATTTTAGTGGTGTCACCAAACAGGAAAGACCCGATACTCCTTTCCTATTTCTCTGTTTATGCGATTTAATATGTCTAATGCTCTGTTTTCATTACGGCAGGAAATTGGGTTGCTAACGAGATGCACCAATGCTTGTATGATCTGTTCAGTACTAGTGGACCCGTGCGTGAAGAATTCACGCAATAACCTATACACTTGCCTAATGCCTTTAGGCCGGCGCGGAATCTCCTCTTCTCTTATTTGCTTCCTAATTTTCTTCTTTTCTTCATTGATCCTTTGCCGTGCTGTCATCCTTAGGTCTTCTATATAGACAGGCAAAAGTAACGTCTTGAGTAAAACACTGCAACAAACTTAAACAAAATAGCAGCTTATATACAATGAGTCCGCTCCATAGCCAAGATACCGATGATACAGTCTTTCCACCTCAAATATCTGTTTCATTTGAGGTGCTCAAATTTTGACCTATGAAGAGAAAACTGCTTCGTCAGAGGAAAACAGTAAGCTAGAATAAATAATTGTCTACTGCCCGTGAAAA
>LQNS02278114.1:13983-29985 GCA_001587735.2 Parhyale hawaiensis | reverse complement strand
GCAGGCGTTTAAGTCAGCTGTGAACGTTTTTTTGCTGGATTTCCTTTAGCAGCGTTTTGGGCTTCCCGGTGTTGCAAGATGCTTCATTTGGGTTGTATTACCCGTCCGTGGGAGCTCAGGCGTGAAGTTTTAATAATAATAATAATATGCAACTACTCGCCAGTTCCTGTGCATTTATCAGCGACATGCAGAACTTTTGTACATTCAGAATAAGAAAACAATGCTGCTTAAATATGAAGTTTCGAGAAGCGTATCTATAACATCGTCAGTTGCAGTGGCAACACAGGTGATAGCTGCTGGCGCTTACTATATTTTCCCCAGTTGATTGCCATAAATTTTACGGCCCTGATAACTCTTTATACAGTGGGTAATTCCCGTTTTAGATCATTTATCAGTATCGAGCTCAATAAAACCGAATGCTTTCAATTAAGTAGATACTTTCGACTAAAGCTCTTTGTACCTGCGTTAGCAATATTCGCTTCCTCCACAGAGTTCAAACTTTAATTGTCATGAAAGTACCGTTGGTGTCGTCAATGTCAACCTACTTATATCGATACCGACACCGCAAAAAATGGCCGATGCTCCTGGTAACAATACTATAGTACCGGTGCACCTTTCGTTTCAAGATTATCAGATGCTAGTAGCTGAACAAGGTTTTAATCATAAAAGAACCTAGAAGCCTGGAAGAGACTGGAGTCTCTTCAGAAACTCTTAACGATTTAAGCCTGGTAGTCACGCAAGGATGATAAACGGGAACAGGTTAGCGCACTGCCGAGGGGGTGGCGCTTGCGCACGGCGGACGTTCGAAGCGATGACGTCATAAAAACCAAGTACGTTTATCAGTAGCTATTTTGCATTGTTTCTTCATGGTTTTATTTGGGCCTCTAGAATGTCATACACTCATTATAGTTGCACAAAATCGTCTATTAAAGCATCTAGAAACTAATTTTGCTCTCTGAAGGATAAATTTTTGAAAGAAAGTCAGTAAAAAGATCATATGAATTGAACCGGCATATACCCGCATATATCAGAAGCACTTTAAGAGCCAAGTTTATCGTCTTTAAAATACTATAAATCAAGTGAGTTTTTCTAAAGATGGATTAATTTGAGTGAAAACAGCAATGTTTTCGATTCATCTTCGTCTTCTACCAATGATCTGCTATCCTCTACAATTTCAAACCGCTGCAACAAAAATTGGCTCAGATGCGAGCGATTGAACGCGGTGATAGAAGAACTTTTTAACAACATTGGTAGGAGAAACATCAAAGGACAAAAAAATTACTTTCCTTTCCGCGAAGTAATATTAAAGCAAAAGTCTATATACAATACGCAAAAGCCATGCAATGCTCGGTAAAGTTAGAAAGAAACTCAGCTTCTATAATACGCTGCGCGCGTTACAGGAGTATAAAAGTATGGTGGTGTGCGACTCTCGTTAACTAATTTGAAAAAAAAAAAAACCTAACCGTATTCCACATACCTTAACTGTCTCAAGGTATGATGTTGAAACTGGCGAATGTTAAATCCATTATTCTTCCAATGATGCTGTAGTTTTTACGATTAGGAGAGGCGGATATGTTAACGACGCGTGCGTGACTGCACAGCTTAGGGCCACATTTTATCGCCACTCTCCGAACGGGGGCGTGGCTGCTCAAAAAAAAAAAACAGCCTAAATAATAATAATATTTTATACTTCAGAGAGCTAAAAAATAATTCGTAGATGCTTTGATATACATTTTTGTGCAACTATAAAGATGGTACGACATGTAGGAAGGACACTCTGCAGGCCCAAATGAAATGATGATACAACGCCAAGTAGCTGCTGATAAACGTACTAAGTTTTTATGACGTGACGAGCCCATTTTCTATGATGCATTACAGCTTCGCTCTGTCCCCTGGGTTAACCTGTTAATTTCATAATCCTCGGTAGTCACGTATAGCATGTTCTTGAACTGACACAAAGTATCGGAAAAATTCTCTTTTAAGAATAGGTAGGCAAAATTCTGGGCCGAATGCGAGGAAGCATTTTGTACAATTACGTTATATTATTGCTCACTCAATCAAGATTGCAGGAACGGAGATCATTACTTAAGCTCCGTCTACACGATCTATCACTAAATGACACACACGACAATCGAGAAGCAAAAAAAAAAAAAAAACAAGCACTTCTCTTCCTTGTCAAAACGACGTATGGGTGACATACATGCAGTTGCCAAATGCTTCCCGCTGTCTAGAAGTTAGAATCAAACAGACAAAATTTACTTCACGGGTTAGTTCTATAAAAAAATCATAAGTTGTTATATCACACCATAAAGAAGCCTTACGCATATAATGATGCTGTTCGCACAGAGGACTATAATTCTCGAAATTCGAGAATTTCAAACTACCGCGAGATTGTGCTGCTAGTTTTCAGGCAGCTACCGATCTACGTCATCGCAAGATTCGATTCCACAAAATCGAGTGGAAAACCTTAAATTAAATTAAAAGTGGATGGGGCTTTATTCTTAAATCAACTGTTTGTCCTCGGTGGGTTGGTATAGGAACTCTTGAATTTCTGAGCCACATGATGTCTTCCGAGGCTAAAAATGTCCATTGTAGAGAAAGTACCTCAAGCCTGTGATTCACAAACAACCATCTTCTTTTCTTACTGGAGATAAGGGAAACATAATGAAACATAAATTATTCGCTATTACCCATCCATGAATCTGCATTGTATCTTGTTAAGCCGATTTACGATAGGCAGCTATTTTAGTCATAACGATGTTCTTCCATTTCGTTTACGATGCTTACTTCTATATAAGCATTTCCATAGATATTGCAATTTCAAGCAGAAAAATTAAACTGAAATCTCAAGATGTTGAAAACTAGCCCAATGAGCGATCATCTAATGCGACTGTTGCCTTTTCGTCTTAGAATCTAGATGCGGGATAAAATGGTAATGCGCCTCTCTTTAGTTCAACTCTTTCTGTGACAGAGATCCAGTCCGCTACAAAAAGGGTGGTGCGCCCACGGCATATTGGCGCAAAGTTCACACTATAGTACCCAATGCCCAGCCTTTGTAAACAGTGTCTCTTACCTGAGTCACAAAGTCACTGATGAATTTCAGGATACCAGGTTAGAGAAAAAGTAACTCCAAAGCCCCGTTCAGGTCGTAAGATCTAATTAAAAAATTCAGATAATGTTCGCAAGAGGTCAGACTCTAGTTCTTATGAAGCTACTGTTGCTCTTCGTGCAGTAACTCGCTTTGGAGTAACTTTAAACAGAAATCCATGGCGTGCTTACACATTTCCTATAACTAAGCATATCACCGACTTACGAATGTGCCAATATCAACTAATGCGTTTCTGACCTATGCTCAAAAGAACCATAACCCAGATTCACCACTAACCAAAAATTGACGGTACCGAAATTGAAAAAAATAACAGGTTAGGAAAACCAGACCTGCCCTCACCTAACCTACCCGAAGTTAGGGCTGGTGCTAATTCGTCTGACCCGAAAAAAAATTGGTGTTTGAGATATACGGCCTAAAACGTGCAAATTAGGTCCAACCGTAATTTTTAGGACAGGGTAAGGTATCCTACCTCAAAGTGAGGACCAGGCAGTGGCCTATCTACGGGGGAGCGTGGGCGGGCTGCCGCTCCCGTGAAAAATTTGTACTGCCTGAAGCCTAGCTTTCATTTTTTTCTTTTACTTCTATGACTTTTGGATTGTGAGCGGCCACGGCTCACTAGTATCTTATATTTTGAAACATGAGAAAAAATGAGGCTTTGACGAGCAACCCTTGAAGTAAACCTCTCTCCAAGATTGTATATACATAGGTTCAAATAAATCTGGCAATTCATAGGATCTATTTCATACAAATTTTAATTTAACTAAATTTTTATTTATTTCAGTGCTTATATTTAATTCAATTTCTTTTCAGAATTTCTCTCAAGTTTGAATGAGCTAAATCGAACGTTCACTATGCTGAGCAGATGATGACAATGTTGAAATTTGTCGCCTAATTTTAGGATGGAGAAACTCCATATAGTATGAAATCTACAATTTTCATTGCGAATAATTAGTTGTTCCGTCCGTCATACTTATCCCACGCGCACTGAATAGCCCCGCGCTACGTTAGTACGAAGAGTAGAAGATACAGTCAGTGGTGAGAGTCTTGCGAGTCATTCGCTGTATTGCCCTCGCCTGCCGGTGCCGGAGTGCTCCACGCAATGTAAATCTGTGCAGGCTATTCCAAGCTAAGTGAGTCGGTCGGACTTGAAGGAGTTCGTCGACATATTTGCTGCAGCTCATAAGAACTGTCAGACCAAACTTGTGTAAAACATAAATATGCAACCATGTCAGTTGTTCTCATTGCATTGCAGCCATCTGTAACCTACGTAGGGCTCGAAATTAATTTTTAATCCCATCTAACATGTGAGGCGAGCAGCAGAGTGTCATCATCCATTATTTCACTTAAGGTGGAAATAATGGTTTACCATTTAACCGTCACCAAATGCTCTATACAAACTCCTCTTGACAGTAGAATCAGCAAGGAGTGAGATGAACAACTAGAATGGTGGACTAGAGAGTTTCTTTGAAACTACCCACACGTGACTGAGATCTTGAGATAAGAAAAAAAAGAAAATCACATTACCAACGCTGCTGTGTTGACTGTTGAGGAGCATTTCAATTGTGCTATCCCAAGAATTCCATTTGAGAATTAGTAGCCTATTTCGTGAGTAGGGAATGCCATGCACTCGACGCTGCTTTGCTACATTTCTAGCCAAGCCTCCCCATGAATTATGTTTGTGCCCTTGCGCCCTCCTAAAGAAATTAGGTTAAACTACCAACTATACCAATCTATGCGTATATTATTATATCAATAAAACTGTTCGATGATCCGCAGATTTAGAGCGACCCTGGGCTGGAGCACGAAGACATTTCGCCAAGTCTCCAAGCATTATATGTTGGAACTAAGTCGCCCTGCTGCGCGATAGTGACAACTTTACTGTGTAATCAGCTAAGGTAACATGTCTAGTACCCGTCCACCATGCTAATAGCCGTCCACTCGGCACTAAGAGCTTTTTGTATGAAAGCTAGCAGCGCTAGAAAGCCGTACAGAGGCTTCAACTGTAGGCCACTACTTAGTCTACAGTTTAAGTCTATGTACGGCTTTCTAGCAATGTTAGTTTTCATCCAGCAAGTTTTTAGTGCGTAGTGGACGGCCACTAGCATGGTGGACGGGTACTAGACATGTTAACCCTATACATTAATTTACGGTGTATAGACTCAACTACGGAATTTTTGTGTATACTTCAGCGACCCTGAGGATCATTTCTTGATTTCGAGATCAGTTACACAATTCAGTAAATGCGAATGAGAAGTTTCAGCTGAAATCTGGAAAGAGCAGAGAATTAACCATGTATTTGCCTCAGCTCAAGCTAAGCTCAAACTATATTAGCGTGACTCATTTTGTCCCTTACCGAAATATGCTCTATAACTATGGGCATAGTCATCTTATGGTGAGAAAAACAGCTGCTCTACGAATGGGCCGTGTGCATGAAGAGATAAAACAGACACGGGTGATAACTCACTGATACTGGCGATGCCCACTCTCGCTCGTTTTTATCTCATTTCCTCTTGCAGACTTGCCCAGTTATCCTAATAATTAGTTCATTATCGCTTTACATGTTCCAAAATTGTTGCTTTTACTGGCTACATGAAGTACAGCATGCAATGCTGATTTTGTAAAGACTTAACTTTGTTAGACGGCCAAAACGCTGTACTTACTGTAAAAATATAATCTGTAAATCCACATATAAAAGAAAGCAAGTACCACACTACAGCTCAGTTCTTCCAAAACAAGGTTATTATAATAATAAAACAATTTTTTTTTAAATTCTCAACGAAACATAATTCAGTACACAAAGTACCGCGTATCTCTACAGTTGCGAACAAAGAGATACCGCAGTATTTGTCCATTGTAGACCGCATTACGCCCCATTGCTGTGCCTCCATCTGGCAACAGTATGTACTGCCGTCGTAAAAACATATTAGATCATTTGAAGTCACAGCTATTAGTAATGGCATTTGATTATTGAGTTCTTGGAGCATTGAATCCCCACTTCCAGACTGAAGGGCCTTTCCTGATCCTCACTTTGAGATGCAAAGGAAAGGCGCGCTTTAGTTGACCTTGGCATATTCTTTTGAGTCGGCGATATGTTTCGATATAGGCAATGCGTAATGGCTCCGTGGATTTATGTTTTGAGTAGAATATATATATTTATATATACATATATATATATATATATATACAGTATACGCTCCTGTACAGAAATCACGGAATGAAGCTTAGCTCTTAAAGATCTGTAGCAAAACAGAGACACGCGACAAGGAAGGCAAGAAATCTTCTTATATTTGGTTTAAATAAATATTATGTTTGAGGAACAAAATTATGCACTCTGACGCAACCTACGGTAGAAGACTATCACATTTTAACATTTGACTTGTAGCATTGAATTCTAACTTTGAAATAATTTTCCTATGCATTAGTAACTTTTCATAAACGAGGCAACCCCATACGAAAATATTTTTAATAAGCTGCCTACCCGGTGTTTTCTATTTGGTCTGACTATATGTGCTTGTATATACTGAGTCGAGTCAGGGACTCGAACTGGAGACCTTCAGCTGATGACACCATTTGACTCGCCTCTTAGTTAGTGAATTATTGGGGAACACCGAGCGCAAGTAAGTGTGGAGAGAGATTTGTAGCTAGTGTATCATATACAGCTGGACTCGGCTGCTCGTTCCGCTTATCCAGAATAGAACCAACTAGAGCACACTGAGAGCGCTTACCTCCGCCTAGCAAGGAAACGGTTACGAAAAATTCAAATTGGTTCTGAGACAATGATTTTCTTTGTCTCAACACCGAAATATAATCATTTGTGCCCATCAACAATGTTAACAGCTTGAATAATTTTTTTTTAAGATTCGTTCATATTTTTTTATTTATGCTGCTAACGAACATTCTGACAATAGTCAAACTCACAAACGGACCAACCTATCATCATCAAAACTTAATCACTTATGTGTTATAACATTACTAACAACTTCTATGAATTTCATAAAGATCCATTCAGAATTGGTTGAGTTGTGCTAACAAGCATAAAATTGAAAATAGCGACGAACTTACGAACGAACATACAAATCATTACAAAAATTTGGTCATTTACTCATTGTGATATACCTAACAACTCATGTAAAGTTTATAAAAATTCGTCCTTAACTAGTTGAGTTATAGCATTGAGAAAATCGAGGCGGACATACAAACGGATGGACGGATCTTCACCAAAAATTAATCATCTGTTCCACCTAACAATCCCTGTAAATTTCGTCAAAATCAGTTCATAACTTTTTCAGTTATCTTGGTGACCGACAGAATAAGAGACAAACATACAGACACGACGAGAACAAAACCTCCTTGACGGAGGTACATTTTTGACAGGGTTAATGAAAATACATAAACAGCTATGTGAATCCCAGAATAATGAACAAATGAACAACGTAGTGTGTAACAAAAAGTGTAACACATGTTTTCGCAAAGTATTGTCAAAACGCATTGATGCAAGGCGTCACTGCACTTTCCGCAGCTAAAGGTAAAGCCAACTTGACCGCACCACCTACTGGGAAATCCACCAGCACTGGTTCGTGCAGGCGATATAGGTCAACTGGCCCCGGAGGAGTATACGGCTTCAGTCGATCACGGCTCGTCAAGAAGTATTGCGCCATCGACGGATAGGTCTTATGCACCGACCCCTGCCCCTTACTCTTCCTACTTCTGGGAAAAGCGAGTGCTTCGCGGTAGCTGTGCATAGTTCTGTGTCGGAACACCAAGCATGACAAAGAGCTTGCTTGCGTGAGTTGGGACTCAAACCAGCCTCGTCCAGGGCCATGTGTTCAGCACGCTAGGCCGCATCTACCATGGAGTCAACAACGCTAAGTCTTCTCCCACACGAAATAAAACTCATAATCATCTCGCTCCCAGCCTTGCCTGCTCTCTCAGATAAATATCACAGAATGACGTACATTTGCCGTATCATTAACCTTTATAAGTCGCTCTAGAGAAGGGAAGGCGGGCTGTGCATTTAAGTAAATGTATAGCTGACTGCGAGACTCTCAGTTTTGTGAACGGGAAGTGGGAAGTGTGCTAATGGGTTGGTTCGAGGTTCAGTCAAGGAGGTTTAATAGGAGGGAATGAAACTCCTCTGCGACAAAGTTAAAATTCCCAGCGAGGCTAAAGCCCGGCTGGCTTCTGATCAAAAGTTTCAAGACCTCTCAAAATTGTAAGAAAAATCACAACGTTTAAGTGATAAATAAACTCCTTCGACTGGAGATCAGTGATTTCTACAGGTAAAAGGTGAAAAAGGTGGAAAAAACGAAAATACCAACTGTAACAATTTATTTTGAAAAGTACGTTTTTGTCAAGTAATGAGTATATCAGTTGATCAAATTTATAAGACAAAGGAAATGAATGTTTGGTTGTAGGGTAGTTTCCAGCGTTTTAGATCAGATACAGGCTTGCACTGATGGTGTGAAGGTGTCACTGTGCCAAAAGCTAGCGAGCAAACTGCAAATTAGAACATGGTCGAATTGTTGAACTGCATAAGCAAGGTTTCTCGCATCGTGAGATTCACCACAGTAAAACTGTAATTTGCAACTTCCTAAAGGACCCTAAGAGTTATGGAACAGCAAAGTCTGCATTTGGAACGGAAATAACTTTATCGCAGAATTGACCACATCTCGACTATTTGGCTATAAATTTCAGTGAAATTTTCACAGAAATTTAAACTTATGATGCTTCTAATGCCTGTAAATATGCAAACGACTAATCGTGCTGGCTCTAGAAAAATCATGTTTTTTTGTAAAATTTACTAATTTCACTGAGCGGCGGTAATAGCTTTTTGAATGGAAACAAAATATTTTCCGTTTTATATCACCAAAAGAGCAAAAATAAACAACACAATTGGGAAAATGATGTATTTAACTAGATATAATTAATTGAAAGCTTACAACGACTGAAGAAAGTCTCATTTACAACATGACCCCCATGCCGTTTAATAACTTCAAAAATCCTTGAATTCATCCTGCCAGTTACTTTATCTATGACAGAAGGTGGAACTGCCCTCGCTGCTGCAGCAACAGCATCCCACAAGACAGATTTTGAGTTGTACTGCCTTCCATCTGCCTAAATTTCCCTTTTCAAAAGGGCCCTGAACTTTTCAATTGGGTTTAGAACAGGTGAGCACGGTGACCAACACATCAGTTTCTCTCCACGGAACCCCAAATAGTCTAGAAATGCTGCGTTAGTACGGGCAGAGTGAGAAAGCGCATTATCATAGATGAAAATCAAGTTTCGAAGCAACGAAAGGGGTATGTCATGCAGCCATGGGCCCAAGGCGTCCTTTAACATGTCACAATATGATGCAAATGTAATTTTCCCGCCATCAGGTACTCTGCCCGGACCTACAAGTCGATCCCCAATGATACCAGCCCATATCATAACACCACCTCCCTGTTGTTAACATTTTACGCGTTGATGACAGTCCAGATTGCCCCAACCCTTGTTCCACCCATCAGGTCCATCAAAGGTTGCTCGAGTTTCGTCGGTGAAAAGAACATGATTCATGTTGATGTTCATGTAGTTCTCTGCCCATTCCATCCTCAAAATTTATTTCTTGAGGTCAGAGGCGGTAATTTCAGAGGGCATTTGACAGAACTAATGGAGCGGAGGATGCCATTTCTTGAGATTTTAGGCCCTTCGGGAATCCCAGCAGCCGCAAAAATTTATTTACTTGTTTGCTGACGAACAATATTTAACATGTCTCTATCAGTAACAGTCCTTGAATGCCCAGCATCTGATCTTTTTTTTTTTTTTTTTCGTGCAAAAAAGGTCCTTCAAGAATCTTGTTACTGTATCAGTATGGCGGCCTTTTTTTTCGGGCAATAACATCAAGAGAGGTGCCTTTAGATGTTTCTTTGATGATGATTTTATTCTCCTCTTTAGTTAGAGCTTTTCACGTCCTATTTAGCAGAATATACAAGAAGCTATTATTGTCGTCCACCTCAAAAAACAAAAAAAAAAGAAAAAGTGCAAAAAGTTGTCAATCAGGAGACACAGCAAAATATTAACCAACTCAACAGTCTTGGCATGAGATGTCACGATTACCCTGAAACTCTCATGAAAATTTGATCGCACAGAAAAAACAAAAATGAGATAATATTATAAACAATTTTGTGCCAAAGCTTTTATTTCCGTTCTAAATGTAGTGGTAGATCGATAAAAATTTCTCCTGCATAAAGAAAATTAAACGGGTTGTTTCTCGAAACAGAGGGCGTATTCCGGGCGAATCAAGGCACTCAGAGATGTTGATTACAGTTCAATAACCGCCAGGCGACACGACAAAAGGGCATGAAGAACAAAAAGCGTCTAAAAGGTTCTCGGTTGTTTTCGCGTCACAAAGTGGCTCGTTTATAGTTTGCACTAGAGCACTAAACATGGGACAAAGTTGTCTAAAGTTTGGTTTCCTAGCGAAAAAAGTTCAATCTGGATGGCCCTCGTGGCTTCCAGCGGTACTGGCGTAGCAAAGAGATGCCTCCTAGCTGAAATGTTTTCCAAGTGTCACAGCTGTGGTGGCTTCGTTATGGTATGGGGTGCCTTTTCCTGCAAGGGAGCAATGAAGCTTCAGGAAGTGCAGGGTCGTCAAACAGCTGCTGGTTTTGTTGCATGTTTCAACGAACCTCTTTGTCGACGGAGGGCCCTCGTTTGTTTGGTGATGAGAGGCTTTTCCAGCAGGACGATGCAGCAGTCCACACTGCCCGCCAGACTATGATCTTCTTTCAAGAAAATGGGGTCCATGTTTTACGTCATTTAGCATGTTCGTTAGACTTAAAACCCAATAGAAATTCTTTGGGATAGTTGGCGAGAGATATTTGCAGAAATGGCAAACAATTCGTTACAATAAACGAACTGCATGATGCCATCTTTAGGAGCAGGACAACATTCCTCAACCCTCATGGAAGCCCTCATTTCTAGTACGCCACAAAGACTTTTTGAGGCTATCAACAAGAATAGAGGCAGTACTCATTACTAAGTTCAGACTCTGTTCACCTCAACGTCCTTGTCGAAAGATTACCTACAATTTCTGCTTGTGGTCTTATAATTTTTATCAACGAAAAACTTATTATATGACACAAATATACATTTCTTAAGGGGATCGTTTACAAATTTTGGAATTTTCTTCATTAGTGGTCCGATCTTACTGAAATTTTCACATAATATGTAAAATAAAAAAAAAACACTTTTTATTCGTGTAACTTTTTCCATTTAGGCCTTAGTTTTTTATATATATGTATATAATATATATATATATTTTAAAAGAATAGAACTGCCTCAATTTTTATGCTAGAATAAAAACAAAAACAGTTTTGGAATTCTTGAAAGATTCCCTACAACAATTACGCTTTGAAATTTTCTTTTTCGTTTTCTATTGACGTGAGATTTTAGATGGGTGACTGAAGTAGTTCAGTCAACCATCTAGAATCTCACGTCACTAGAAAACAAAAAAGAAAACAAAAATTTCGAAACATAATTGTTGTAGGAAATCTTTCAAGGATTCCAAAACTGTCTTTGTTTTTATTCTAGCACGAAAACTGAGGCAGTTCTATTCTTTTTTAGTCTGAAAATGTAGATTTTTCAATAGAGGCAATTTTNATAAAATGCAGTATTTCCAAAGGAAATGCCCTTGGCATGTTTCATTTATAGTGCCGCTAGCCCCCTAGAAATTTGGTATGCAATAGCCTTTGGTATACTGATGATTTTGCAGCAAAAAAAGGCAAATTTGGACCCCCAGTGGACCCATTTCCCCCCCCCCATTTTGGGGGGTTCTAGTGCCGCTAGCCCCCTAAAAATTTAGGACGTAATGCCCCCATACGTGAAGACACTTTTTGAGCAAAAACAGAAAATTGATAATTTTGACCATTTTCGCCTAAACGATCCCCTTAATAAATTGCTGGCGCAGGTACTTTTCATCTTTCTCCCCTTTTACCTTTAGTAATCACTGATCTCTAGTCGATGGAATTTATTTATCACTAAAACGGTATTTTTATATCATCTAGTGGTCTCAAACCTTTGTCAAAATCTTGGTCTGGACTTGATGGATCTCGACAGACGACCAGCAACATTTTAAATACTGCAATAAATATGTATTTTTGCAGTGCAATACCTAGAAACTTCGAAACTGCAAGTATAGTATTGCAATGTACAGTACATGAACAGCCAGTAAGCTTTGCCAGAAAGTTTAGCTTCGTCGCCGAGGTTTTTCGTTCCCTGTTTCTATGAAATCTCCTTCAGATCAGCGACTCTCCAAAATTTATGGCGAGAGGTTGTACTGTGCTGCACTAGCCGGCTTGTCTCGATTTCAGACGTAACAGCGGGCTGTGCTTGTCTGCATGGACTCTAGGTTTCCATTGCGTTCTGCATGTACCACATCCAAGTTGAGCTTAACACTAGAGCGCCGAAGATAAAATCGGATTTTCGTAGGAATAATATTGTTCGAAATAGTGTTGACTGTGAGCGCATTCGACCACTGTTGTTCAGCTCCGAGGAGCTGTTAATGCACAGTATGATTAATGTCCCACAAATACCTGCACTTTTCACGCGTATGTAGCTTTAAGACAGATGTATTCATAATTTAGAGCATGGCAAAATGTCCATAACGCGACTGTAAGGAATAAGGGCGAGTTCATACGTTCCTCATCGTAACACGTCCAATCACGAAAATGAACATGAGCTGCGCGTTAACTTGTTCTCTCTCTGCCCACACGGGGAAAAGGTCCTTCATTCAAAAGAATGATGCCGAGCGTTCAGGTGTAATATTTGTTTTTTACATTTTTGCTAACATTTCACGTCGGTTTGAAGTCACATTCGTATCACAGGATTTGATAGCCTGAGTTTGATAGGAAAAGCCTATTTCTAATATATTTGTAGCCTGATACACCGATAGAAGAAAAATTAGCACAGAACAATCAACACTGCTTGAAATTAAAGATGGCGTCTGTGTACTCTTACAACATAATATAGGTAATCTATTTTTCTTGCGTTAAGCGAGAGCACAGAGATTCTGTTCATTAACGTGACGATAAAAGAAACATTTATATCGACTTGTTCATTATTTATAAACGCTATAGAGGGTAAATTTAGTATTTAATAATTTTTGTTACTGGACTTGAATGACGCGGAGCGTTGAAAAAAGGGGCGTGCTTCATCCTTCAGTCTCTCGCGTTTGCTGCAGCTGTTTCCATCAAATCGACGTGCGGCGTCCATAGTTTGACTGAACCCGTTACGATGACGGACATGTAAACACGACCTAACAGGGACTGCTCTTTTTTATACCTTGTAATTTTGTTTAAATATCAATACACACGAACAAAATATTTATACTAAGGGAAAAGAAATACTTTTCAAATAGGCTAGTAAAATAATACATGGAAAAAATTAAATTTTTTTGGAAAGCCGAGTATCCCGTAGTAAATATTTTCTGCCGTTGCCATTGCAGTAAATCAGTGCTACGGTGCACTATTATTCCGAGGGTGAATGAAAAGTACTGAGCCTCCGGGGTAGTATTTCCTTCACACTACCGACAAAGAACGATGAATTAAATCGAATTGCGAAGAATATTTATCGGCATTCTTCTATTCTCTGCCTCAAGTTTCCAGAATACAATAAGAACGGCAATATATTTGCAATTACAGTGTTTTTACTTTTAGGTCTTCATAATTAGGTATCATATTCCTGCCACTGATGTTTATAACAATACAAGACTGATCACAATTTTGAAGCATTCTCTACGGATATCTATGTAGAAGAATTTATTGCGTTAGACTCTCGGGTTATAGTTTCTTAACAATTATGCCAACTTTGAATTTAAATGTGTTTTTTTTTTCAGTCAACTCACTGATTGGCGGCTATTGCATTAATTTTATCAAGTTTGGCTAGCTATATGAAAATACCAATTCGATGGTATAAGTCTAATTCTTTTAGACTATTGATCTGATTTAATCGCAATTATGAATGCGGCCACGAAAGCGACAATCACGCTTTTTCTTACAACAGGATTTATATACATGGCCTTGCTGCTGTCTACTGGAAATGTCGAAGTGAATCCTCCCACACCAACTCCAAGTGAGTACTGTACCAATAAGTGAACTACATAAACGGTTAACCTCAGAGCAGATAAGCCCCACTCACTCGCAACTGTTATGTCACGTGGATCTATAGCATTAGTTAATTCCTTGCACTTGCTAAACGCACATGCGTTGGTTTAATATTGAAGAAGTAAGGTAAATCACTATTGCACAGTTGACAGTGTCTGCTGGTGTAGCCAAAATCACGTATAGTGCAAAAGAAGTTAATTAAAGAAGCACTTGCACGGTACCCAAAATAAATAATGATATCATAACAGTGTGCTACTTTTTCATAACTGAGCCTTCTTCATAACATCGAGAGCTAAAATATGAAGCAGTTTTGATCGAACAAAGCCTAATTCAAAGATGTATTACATAGTTTTATTACATCTACAGCCGTAACTCGCTCCGCCATTCATTTTCCACACAAAGTGTGGCCTTACCTCACGTCTGGCAAAGGTATGATACCGAGAAGGAAGGAGCGTAACGGGAGGACTCACTAGAAACTAGCAGTCGAAAGTGACGTCATACTGACGAACGGTGAGCAGCCTATGAGTATTTTAATTAAATTCACCAGAAAAACCGTCGTAAATTGAGAGTTTTATCCCTCAAGCGCATAAACAAAAGGGGAGAATATATACAAGCTGAAAAAATATCAATTGAAAATTGCAGTGGAGGCTGGTGGAAACTTTCACAGCGCTAGCGGCGTTATCTGGCCCGATTTGGCGTCCTGATTTAATTTCTTTGAAGTGAAGCCTTCTTTGCACTTCATATTCAGTTAAGACTGCTCTTCACATAACATATTTAAGCATATCACCGTATCGTTCCAACATTAATTCACTCCATCTCCCTCTTCTGTATGGCCAGCTACTTGAGCTATACCCAGACACAAAACACCGTAAAATGCTTGTCGTCAACTACAGAAAGTTTGAGCAATAACTGTTTCTCTCGCGTCAAGACTATATCACAGCTTCTACCTACAGCTTCTACAGCTTCCTAACCTACGAAGGCCTGATGTCAGACACTCAAGCATTTCGACTCATCGATGTGACGTCATACGGCTACATGCGGTCGTGGCTAAGTTTCCATTTTAGTCCATTGAGTATTCCCGTTACACTCTTTGCTTCCTGGTATGTGCAGGCACATCTCGAAACGGTGAAGCGATGAGTTACTACGTTTATAGTTCACCCATTATTGTTTTTGAGTTGACACTATACCTGGTGTGTACTTTTCTCACTGTACCTTGAGAAAGTACTGTGTCCATGCCTAATTTAGTACTTCCAAGTGACTATGTACCATTGCTTAGCGTGCGCTTGTTAGTACAGCTTCCGTAACGTATCATACTCAGATACTGTGATCGTTCTGCACGCTTGCTAACTACTGTACGCCTTTATAGACGTTTCAAATACTCTTATTCTTGCTGAAAATGATTTAGGAAAGGGTTATAAGAGATTAAGCAGGTCAACATACGTAAAGACACAAGTACAGTATGGTGCTCTTAATAATGAGCACAGGAATATTCCAACCTCGCAGACCTCACTACCTTGGATAGGAATTGAAAGGCAGAAATCCGCAATGAACTTGCTGAATTCTTCAACAGTTCGAGGACTTACTGTGGACCTGCTACTTCTTTTAGCTTCCATTTCACGGCTCGCAGGCGTGAACTGATATATCTCTGTCTTCCTACTGTACTATTTCCTTTTGATTGCTCGAGGTACGGTAGGACTATATGTGAGCCTGTTGGTATACTGGGGTCTGAGCTCTGCGTGCAACTTGTATTAT
>LQNS02278113.1:44603-73345 GCA_001587735.2 Parhyale hawaiensis | reverse complement strand
CAATAGGGTTATAATTTTGTTGCAGATTCATAGCGCTCTCAAGGCTTAGAAGTTCAACAATTTTTTTTTTACAAATTTAAGCGGCAAAATTGAGGGAGATAAGAAATGTGTCTACTTATTACAAAAACTGTTACAAGATGAATTAATGTCCAAACGTTGACAATTACGCCTAACTGATATACAACTGTGCGGCCACTCATGGAGACTATGTTTCTGCTTACCATGGCTTAGACCTGCTATTCTTCGTCATCTCTCTCAATCAGTGTGATTGGCTATTGCTGACCTGCAATGACGTCACATATGGGAGCTAGTCACGTAAACATTTATTTATTCGATAATACACATATAAAAATTATTATCCCTCTTTTTTATTTTCTATCGATTATAACTCTTCTTCACATTTCTCACCCGTCTCCAAATTTCGTAGCTTTAATTGGTCAGGATCCGACGAACACCTGAGCATATAATGCGCTATGAATCTGCAAGTTGTGTTATAATCATTATTGTTATCATATACTAGATTAGTTTGCCAAACTACTATTGTAAACATTTTAATTTGTAAAAAAAACCTTTTGATGGCGACAAATAATTTTTGTTGGTTAGTTATAGTCGTTGAACGTCAAAGTTAGGATTATGTCCAGGAGGAACCAAAGTTATATTAAATTTCTCTAGCCTGCACATAATTCACCACATTCTTGCTCAAAGTAACCATGATTTCTCAGTTAATAAAACTATTTTCAACATTTTCATCTTTACTATCCTTATTAAAGTTATTGAAAAGATTTTAAATATATATTTATCGACTGCAATCGTGTTTCATGATAAGCATCATTCTGATGCAACCGCCATGAATGCGTTCTGCGCTGCTACTGGCCTCTGGCTCGAGCCGACGGCGTGCCTAGTCAAGTGTCCCGGGACGAACATCAACAGATTTTTCCTATGCCCTTTTACTTTACTGTGGTCGCCAGTGAAGTCGTTCTCGCAACTGTTTTTCTCAATAAAATATGCACGAAAAATCTCCGCCAAGCAACCTAATGCTAATGAAAATTTTAAATTATTCTTGCAACCAAGATTTCTTTTTTAGTATCTCGGACTTTTGGTCAACATTTTTCTCATAACATCGCTAGTAGTTGCTGTAAGTTTATCGAAGATCCGTCCATGACTTTTGAGTTATATTTTCACGAACAGAGAGACAAGGAGCCAAGCGGAAGAATAAATCATCGCAAAAATTAGGTCATTTGCACCTTGTAACATTCCTAACGCTTCCTGCAAATGCCATGAAGATACATTCATAACTTTTTCAGTTATGTTGCTACGAATGAACAGACAAACGAACAAATGGCTGGATGGATCCTCATAAAAAAATAATCATCTCTTCCTCTTAACATACCTAACAATCATGATAAATTTCGTAAAAAAAACATGTATAAATTTTCGAATAATCTCGGGGACTAACACCGAAAAAAGGATAACTTCCTTAGCGGAGGTTGGATAACCCAAGAAATATCGATAGAGTTCCTTCGGCACCATGACCACGGCTACCCACATCACTGCAGTAGTGTCTTCGTCATCTCGTTGTCGTCGCTTCTCCACTGCGTCACCGAGACAAACGGTATAAGCAATTAACGTGAAGCGTTTGCAGACATTTGCATGTCAGCTCCTCGTTTTCTAACCGTTGCTTCGAACTGCGCATGGCCTGCAAAAAACAAAAGCTAAATGAAAAATTTTCAAGGAACAATAACTACAGTATCATTATAATAAGCTTAAGCTTGTGGGAGGTTAGGTTAGGTTAAGTGTCGTGTTGATGTTGCTGCTGTTGATGACTTTTTGGAAGATTTAATAAAGAGTTATTTTGTTCCCAAATATAGCTTCTTAAATTTACGTAATAAGGCTTGATTGACGACTCAATGTTAGTTGTTCATCGTTTGTATTTTTGGAATCACAGAGATAGTTGTAGACACCCAATATGACTCAGTTACAATTTAATAACAAGGTGATGAATGGTCGTGGCGGATGAGGCCATGATGTCGCTAACGCACTCTGCTACTAGGTGTATATAAATAGAGGCTAACGGAACAAGCTAGAGGACGACTGCCTGTCAGCCCTCCAACCTTAAAACTGCCTCCCTCAATTCGGACGGGCTAAACCCTCGACAGGTCGGGTTAAACCCCCTCTACCCGCATCGTCCAATGCAACATTTCTATCTTAAAGACGTCCCCTCCTACATATGCTTATTCGTCACTGCTCTGATTACGTCACCGAGAATTTCCTCACAAAACTTCCCACGAGGGAGTGCAGATCCCGCATTTGTGGCTTCCCTTGTTGAGGAGGCCTCTTCTGTAGCTGTCCCTTGATCCTAACCAAGAAAAGAAGTAAAACTGTAGACTCCATACAAAAATATCAGTTACCAGCTGCTTTTCACGCATCATTTGACTCGCCAACAGCGAAACTCAAGCTTGGTTCACATTTTGCTTGTCCTTCAGAAACCCATTAATTCCCGACCAGAGGCTGTCACAGACATAGACCTGCATGAACCTTCCTTTTAACCCGATACGTCGCAGCTGCCCTCTGCTTCGGACCTCCCGTCAATCACTGCACTATCCCTTGGCCGAGTCGAGCGTTTTCAAAATTCGTAAAAGATTTGTACGGCTTGTTTCGCCTGGCGAGTCATTATTTGAGATTGAAATGCTTTTAGTAAGGAACCCGTCCAATTATTTTGTTCTGATGCGGAAATTATTAAATGACCTATCACAACGTATATGTGAATCGCGATATTAACGTCCAATGGTTTCTTGACAATATACCGATACTGATTGCAGCTTTCTGACAACCGCTAAAAAATATGATTCTTATTAGGAGGGTCGTAATTATTAAGATTTGTGGCAGGAATTCTTATGATTACGACATAAGTTATCTTAGGTTAGTTTAGGTTAGGTAAGCTTAGGTTAGTTTAGGTTAGGTTACCTTAGGTTAGGTTACAAAGTAGAAACATTTCACCTAACCCGATTTCACCACTAACCTAAAATTGACGGTACCGAATTTGAAAAAAGAAAAAATTAGGAAAACCAGTCCTTGCCTCCCCTAACCTACCCGAAAATAGGGAGGCGGCACCCCCTCTGACCCGAAAAAAGTTCGGGTTCCGGAGATATACGGCCTAAAACGAGCAAAATAGGCCCAATGGTCAATTTTAGTAACGGGTGACGTTACCACCGCCAAGTGACTCCTCACACTACTTTTAAAATATCAATAATTTGAAATTTCATGACTATAGTTGTTTTTTAACACACACGCTGAGACATATGCATACACCTATGCGCACTTCTTTAGTCATTGAGGGCCATATTTATCACACAACTGAGGAGGAAGAGGAACCGCGAATGTTGCCATAATATGCGTTCGCTGGTTCTAAAAAAGTGTGCGCGTAGTAAATAACGTAACAATTTATTTAATTAACTTCTATTTGTTTTTCATAAAAAAAAAACAGTTTTTGTCCCCCGCGAACAAAGTGAGCGAGGTGATAATGTTTTCGTTGAAGATTTAAGTATATATATTTGTATATATATATGTATTCGTCTGTCCATCTAATAAGTAGTCGAAAGAGTTGAACAATGTTCAAAATTTTTTGTAAGGAGTTTGGTGTGTTGACCTAGATGTGACTCATGCCAAAAAACTTAACCTAGCTGGCCATAAAAAATTACGGCGTTGAATTTTCTCCACCGCGACGAATTTTCCTCCACTGCGGAAGATCGTGTAGAGAACGGGATGTTCTATTTTTTTCCTGTGTTATTATTGAAGAGCTAATCTCCGGGAAGGAATGAGCTGTGCCCTAGCCTCGATCGTTCATCAAAAATTACTTCCTTGAATTTGCCCCCTACCGCGGGTGATGGTCTTACGCCACCGAGGCGTTCTAGATGACATTTGTATTCGGTTATGAATACCTTATATTCATTATAGATATGTCTCCCCCAATTGAAAACCCCGGTTTCCCACATGTCCTCCAAGATTGTGGGTTTTTTTATGCCCCCCCCCCCCTATACCTCGAAAACTAAGGCCGACCGCCAAAAATGGATTTCAGATTTGGAATCAGTATCGAAAAATACATCGATTAACGAAACAGAAAAACTTTTTTTTAAATATGCGAACTTTCTCAATTAAAACCGGAAGATGTCTAGTGCTGTAGCCGAGACATAAGCTTGGCCCGGTGGATATCCGCTCGCTACACTGCTGCTGGAAATTGCTTGAGGCGTTCGGGAGACGATCGAGTGAGCTGGGCGCGTCGTTCAAGTCGCCGACGTGTGGAGTTCTGGGCTTTTGGTGCTTCGGGAGCCTGCGCTTCTGGAGGCCACGTTGAAGGCTTTTTTCGTTCATTCACAGGTGAAATCAGAATACTATGAGAGGTTAGGCAAAGTGTAAAGAAGACCGACTGCGTAACGTTAGACAGGGTAAAGCAGCGGACGTTGGTTTAGACAAGGTGGGTTAAATTAGAAGCGCTGCCTTAGATAAGAACATTAATTAACCGGGTAATTTCTGCGAGTAAGTAAACGTGCACACACGTAATTTTACGTATGCGTAAGATAACATTCTGAAATGCAGTGATCAAGAAGAAAATGACGAACTTTATGAAAACCGCGACAACTTTCGCTACAAACTAATAATATTCTGCCCTGTATACTGAGCAAGGATACTGATTCTTTCGCTGATTCTCTTCAAAGGTGTCTCAAAACGAATTTTGTACTAAATAGTACATTGAACTATGATTCCTCGCTTTGGCCGTTTTTACAGTTCTCACTGCTTCAATTTCAACTGTATTCCTGACCAGAGATTACCTTACCTGATTAGTCAACTAAAAATTTGGGTCACTATCTCGTAAAGTTGCGCCACTGTGTGTCAGCGATATCATCTGATAGAAGTTATCGCAAACGCAGAAAATTTGAAAGCACGAGTAGATGCCCATGTCTTGCATTTTCAATATATATTCACCCCACGCATCACCCGGAAATATGCCTTCTTTTTACAGATGAAAATAACTCAGTACATCTGTCATTAGAACCATCCCAGGAAACTTTAACTCTTTGTTTTCATAATATTTACTACACGAAATAGGGTTTGTCAGATTTACATTTGTATATAATATATTACAAAACTGTAGCTGTGAGGAACCAGTCGGTGGCGCTGGCAAATAACTAAGAAAAATAACATCTTACAATCAGCACTGTTTTCGATATTGCGACTTCTTATACGGTATACATAGATAGGTGTCACTATATTTCACTGTGTCCCTTTACTGACAAGAGGAAGTGCTAGGTAAAACCAAAGCTTCTCGGGTTTACTCAGGTTAAAATCGCTTTGATGGTATAAAGTTTGGTAAGGCCTCACCGTACTATGACTTTACTCACCTTGGTTATAATCTATGCAATATTAAAGCTTACCTGGTACTGTTTCGAAAGTAACCAAGTAGTCTATCTGCTCTTCCGCAGATCGTTTCTTCGGAACGGTAACATTGCGAGGCAAACTACGTCTTGCTCCAAGTATCTGCACAAATGGTGAATAGTCAACATCGTCAGCACGAAAGGCCAGAACCAATAGAGTGCCTATACATCCTAAACTATGTTTAGGTTTTTTAGTGCAGCACGTCATATGTTTTAGAAGCAACGTCGCCACTTCCGAAGAAGTTGTGTCATAAAACACAGAAAACAATACAATGGAGTAATAAAAACTGGACAGTTGCTTATAATCTCTCGCCATTCATATATTTACGGATTGGCGAATTATTTGTCTCAATATATTAACCGCAAATGTGCATTTCGTCAGCAGATGAGAGAGGAAACTTTTGGTAACTCGTTGCTTCAGGGGATATGCTCCGACCCGCATTATCCGAGTTCGGCGGTCGATCAAGCAGCGGTGAGTCGGGATTCTGTACTTGGGGGGGATGACTTAGGCCGGGAACACATTGACGCAGCAAGCGATGCAACGCAATTTTCGCAAGAGGCTCGTTGCATGCCGTCTACAGCTGTGTTTCACAAAATGACCAAACTGCATTTGAAAGCTAATGAGCGACGAAGTAATGTATTGATGATACAAATTATTGGTATAGACATAAGCCAAACATATAAGCACATTTTAACAAGTTAGCGAGATTTAGCCCATGCTGTCAACTCAATACCACACGATAGTATTTAGCATGCGTGTTGTGAGTTTTAGGTATTCATCAAAGCTTTCATCAGTAATAAAAAACAGCTTTGCCTAATATCAAGAAAATAGTGTTTACTTGTTAACGAGAAAACTGATGAAGAGCAAATTATCAATACGAAATAGTCTGTATTTTTGTACGTCCAACAAAACAAAACACGTAAGGACAAGTTCAACCCCGTTATAGTGTTCACCATGGTAAAAAATACGTATCATTTCCAATTGCAATATAACTATAAGTTTTATCTAACTAATTCATTCGTCAGAAACAAAACTTTCACTCGAAATATGTTATCTTTAGGACGTGCACTGAAACCGCACGACCATTCTCATTTTGGAAGCGAAACGCTGATTGGTGATTCATTTTCACGCCAAAGTTCCCCACTACCGCAATCTCGAGCAATTCACTATAGAGAGATTTCAATTAGTTTCGGCAAGAAATGGAACCATTTCGCAACATATGTCTGTAAAAGCTACATGAAGTATTTGTTCATCACTGATTGCTACTGAATTCGTATCATTGCTCGAGTAAGACTAAAAACCAGTGAACAAAATAAAATAAAGTTGTCTTAGCTTGCCAAGTAGCCTTTTTTGATTATTCATGTACACACTGCGCACTTTGAAGACAGTTGCGGCATTTTATTTGCAGCACTTTTCATAAAGAATGCGCAAAAGTTCACATTATAAAAGTAAAATTATCAGTGCTATTTCGGCATTCATCTGAGAGTGACTCGGAGAGCTACCGTCGACGATTAGATGTTTAGCTCCTAGAATTTAAAAATGTAATGAAGTTTCCATTATGATGAACGCAACTTGTCATACATGCGGACAAAAAAATAACTCCTTGTCAACAAAAGTTTAGAATGCATTTGCATTTTATGGTGACTAATCATGATCGTTTCTGACGCTTGATAGCACACTTATTGCAATTAATACCATGAGAGTTGCAGGAGTTATTGAAAGCTCATTAAGAATTTCATGGGAAAAGTTAACACTTGTGATTGAATTGAGGGTGTGGCGGCTCTTGGCATCTATCCATAGGGCGAAATTACCAACGCCTGTTTATTTGACTGTTACGGAATCCAAGATTGAAAGTTTTTGTTATTGAGAACGTAAATATTCATAGGAAAATATGAAAAAGTATCTATATATAAGCCAAATAATACTGTTTCTCCAATGAGCATGTAA
This sequence comes from Parhyale hawaiensis, assembly GCA_001587735.2. Lineage (NCBI taxonomy): Eukaryota > Metazoa > Arthropoda > Malacostraca > Amphipoda > Hyalidae > Parhyale > Parhyale hawaiensis. The sequence goes on along the minus strand of LQNS02278113.1, from coordinate 65,968 downwards.
TATTTCTCATACTTGTATACATAGAGCAAAAATGCCTGGTTCTCCTTAGGTAGAGCACGAGTGTCAACTAAATAACGGGCTACAATTAAATACCATGATTTTGTAAGAATAGTGTTCTTCTGCCATTTAAAAAAAAAGTAAATAAAATACATCAATGAAGCCACACAGAGAGCAGGCTAGTTATCTTAAAATAGAATTCAGCTCAGTCTGTGTATCTATGTAGGCTAGAGATGGAACTGTCATGAGATATTTCCGATCGATCGATAATTTTGTACGGTATTTTTGGCCAATTATTTTAGATCATCTAGATGTTTTCACATTTTGTAGGAACAGAAAATATAGTGGCAACAATTATTGATAGATGCCTTCTGATTACAGCCAAGTCAGACTTCAAAGCATCACTTTTTTTCAAATTGCTCGAAAATTTGTAGCAAGCAGCGTTGGAAGACGGTGCGGCATGCGATCTGTGCTGCGGTAGTGCGGCCACTTGACAGCAGTGCTCGAAGTTACATTTTTACAAGCAACGAATTTGTTGCGTTGCATGTCGCTTGCTGAGTCAATGTGTTCCCGGCCTAACGTGATCGGAATGACCTCAAACTGCTGTGCCTATTACATGCTGCTGCTGCTGCTTAACGTTCTTTGTTGCGGGCCTACGGACGTGAGCCGATTTCACTAATATCTGTTTTCTTATTGTTTCTTTTTAAGCCGCTCCATTTATATGATGTTGCTTTACTCAAGGTACAATACGCATATATGCAAGTCTGTTATTGTATTGATGACTGAATTCTTGATGAAATTTATGCCATTATCATTATTAGCCTTTTTGCTAAGAAAATTACATATCTGTACTCCCTCTTTTCAGGTATTCCTGAAAAGATATTTTTCAGTCGCCCGGGGTTAAGCAAGAGTGGCAAATCTCTGCAAGGTGGTAGCAAACTCTTTTTAAACTCTTGTTTTTATTACCTCCGTTAAGGAGGTTATGTTTTCGTTGGGTTTGTCCGTCTGTCTGTCTGTCATCAAGATAACTCAAAAAATTATGGACCGATTTTGACGAAATTTACAGGGATTGTTAAGTATGTTAGGAAAAACAGATGATAACTTTTGGTGAAGATCCGTCCTATCGTTTGTTTGTCTGCCTCATTTTTCTCACTTCTATATTCCAAAAAGTTATTGACGGATATTTATGAAATTTATATGAGTTGTTAAGTATACTATGAAGAGTAAATGACCAAATTTTTGTAACGATCCGTTAGTTTGTTCGTTTGTTTGTCACTGTTTTTAATTTTATGTTTGTTACAACAATAACTCAAAAATTAATGAATGGATCTTTATGAAATTCATAGGAGTTGTTAGTAATATATAAAGGCATAAATGGTCAAATTTTGGAGTAGATCACTTGTTTCGTTTGAATGTTTGACTCATGTTTATCATAAGGCTTGTTAGCTGCATAACTCAAAAAATTATGAACAGATATTAAAAAAAATCACTGAAGCTGTTAACACTATTGAAGGGCACAAACGATTATATTTTGGTGTTGATACAAAGAAATTCATAATCTCAGAACCAATTTTAATTTCTCGTAACAGTTGCCTTGCTTGACGGAGGTATGCGCATTCAGAGTGCTCTAGTTAATTTTGCTTCTGAGTGAGATCAAGCCGTTTAGTGCTCATGTTTGCAGCTGTAGGCTGAGTGCATTCATGTTGTTTTCGTGAGTGCTCAAGTCTTTATGTGACTGTGCCCCTTAGCCTGGGTAATTACATTATGTGCTATGTATGTACATTTAGAGGTATTTGCGAACCTATTGTGTTCTTAAGAAAAATTGTCATCATCATCATTTTACGTTAGTTTTTGAAAGCACTTGTTTTAGCTAAAACGCATAATTTTTGGAGACATAAAATTAAATTAGTCGTCAGATCACCTACAGGTGTTGAAAAGACGTACTAAATTAGAGTTGTAACAAAATTCGTTACACGAACAAGTACTGATGTAGCTGTTCGAATTTTCTCGATGTGCCGCAATGACGATATCGAAATAAAAGCATCATCGTTTTGATCACACAAAGGCACACCTTTTGATCAAAAAATGTCTAATATTATTTATTTTCAGTTAAATATTTAAAAATCCTGCATATTACGTTCATATACAGTTACGTGCTATGACTGGCAGCGAGCGATCGTTTTTAGAAATTAGACGATGACATATCTCGGATTCGTACATTGAGGTTAATGCCAAAGAGATGTTTACGTTTTACAGATTAATGAGGTTAAGTAAAACTCAAGTTGATGCTTATGTTGTGATTAATATTCTAACTTTTAGAGCAATTTGTAAGACTACTGCTGTTAACGCGTTCTTGTGCCCAGGCCACAAAGAGCATCTCATTAATTTGTCTATGCATTATGTGTGCAGTGACTGCATTTAGTGCGCATGTGTGTCCAGTAAATTTTCAAAATTCATTGCTTCTCTTCATTACGGCTTCTAGACTCATGAGAGTTTTGGCAGTGACTAATCTGTGAAGTTCTCTGAAGTTGACAAAAAATCTGACCGCTGTGTTTCAAGCCATCGTCATATTTCTGAGCTGATGATCCCGAACTTTGAAAAGCCAATACTGCAGTTGTGAGACACGTGACCTGGATTTGGAGGTCTGGCTGCTTAAGTTCGAAAGGGTGTTGTTGTATCTAGGCAGAATGAATATGAGTGTCCCTGTTGTGAGCTAACGGTGCTTCGAGTCTGTGGCTCATTCAGGAACTTTTATTTTGTTCAGTGTACCGCATCCCGTCTGCTGATGATAGGGTCTTTGATTGTCTCTTAGATGCAATGGCTAGGATTCAGTTAGCTACCGGATAAGCGTTCTGCTTTTGTCTTTATGGGCGATTTTAATTGTCACCATGTGGAATGGTTGGGCTCTGCGAGCACCAATTGCCATGGCAATGCAGCCTTCGATTTCGGGACTGACTCTGGTTGTGAACAGTTGGTTGAGGGTTCCATCCATTTGATGGGAGGTGTTTTTGACTTCTGATGACTGATGTTCCTGATTTGGTTGGAGTGTCAGTGACGTCTATCATTGGTTCCTCGGACGATGGTTCCCTCTCTGCGACACTGGAAGTCCGTCAGCGGGTCCCCAGAGTGATCCAGTCTAGAGTGATCTCGAACGCCGTCTCTGGCCCCATCCTTGCTCTACCTTGGGGTGTTGTGAGAGTCTCCTGATCTTGGGTCTACTTTGGATCGGCTGTTCTCTGATATGGTGCGTGCCTATGTCCCTTCCCGCTTCATTACGGTCAGGACAGGTGATGAACCCTGGTTTGATGATGCCTGTAGGAGGGCGCACCAGTTGAAGTGGGTGGGAGGCATATGCCCGTTGGCGTACTATTTAGCCGGTCTTCTGTTGACTTGCAGCGTTTCAGGCAACGGCAGCATCGGGCTGGGGCTACTTATTAGGAAGCTGAGAGGGAGCCTAATTTGAGGTCCAGGGAGTTGTTAGCTTCGCTTGTTAGCGCACATAAGTGGTGGTCCACCTTCAAGAGCGCTGTGCCTGGTGTGAGCTCTTTTGTTTCCCTTCAATTGGTGTTGGTGGTGATCTAGCTGCGGACCCTGCTGCCAAGGCGGACCTTTTGTTGCGCTACTTTGATGGGAAGCAGAGCCCGGACCGGGTGCGCATTCCTTTAGAGTGTGACCGAGCCGAGGTTCTCCGATTTTGCTTTCAGACCTTCTGAAGTGCACCACCTTCTTCTTGACCTGGACCCCTATATGGGGACTTTGATCCATTGGGTATGTTTCCTCTCTTTCTTCGGAGGGTGGCAGGTGAACTCGCAGCCCCGCTTGCTTCTGTGTTCCGTCGGATGCTACGACTGGGCTCTTTTCCGAAATGCTGATGTAACGCTCATGTGACGCCTTTTCCGAATGTATATGGTTCTCGTAAGGGCTTGGGAATTTGTGATGCTGTCCCTATGTATGGGGGGTCCCTAGATCGGAAAGATGGCCGAATCCAGCCCATCTGTCGTCGGCACTTCGAGACTGTCTGCCGATTGGGTTCTGCAAAATAATAACGCCGAAATCTATCACAGAGCGTTTTCATTTATTGCTAGCCAACTGACTGTGACGTTGGAGAAGTTACGTATCAGAGGGTTCGCCGTACCTTAGCGATCCGAATGTACTATCGTTGAATTGCATATTAATCGCACTCGCCCATCTGTATATCTTTTCCAAGCCCTCCTGCAGTTCTAAGCGGTGGACCGGGCTGGTAACGCCTTTCGTATCGTCAGTTGAAAACGATACTCACGAAAATGATTTACTAAATTAAAGTCTTACTGCAGGTCAAATGTGTGGACCTAGAATAAGAGGGGTCCCGAGACCGACCCATGTGGCACGTCACTGACGACCACTAACTCCTCGGAACAGCACCCTTCAACGGCATTCACCTGCCTCCTATCAATCGAAAGGTCATGGATCCACTGCAGCAGCACATCTCCAATCTGCAGCGCTCTCAATGTCCTCAAGAGTATACCGTGGTCCACCTTATCAAAAGCCTTTGTTGACTACTGGTAAATGACTTCTACAGCATGGTAACTACCGAACAGATCGATTATATTCTTCTGGCGATTAGTAACTCTGAGGGGCAGGATTTTCCTCGCTAAAATCCATTCATTTAGAGAATTTTTGGTTTCGATGCATCTAGATGTATTATCGGTTTGTTCCCGAACCAAAACAGACAAGTGCACCATCAGTGTGTCAGGTGTGTCATGAGACCCCTATATGCTTCATCATGATACATTACCTGTACGAGAATGATGGTAATAGTCATCTATTTTCTCACATTCTGTGAATGCATCTTACGCAGATTTTTAACTGCCTCAGTTATTTTAGAATTAGAAGATCTGGCAGTGGTGTGAATGGAAAATAACTGTAGTGCATTGGACAGTCTCCAAAGTTCTGAATTTGACAGTCACCATTCTTGTGCATCTGGTAGTCTGTAATGTTCTACAGTGGGTAATATCTAGTATTCTGCGTCGAGAGAAACTTTGAAATTTTTTGTAATTATCTGCATAATTGGGTTCTCCATGAGCGAGACACAAAAGTGTACGATGAATGTGTTAGATGCATCACCATGGCACACTTTAACTCCACTATAATGTTAATAATAACTAGAGCACTCTGAGAGCGCATACCTCCGCCAAGCGAGGCAACGGTAGCAAAATATTCAAATTGGCTCTGAAAACATAATTTCTTTGTATAAACTCGAAAATCTAACATTTGTGCCTTGTGATAGGAGTAACAGCTTGTGCAATTTTCTTGAAGATCCGTTCATAACTTTTTGAGTTATACTGCTAACAAACGTTATGACAAACATGAGTTAAACATACAAATGAACAAACCGATCTGCACCAAAATTTAAATATATATGTCTTTTTACATTACTAACAACCCCTATAAATTTCATAAAGATTCATTCATTACTTTTTATTTATCGTGCTAACAAACATAAAATAAAAATCAGTGACAAACGAACGTACGAACAAACAGATCATTACCAAAATTCGGTCATCTACTCTTTGTTATATATCAAACAACTCATGTTAATTTCATCAAAATCCATCCATAACTTTTTGAGTCATGGCATTGATAAAAATGAGACAGACAAACAAACAAACGGATAGACATATCTTCACCAAAGTTAATCATCTATTCCTTCTAACATACCTAACAATTCCTGTAAATTTTGTCCAATTCAGTTCATAACTTTTTAAGTTATCTTGGTGACAAATAGACAGACAGACAGACAAACACGACGAAAACATAACCTCTTTCTCGGAGGTAATAATAATGTATTACCTCGATAAGAATAAAAACACTAAAGCAACAGTAAAAATCACCTAATCGACATTCAGAGCCGCTGGTTTCGACACTTCGTTATTATCAATGAATGCATCTGCAAAATAAAAAAAAAATAAAAATCAAGCAAATTCAGACCGCGAAATATTCTCACTACTGAGGACTTGAAAGTAAAATTGAAAAAAAGATAAATTCACATTGCACTTATAGAGGGGTACAGCAGATTCATTTAGGTTTAATGGTGGTCGCTGTTTAGCAATGTAAAGGGATTCTAAAATCCTAACATTCGTATCTGGAGCAGCAGTTAAAATAGAGAACTGATCAAGACAGAGAGGGTGGTGCGTGCTGTCACTATGCTGTCTAGGGGAAGAATGAGGTAGGGCGGTCAGGGGCAGGTTAGGCCTAAAAACCCACCGCAAATGCTGGTAAAATCTGATTTTTGACAGCTTCTGAGTGCTGCAGATGTATGAATTAGACCAAGTTTCACGACTATGCATATTTATAAACAACATTCGACAGCAACTCAGAGGGCACTCGGTCTATACAGTATGGTTAAAAAAGGATCGGATTTGATAGTCGTTCCTAAACACAAATATGAAGTCGCTCTGTTGGTAAAATTTCCCTAGCTTGTCCTCAAAGTGCGTGGCCATTTCGTAAGATGCATGGCCTGTAAACGGAAGAGAAATATACATTTACATTTTTCGACGGTGCACATAGTTGTATCCTACCTACATAGACATTGTTAAGAAACTTACGGAGAAACTTATCGAATAAAAATGCAGGACATCCATTATTGATGTAAAATGACCGTAAAAATTCCATTTCAGAGGAAAATGATAAGCAACATGAAGAAAGTCGCTACGCTCTATGAAGCAATGTACGGATGGCGTTCAGTTTGTACACAAGTAGACAGAGCTAAAAAAAATACGACCTAACCCAGTGTAAGTTGGTTTGCGGTACACAGATGAAGTGAACTTGTCGTTTGTTCTTTGGATATAGAGATCTAAAAACGGAGTTTTCCGATTGTTCATCCGTTCCATTGTAAAGTTAATGTTGCTATGGTCACTATTAATGTGCTCTAAAAATAGCTGAGCAATATATGGATTGTTAAAAATTACGAACATGTCATCGAAGTATCGCCTATAAAACACAGGTTTAAAAGTTTTCGGACTTTCGTTCAGGTACTTTTGTTCCAAATCGCCCAAAAATATATTAGCTAGGGTGGGAGCCAGCGGGTTGCCCGTTAATAATATATAATCCTTCTATGTATTTGCGAGTACAATTGCTGATTGATTGAAGTGTCGAAACCAGATGGTCTGAATGCCGACTAGATGGTTTTTATTGTTGCCTTAGTGTTTTTATTCCTGTTGAAACTTAGGTTCCCAACCAATCGTTCTTTATAATCTCGTATATGGTAATACGCTTAACGGGATATTTCTTTTGCCTTAATAGTAAAATTTTGAAGATCTGGTATGGAAGAACAGGAGAGACATTCCAGCAAGAATCCAAGTATAAAACTCAACCAGTGAGAGATTATTCTGTCCTTCGCACGACAAGTGATGCGGGAGAATTACTGCGACCTTTACCAGAGTTGCAAACTCGTACGGATGGCATTTTGAAAAGATCGACCAATTGATGCTTTACTAAAATAGATCTAGTTGTGTTTACAACTGTATGGTAGAGTTGTTGCAGCGTGGGTTCTACCCCCTCGCATTTTTTTTAGCAGATTCCCGCTGCTATTAGCTCTTCATCCCAAGAGTTCACAACACTCACCGATTTTACAGGTGGGGAAACTGTAGAGTAGAGGATACGAGATTGTACCAGATTCTTTTTCCATTTTTCTAACCGTTAAGATATAGCCACATAGCTTTGTTTTTTTTTGCGTAGTTATTATTATTATTAGAACTTCACGCTTGAGCTCCCAAGGACAAGTAATACAACCCAAATGAAACATCTTGCAGCACCGGCAAGCCCAAAACGCTGCTAAAGGAACTCCAGTACAAAACCATTAACAGCTGACTCAAACGCCAACAGGCCAGTATGACCCAAAGCCGATGCTGGCAACAAATTTCAAACCTTCGCCGATCAGGGCACGAAGCACCGACAGAACTGATTAGTTCGACATCTGACAGCCTCCATAGTGAAAGAGTGCGCACCGCGCGCAGCACGAGTCTCTTTCTCAAAAACCTTGAGGGCAGGGAGAGCAGAATACAACCAATGTCTCTCATTATTGTACACCTTGCATATCACACATAGCTCTGCTACTCTTCTCCTGTGGGACAGGCTCATTAGATCATTATCAGCGCACAGCATGCTGGCTGAACTAACAAGTCGGTCCAACAGACGCAAGTGAGTGTCAGCAGCTGAAGCCCAGACCGGTGAGCAATACTCTAACACAGGCAACAAAAACGCATAAAAACATCTGCGGACAACCTGGCTGTCACCAAACACAGAATTTGCCTTACGCAGGAGCCCAATCTTAGTGGAAGCACGTGATGCCAACCACCTAATATGCGGCTCAAAAGTAAGCTTCTCATCAAAGACAACACCAAGAATCTCCAAGGAGCTAGACTCCTGAAGTAAAGTGTCATCAATCTCCAGTTTGGGATGCTGCGGTACAAGTGTCCGAGACCGACTGATAGTCATCGATTTGGTCTTACTGGCATTCAGCTTCATACTCCAGGCCGAGCACCATGCACTAATGCGTGACAAATCCCTATTCAGAGACTGAGCGACAGCATCACGCAGGCGAGGAGCAGGTATCAGTGCCATCAAAGTGGAATCGTCGGCATAGTTGATCAACGTGTTCTCGAGTGAAGAGAACATGTCACTAGTACAGAGAACATACAACAGCGGGCTAAGCACACTGCCCTGAGGGACGCCAGACACCACCCCGTCTGAGGCGTTCAAAACGCCGTCAACAGACACACTCTGCGTTCGCTCAGAAACAAAATCGCGAATGATTGACAAAACCCTACCACCCACACCAAAGGACTCCAGCTTGTATAATAGACCCCTGTGGTTAANGACACCGTCATCAAGTCTGGGACATCAGTCATAACGAGGTCGAGGCAGTTACCAGCAATATGCGTGGACCCGCGAACTAGCTGCACACAACTAGACAAGGTGCAAAAGTCCAACGCAGCCACACCATGACAATCAGTCGGTGATGCAAATCCCAACCAGTCCCTGTGGTGTGCATTAACGTCACCCACAAAAATACGCGCTGACTTGGATCCGTGCTCTGGATCGAGGCCATCGCCGTCAATAAAAAGTCATCAAGAGAATCAACAATTGCAGGGCTCCCATACAAGGAGTATAAATAATAATTAGTCAGTAGGCCACACACCCTTACAACGATGATCTCATGACAGGCGCATTTGTGCACTGACTGACGGTAAGCACAGAATCCGCTCCGGACATAGACGGCCATTCCACGGAGTCCAGGCCCCGATCCACATAGCCTGCGAAAAGGGGACTGAAAACCCGCCAAGGCAAGCTCAGCGTCGTACCTTCTGCCAGCCACCAATGTCTCGGAGCACCAATGTTCTGAGAAATTCATTGATATGCTTTCTTTTTGATACCTAAATTTATTCACATTATCATACTCAAGATTTAACTTTATTTCGCTTTTACCCTTTGCCTTGGTCGTCTATGATTCGAATACAGGGTACGTTGAAACTACTAGGGTGTGTGAAGATCTACCATAAAAATCTTTTTTTTTTTTTGTCGGTTTCCGAGATTTTTCCTGTTTATTCTGATTACTTATAAGGCACACTGTATAATGCGGCAATTCATATGTGTTCAATTCTGGCTCATTATTGTTATTGACGGCTACGCAGGAAATGTTGTATCACGGTTGTCAGGCTTGATGAGCCATATTACTTGCCTCTTATGGTACATACTACAATGCACGCACTGTCAATCATGGCAGCGAAAAATTTGGGAAGACCCGTCTTGTGTTGCCAGTAGCATCATTGCAAAGATATTAAGGCAGAGCCTTACATCTACAGAAGGGAGCTCACTGTCTGGGTTGTGCCGCGTGTTGACGGGACATGCAGTTTATGATTTCTCAGGTTATTAACTATTTAGGGTAGACGGTTGAGCTTCCTTCCATACATGTAAGACTCTTATTAACTTCCTTGCGTAGGATGCTGCGCAACTGCAAACTTGAATCAGGGAACCGTACAGATAAGCATTCGAGGCTGAAGAACACCCAGCTTTTTTTCTGTGATACGCAAAAATCGGCCTCTTTTTCCCACTGTCGACAATGCTTCTAATAAATACGGAGCTCTGTATCCTAGACACTCGAGGATGGCATATAACTCGGACTCAGAAAATTTTTTCCTCAAGAGAAAACTTGTTCTGTTGAAAAATGAACCTGAAAAATGTGAAGATAATTTGCTACAGAGAAATCATCGCGGTCTTTACGCGCCTGCTGACAGCTCAAGAAAATCTTAACAGTTGCCTCGATAATTAACAAAATAAGAGTACCAGCTGAAGTTTGGATGAAGTAAATCTCAAAAGAGAGTATCCATCACGATGGAAGAGATTGTTTAGAAAAGCTGTATGCATCTGCATTGAATGGACTTAAACGTAGTCAAGAAAGACTGGTATCAGATATACTGTCCGAGTGCTATCATCTGCAACCTGGAATATTTTCTATCAGTTTTCAATTAAGCTTATCAGGATGAGCACAGTCTTCAAGCAGATGAATTCACTGATGAAACCAGGAAGGCCAGAGCTATTTTTTGCCTATCGATTTCGTTAGGAGCCTGACACGAAACCTATAAATGAAGATATAAACACACGACGATCTTTCTTAGTATTAGATTATTGATTTTTTATTACGCATATAGCTTTGACCAATTTTATGTGAGATGGATATAATTTTGTATTAAGTGTCTTTACACATCCTTTGTTATTTGGTGCGGCGACCCAGTGGGCTCTTATAGTTTGCTTCAGCTATTAGCTAGGCTTTCGACCCGTCTGTCTTTCGTGCCCCCAGCGCTTTATCTAGTCTTCGTGCCTGTGCTGAAAGTGCTTTCTCCTGTCTGTAGTCTTCTCTTGCTTGCTGGTCCCGTGCGTGTTGGTACCATCCAAACGTCCATCCAAACGTCGTTGAAGAGAACATGATTCATGATGATCTTCATGTACTTTTCTGCCCATTCCATCATCAAAATTTCATGTCATGAGGTCAGAGGAGACAATTTCAGAGGGGATTTGACAAAAGCAATGGAGCGAGTGTTTTAGGCACTTCAGGAAGCCGAGCAGCCATAAAAATTGATTTAGTTGTTTGCCCGAGTTTTTTACGTAGATGACGAACTACATTTCTCATGTCTTTTTCAGTAACAGTCCTTGAATGCCCAGCATCTGATCCTTTTTTTTTCATGGAGATGGGTCATTCAAAAATCTTGTCACTGTGTAAATATAACGTCCTATTTTTCGGGCACTAACATTTAAAGAGGTGCCTTTAGCAGTTTCTTTATGATAATTTCTTTCTCTTCGTTAGTTAGAGCTTTTTCACGTCCCATTTTAGCAGGATATACGTGAAGCTATTATTGTCGTTCACCTCAAAAAGAGAAAAAATGCAAAGAGTTCTTAATCACGAGACACTACAAAATGTAAACGAACTCGACAGTGTTGCCATGAGACGTCACGATTGCCCTGCAAGTTTCATGAAAATTTGATCTCGCATAAATGAGATATGGTCAATTTTGTGCGAAAGCTATTATTTTCGTTCTATATGTGCTTCTTTCTTAGTTTCGAGTTGGCTGTTGTTACAATCGAAAGGTATTAATAAGAGCAAGGGTACCTGTCGCCTAAATACTACCAAACTAAAACTGGCACTAACATGCTAGCTCTGTCAGACCCAAGAGTAGCGTTCCGGGTTAAAAAAAAAGTATACCACTTGCAAGTTTAGTTCTACCGTAAATTAATGATGCTCGCATGAAGAGTATAGTCAAAACACGTTCACAGATTACGAAACTGAGTTAAGTAAAAACATGTTATGAGACGATCACATACCTTATTTAATTCAAGATGGGCACAGTGCTTTGCAGGTTTTATAATAGTGTTGATGTTGTCCAGCACGAAGTTTGCAGACAATCTAACGTCTTCCATTTCAACATCAGCCTCTTCCGTGTCTAAGCAGGTACAGTAGTGTTCAGGTATGCCCGCTGATTCGCACGTCCGCTGAGTCGTCACTTCTTCGAACAAACTTTGCCCTCGAGATGTNTTATCTGTCTTATATGAGTGTGACGACTCTGACCTGTCCTCCTGTCATGGAGAAGCCTCGGCTATGCGAGTCTAAGTGCTACCGACAGAGGTACTCTGCGGAGCAAGCCACTGCAAAAAGGACGCGGTTTTTAGACCGCATCGATTCCCTCCCTCGCGCCGTTTCGGAGCGCCTGATAACCGTGAGAATACGACTGAAGAATAATGCCTTCCTAACCCTCGTCAGCGCCTATGCTCCCACCATGACAAATTCTGAGGAAGTCAAGGAGCAGTTCTACGAGAGACTATCGAGCCTTGTGGCACATGTGCCTCGCACAGACAAACTCTTGGTACTTGGGGACTTTAACGCCCGGGTTGGCGCAGAGCATGAACTGTGGGCGGGGGTGCTGGGTCGTCACGGAGTCGGCCACGTGAACTCCAATGGGCAGTTGCTCCTCGAATTATATGAGAGACATGAGCTTTTGGTGACAAAAACCGTGTTTAAACAGAAGCAAAATCGAATAACCACATGGATGCACCCAAGATCGTGCCATTTTGGCACCTGATAGATTTCGCACTGGTACAGCAGCGGGACAGAAAAGACGTCCACCCCACAAGGGCAGTACACAGCACCACTGTGTGGTCCGATCACAGTTTTATGAGCATTAAAACAGCGCTCGCAGTACCACCGAGACATAGTCAAAGAGAGTATCCTGGTACAGTGAGGCCTGTGAACGTGAAAGCGCTACAGAGCCAGGACATGCGTGGAAGACTGCAACGCGAAATTACTGCGAAACTCTCCACCCTACTGAGCGTCGAAAAACCACTCCTGAAGACGCGTGGAGTAGAATAAAAACTGCTTTGCGGGATGTGTCTCGGGATGTCTTGGGATTTAATCGTAGAAAGAGACGAGACTGGTTTGATGATAGTTTTCCTAACATCCGTGAGCTACTCGCAGAACTACACAGAGCACACGCACGGTGGCTCGGTGACAAAGGAAATATCTGTTGCAAAAGAGACGTACAAGCGGCTCAAGTCCAGAGTGCAGCATGCAGTCAGAACAATGAAAAACCAATGGTGGAAACAGAAAGCGATGCATCTTCAGGATCTGAGTAAATCCAATAATATTGGTGGCTTCCACAAAGAGTTGAGAACTGCCCACGGTCCTACGTACGATGGGGCACAGGCGCTTCTGTCCTGGAATGGTGGAACTCTTATCACTGAGCCGGGAGCAATAGTGCAGCGTTGGGCTGAGCATTTTGAGCATCTGTTAAACATACCATCAGCATTTGCCGAGGGAACAATAGAAGTTCTCCCACAGCGGCCTATGGCGAGGGATTTTGCGCTGCAGCCTAGTCCTGATGAAGTTTGAAAAGCCATGGCCTCCGTGAGGAGCGGGAAGTCTCCCGGTCCCGATGGGATCGCCCGGAAATCTTCAGGTGTGGACCAGAGGAGGTAGCAGTGGCTTTGCACGATCTTTTCTGTAGAATATGCTCCAGTGAGTGCGTTCCGCAAGACTTCAAAGATGCCAATATTATACACTTATACAAGCAGAAAGGCGATCGCAGGGACTGCAATAATCATCGGTGGATTATTTTGCTTAGTGTAGCAGGCAAAATACTGGCGCGACTGCTTGTGAACAGGTTGACGCCTGAATGCGAAGAAATTCAACCGGAGAGTCAGTGTGGGTTTCGAGTGCAGCGAGGAACATACGATATGATATTCACTGCTAGGCAAATTCAGGAGAAATGCAGAGAGCAACACCGCGATCTATACATGGTGTTTATAGATCTCAAGAAGGCATTCGACTCTGTTTGCAGATCTGGCCTATGGAGACTGTTGCTGCACTTTGGCTGCCCCAGTAAGGTGGTCAACATAATTAAATCCTTTCACGAAGGTATGGAGGCGAGAGTGGTTGACAGTCAAGACTCTTTTCCAATTGCGAATGGAGTCAAGCAGGGGTGCGTGATGGCGCCTTGCTCTTTGGGCTTGTTATGTCTGCAATGATTTACGACGCCTTCGTCAATAACGAGGTGGGAGTCGATATCAAGTTCAGGTTCGATGGAGGGCTCTTCAACTTGAGGCGACTGCGAGCGTAAACAGTGGTTTGCTCTCAGCTTATCACAGAGTTGATGTTCGCTGACGACTGTGCTGTCGTGGCACACAGTGAACGCGACGCGCAGACTCTTATGGACAGGTTCTCCCAAGCCGCATCTCGATACGGTCATACTGTTAGCGTCAGCAAGACTGAAGTCCTCTGTCAGCCTGCGCCGGGAATAATTCTGCCCCGCCCTTCAATATATGCCAACGAAACTGAGTTGAAGGTTGTCCACAGCTTCAGATATCTGACGATTGCTCTATGGATCCTGACATTAGCAGCCGCATCGCAAGTGCAGCTGCAGCTTTTAGAAAGCTGGAGCATCGATTGTGGCGATCACATGATGTAAGTCTAGGCACGAAGGTGTCCGTTTACAAGGCTGCTGTCATGACAGTTCTACTGTACAATGGTAAAACTTGGACGCTGTACCGCAAGCAGATAAAGAGATTGGATGCTTTTCACATGCGATGCTTAAGAAGAATAGCTGGTGTGAATTGGCATGAAATAATTCCAAACTGTGAGATATTGGAGAGGTGCAGTATGAGGGGCATGGAGGCCTACATAATGGAAGCAAAGCTGCGCTGGTCGGGTCATGTGGTTCGCATGGATGAACGACGGGTACCGAAGAGAGTTTTCTACGGCGAGCTGCAGCATGGCGAACGATTGAGAGGAGGCCAGCGCCTTCGATACAAGGATCAGCTTTACAGTATTGTCAAGGTATGCGGCATAGACAGCCTGGAACAGCATGCAACGCACCGCAGCGAGTGGAGGTCTGCTTATACGACGGCAGTGACTAACTACGAAGCTGATAGAATCAAGAGAGTTAGAGAAAAGAGGCATCGCCGGAAAAATGCAACGCCTGGAGAGGGCACCCACCCCTGCGACGAGTGCGCCCGAGTTTGTCACTCTCGGATAGGTTTGCATAGCCACAAGCAGGCCCACTTGAGGCGACGTGCTGTGCGTGAGGGACACGAGTGATCTTCCATCAGTTCCAGATCCATCGACATCGATGGCTGAACCGACGACGACGATCATTCTCAAGAAGTTCCCTGATCCCACTCGGCTTGCTACTGGCAAAGCCATCTATATCATGGATAGAACACGTGCGATAAATAAGCAGTGCGACAGCTTCACTAGGACTTCGAAACTTTTTAGTAATTACATCCGCCAAGGAGGTTATGCTTTCGTCGGGTTAGTCTCTGTCTGTTATTCTGTTCGTTTGTCGGTCACCAAGATGACTCAAAAAGTTGTTGACTGATTTTGATGAAACCTAAATGGGTTGTTTGGTATGTTAGGAGGAACAGATAATTAACTTTTAATGAATATCTGTCCATCCATTTGTTTGTTTGCCTATTTTGTGTTAGTGTCATAACTTAAAAAGTAACGGACGGATTTTCATGAAATTTACATGAGTTGTTGGGTTCATTACAGCGAATAAATGATTAAATTTTTGTGATATGTTAATTCGTTTGTCGGTGTGTTTGATTTTAAGTTTGTTAGCGCACTAACTAAAAAAGTTGGGATGAATCTTTATGAAATTTTCGGAATTTTTTAGTGATGTTAAAAGGCAAAAGTGATTAAATTTTGGTGATGGTCGGTTGCACCGTTTGTGTGTTTGACTCATGATTGTTAAAATGTTTGAAATGTTTGTTAGCACAATAAATAAAAAATTATAGATGGATCCTTGCAAAATTTTCAGGAATTGTTAGCAATGTTAAAAGACATAACTGATTAAATTTTGGTGATAATCGGTTGGTCCGTTTGTGTGTTTTACCTATGTTTGTTAAGATGTTTGTTAGGGCAATAACCCCAAAATTATGGATACATCATTGTGAAATTTCCAGGAATTGTTTGTAATTTTTAAAGACATTATTGATTAAATTTTGGTGATCGTGGGTCTCTCCGTTTGTGGGTTTGACTTATGTTTGTTAAAATGTTTTTTAGCAGCATAATTCAGAAAGCTATGAATGGATCCCCAAGAAAATTACAGACATTGTTAATACTATCAAACGGCACAACTGACCAGATTTTCGTGTTGATACAAAGAAAATCATGATTTCAGAGCCGATATGAACTTTTCGTTACCGCTGCCTCGCTTGGCAGCGGTATGCACTCTCATCATGATCTAGTTGAAAATAATTTCGTTTTCGTATCAAATAAACAAAATGAACCAACTTATGTCTTAAAATTTCAAACTAAATTTAAAATACATACTGATAATGACTGAGGACCATTCGAAATGTTAATCAAACTGTACATTGTAAATAAATCATAATGACTTTAGGAGCTTTCATCTATCATTTACCAGAACCTATGAAGCGCTTAATTCGTACCATTAAAAAACAACAAGAAAATAATTAACTGTAAATCCTCCCTGATCTTTAATAATACTTGTTTAAAAGAAAATTTATCGCCAACTTACACTAATATTTGTATGTTTATGTATGTCTATATTTCGCGTCCCGCTCTTATAGAAATTTGATAGGCGAAAAATTGATCAGGTTGTAGTTTGTAATTATGTAGCGTTTGCACGGAGATCGATGATCAGGTTGCAGTAGATGGCAGAAGTGAAATCCTTATCCCGTTATTGAAACGGTTCATCACAGACGGGACAGTAGACACGGTGAATTCTTTAAACTTTCTGTATTTCATTGACGAGTTTTTGCGAAAAATTTAT
The DNA here is from genome assembly GCA_001587735.2 of Parhyale hawaiensis. Classification (NCBI taxonomy): domain Eukaryota; kingdom Metazoa; phylum Arthropoda; class Malacostraca; order Amphipoda; family Hyalidae; genus Parhyale; species Parhyale hawaiensis. The sequence goes on along the minus strand of LQNS02278113.1, from coordinate 49,151 downwards.
ATGCCCTGAAGCCATATCCGTCGGTAAACAAGATACGCGACAGGAATTAATCTAATTCATTATTGCTTTGCTGCTTGCTAATGCAACAATTTTACTGCACTTCTTCTAAGGGTACCAGTTGCACTGATATAGATGAATTGGCAGAAAAATCGCTCTTCTCTATGGCAATTTTAGTTGGCCTTTGTTGCGTATCCTCCAAAAGCATATTAGAAATTACCTCCGTCAAGAAGGTTATGTTTCCGTCTGGTTTGTCTGTTTGTTTGTCTCTCTGGCTGTTTGTCTATCTGTCTGTCTCCAAGATAGCTCAAAAAGTTATGGACGGATTTTGACGAAAATTACAGGGATTGTTAGGTATGTTAGGAGGAACAAATGATTAACTTTGAGTGAAGATCCCTCCAGTCGTTGGTTTGTTTGTTTGTCTGCCTAATTTTTCTCAATGCTATAACTCAAAAAAGTTGGGGCGGATGTCTATGAAGTTCAAATAAGTTGTTAGGTATATCACATAGAGTAAATGACCAATTTGAAATTGTTGTGATGATCCGTTTGTTCTTTCGTTTGTTTGTCACTATTTTTAATTTTGTGCTTGGCAACATAACTCAAAAAATATCGAATGGATCTTGCTAAAATTTATAGGGGTTGTTAGTTATGTTAAAAGACATATACGATTGAATTTTGGTGCAGATCGGTTCGTTCGTTTGTATGTTTGACTCGTGTTTGCCATAACGTTTTTTAGCAGCATAACTCAAAAAGTTATGAATGGATCTTTAAGAAAATTGTACGAGCTGTTGTTACTATTAAAAGGCAAGAATGATTGAATTTCGGAGTTGATACAAAGAAAATCATTGTTTCAGAGCCAATTTGAATTTTTTGCTACCGTTGGCTCGCTTGGCGGAGGTCTGCGGTCTCAGAGTGCTCTAGTTTGTAGATGAAGTCCATGTGTTCACATCCAGGTGGGTGTGGACCTCTCACCCTTGGACAACTTAATTTAACGCTAAAGAGGGGTGCCCTCAGATATACCTTATCCAATTAGTATTACGCAACCATTCTGGGCCCAAAGCAGGTGATTTGATGTAGGAAGATGTCCTTCTACATAGGATCATGCTTACATGGTCTTTAGGATCCCTAAAAAGTAAAAATACATGCCAAATTACGGCCGAGACACCAGAAGTGAACAAAAACATTTATTTTTTTCATATCCACCGTTCAAAATTGCAAAGGGTCGCTCGTTATATTTTTGTCACGTCCGTCTCCGTAGCTCTTCACTCTTTGAGTAAAAATAGGAAGCATTACATTTGGAACATCCCTCGTGGAATCGTGGGAAAAACTAGCGGAAGAAATAGTGTTTTTTCAAGTTTAATCTATTATGTCGAAACAATACTCATCATGTTTGCTAACAGGCATGCCAGTTTACAGAGAATTATACAAATATTAATATAAAAATAAATAAATGGGTTTGTTAAATTATATGCATTTTAGCATATTAAGCGCACAAGACTAAGGGCACGCTCGATTGGGCACCGAAATTAAGCCTTCGATGCTTCATTTGTGCAAAACTTCAGACAGAAACTTTGGCTTTACCCCTTTGAATTCCGTTGCAAGTGTTAGAAGCAACACGATTACGATGTGCCTGCTGAAAATCCCCTCTTACGAAGCCAGATTATATTTCTGACAGTTTCAAGGGTAATCGATTAAGAGGCAACGCCTGAAATTTCAGTTCAACGGATCGAAGCTAGCGTTGAACTGAATAATACATGGTGCGTTATGGCATGGTGCGTTCTCGTGAGTAACTATAGGTCCAGGGAACCTACGGTTCTCATTTTTAGGGAATGACCGCGTATCACCATATTTTTGTTGTCGTATGTGATTACTTTTCCTTGTATTTTTTCGCGGTTTCTCCCTCACGCAGAGAAGTTTTCCAGGTAGCTTACAGAACCGCCTCCAAACTTTACCGAATTTACCACACAACGTTGCTTCCTTCCCGATTTCATGCTCCTACTTGTTCAAGCTTTATTTTGTTCTTCTTCTTCTTTCCTCCCGACTTGCTGTTCCCATGCGCGTTGATCGTGTGTGGGAACACCTTCGTGCATGGGTTCCTCGTTTCTCTTGGCATACTATACGTCCCTTGCTCTTTCCTCTGTGATATCGTTGTGCTCGGAAACGGAGGCCTTAAACTTCCTGACTATTACTAACTGCCTCACAACTGGGACTCAAGTTTTTGGTGCAGCAATGAAGGTTTGCCACATACTCGGTCTCTCTTTGCGTGAACTCAGAGCCTTTAAGTTTGGAAAGAAAAAATCAGGATGCACGGGGGAGCAAAGAAAACTGTAGATAACTTTTTTACTCCAACGCTGGCACAACACAACATGCAATCAGTTAAGGCTACCATACTTTTGTCATCTGCAACGTGGTCCACTTTTCGTCCATTGGCTTTTAACCGAGCGGGTCAGGGTGACCACAGTCTTTATCCTGGCCTTATTTTCGTCTCACTCATTCTTTCAAGCGTAACAGAAACTGTCAGATAGATATATAGTACAAATTGCCCTCTACAAGGATGTTTGATTTTTTATATACTTAGCAACTGTGCGACAGAAAACACCGTGTGTATCAGATACATTTTGCCGGGGAGTTTCATAGAACCGCTGGAGTACATTAAATTGTGTGATTTTTTTATCGTCAAGGTGGTAATGCTGTGCTCTTGAATACATATGGCGTGTTCGATTGGATCTTAATACTCGGTGTAAGCCAAGCCCGCTTGACTCGACTTGTCCGAAATTGCAGGGAGGAACTTTGGGTTCGGCACTCTGAATTGTGTCGCAGGTGTTAGAAGCAACCCGATTATTCTGAACGGACTGATATCTTCATCTCACTTTGCACTGCTCGGCATGAGATCTAATGGCAGACTGAGGAGCGTTGTATAGGATATGGCCCCTACGATAACTCCTGCTGGCATGCTCAGCCGCACGAACACGTAGAGACCAGGTGGTCGAGCCCACGTATTCAGACGCACAAGATGCGCAACTGTGTTTATAAATTACAGAACTGAGCATGCCTTTCGGAAGGTTATCTTTGTACTTGAATTCTTGAAATAAGAACCTAACCTGAAACTATTGACTGGAATGCATTGGAACTGACATTGCATGAAGTATCTGGAAAGTAAATGTGAAAGTTCGACTAGAAGTTTCTCACCCTTCGTCGTCATATGGATTCAAGACCGTGTGCACCGCTCCAACTCGCAGTTCAAGATTAGGAACAAAGAAATGGCTTGTGATAAACCTTTATCCTTTGTCATTTAGTTTTTCTTTTGAATAAAGGTTTGTGGTATTGATATTTGATTGGGTTTCTCTTTCAAAACATAAGAAACACATGTGGAGAAGTTGATGTGGAGTTAGTGCTGAAATTGTACATAGCTCGGCAGCGTTCCCATGTTGGAACATACTAATATTTTGAAATCTATGTGCTCCAGGACTAAGATTTCTTCATAATTTACTAATTAAACATTCCATAACAACATTTCAAAAAATTATACAAAAAAATCGATCCCTTTGCAAGCTGCCAGCTAAAAGGTTAAATTTGTTTCAATACGGCGAGTAACAAGAAGTCGGATATTATGGTTCTTATCAGGTTCAGCCGTTTATATCTTATTTACTTGGAATGCATCATGCAACATGTGATGTGATGATCACACTTAATTCACAAAGGAATCTAGTAATTATTTTTAATTTGCCGACCACTTTTTGGTATGATCGGGTAAGCGTTACGTTATTACGTTATTTGAGAGACAGATTTGAGCTAACATCGCAAAAAGCTTCTAATCAACTATGATCAAGTTTCTTTTAATCAATAAAAAAAATCGTGCAACCGAATAAATAACAGATATTCTGTTCTAACACGGGGTGGACGGGCCTCGGTTGACCCCTCTACAGTACATTCACGCTTTCTCAACCTAACTGCGACTCTGTGGACAGTCAACAAACTGTCTTTCAGTCACTTAGCTGTGTCAGACTTGTTGGGGGACGCGGGGTGTGCCGACCGCATTCAGTGTGGTATCACTGCAACTCTAACCTACCCCCATCTATACTGCTTATAATGTCCTGAATAGCAAAAATTTCACGAACCTGTCACGGAGAATAATTTGACTTATAAGTTTAACCACAAACGGGTTGAAATGAAGCGTAACGATGAAATGAAACGTAACAAGACCCAATATTTGTAAGACAGGTATGCTACTTTTGCAAAACGATACAACACTGTCTTAGTGATTGAAAAAAAAAACACACACACACAATAAATCCTTACCCGGTACTGCTGGCGTTTCTTTGCAGCTCGGCTCGGCTGCAGGAACGTGTGGACGCGTCTGTAGAATATCTCTTGTTGGGCGGTTTTGGGATCCGTCGAGTTGGGGTGACTGCACTCCACGAGCACCCCGTCCTCCGTGATGTTGGGGGCAACCCACCCTGCCAGGCTCATGCAGTCCGTGTAGCTGAGAAAATTACCGGCATTATAGTTTAGCTCTCAACCTCGGCGATGATATGTAACGTTACCGTTCAA
>LQNS02278113.1:15589-26589 GCA_001587735.2 Parhyale hawaiensis | reverse complement strand
ACAATCGATCGATGGGTGCGCATTTGATTAATACTTACAACATCCACCAAACGCGCAGCGCGATCGATCGATCGCGCAAATCCACCAAACGCGCGCAACATATATATTCGTCTGTCCACCTAATAAGTAGTCGAAGGAGTTGAACAATGTTCAAAATTTTTTGTAAGGAGCTTTGTGGGTTAACCTAGATGTGATTCATGCCAAAAAACTTAACCTAGCTGGCCATAAAAAATTACGGCGTTGAATTTTCTCCACCGCGGCGAATTTTTCTCCACCGCGGAAGATCGTGTAAAGAACGGGACGTTCTATTTTTTTCCTGTGTTATTATTGATGAGCTAATCTGTGGGAAGGAATGAGCTGTGCCCTAGCCTCGATCATTCGTCAAAAATTATTTCCTTGAATTTGCCCCCCTACCGCGGGTGATGGTCTTACGCCACCGAGGCGTTCTAGTTAACATTTGCATTCGGTTATGAATACCTTATATTTATTATAGATATGTCTCCTCCGCTTGAAAACCCTGGTTTCCCACATGTCCTCCAAGATTGTGGGTTTTTTATGTCCACCCCTATAACTCGAAAACTAAGGCCGACCGCCAAAAATGGATTTCAGATTTGGAATCAGTAACGAAAAATACATCGATTAAAGAAACAGAAAAAAACTTTTTTTTAAATATGCGAAGTTTCTCAATTAAAACTGGAAGATGTCTAGTGCTGTAGTCGAGACATAAGCTTGGCCCGGTGGATATCCGCTCGCTACACTGCTGCAGGAATTTGCTTTAGGCGTTCGGGAGACGATCGAGTGCGCTGGGTGCGTCGTTTCCGTCGCCGACGTGTGGAGTTCTGGGCTTTTGGTGCTTCGGGAGCCTGCGCTTCTGGAGTGCACGTTGAAGGCTTTTTTCGTTCATTCACAGGTAAAATCAGAATACTATGAGAGGATAGGCAAAGTGTAAAGTAGACCGACTGCGTAACGTTAGACAGGGCAAAGCAGCGGACGTTGGTTTAGACAAGGTGGGTTAAATTAGAAGCGCTGCCTTAGATAAGAACATTAAATAACCGGGTAATTTCTGCGAGTAAGTAAACGTGCACACACGTAATTTTACACATGCGTAAGATAACATTCTGAAATGCAGTGATCAAGAAGAAAATGACGAACTTTATGAAAACCGCGAGAACTTTCGCTACAAACTAATAATATTCCGCCCTATATACTGAGCAAGGATACTGATTCCGTCGCTGATTCTCTTCAAAGGTGTCTCAAAACGAATTTTGTACTAAATAGTAGTTCTCACTGCTTCAATTTCATCTGTATTGCTGACCGGAGATTACCTTACCTGATTAGTCAAGTAACTATTTGGGTCACTATCTTGTAAAGTTGCGCACTACTGTGTGTCAGCGATATCATCTGTTAGAAGTTATCGGAAACGCAGAAAATTTGAAAGCACGAGTAGATACCCATGTCTTGCATTCTCAATATATTTTCACCCCACGCATCACCCGGAAATATGCCCTCTTTTTACAGATGAAAATAACTCAGTATATTATTGACAATATCTATAGATATCCAATTTACTTCATTGAGTTCATCTGACAATAACATAAAATAACTGACTGAGGTGCTCATCGTTTAACTGGTTAGCTGAAATTTGGAAGTTTTGATAATAATAATTTGCAACATTCTTGAGGGCGTTCCCTTAGCCATCGATCGTCCCAGGCGAGCCAATGCTCAAATATTATTAATATGATGCTTTAGTCACAGAGAGCACAGAGAAAGTTATTGTCAGTATTATTGTTACTCTAACTGGGAGGTTACCTAAAATATATTTCATAACGTACGACAGGACTTTAATACCACCTTCAGGTGTGAGGAATAACATCTGTCATTAGAACCGTCACAGGAAACTTTAACTCTTTGTTTTCAGAATATTTACTACACGAAATAGGGTTAGTCAGATTTACGTTTGTATATAATATATTACAAAACTGTAGCTGCGAGGAACCAGTCGGTGGCGCTGGCAAATAACTAAGAAAAATAACATCGTCCAATCAGCACTGTTTTCGATATTGCGATTTCTGATACGGTATACATAGATATGTAGGTGTCACTATATTTCGCTGTGTCCCTTTACTGACAAGAGGAAGTGCTAGGTAAAACCAAAGCTTCTCGGGTTTACTCAGGTTAAACTCGCTTTGATGGTATAAGGTTTGGTAAGGCCTCACCGTACTATGACTTTACTCACCTTGGTTATAATCTATGTAATATTAAAGCTTACCTGGCACTGTTTCGAAAGTAACCAAGTAGTCTATCTGCTCTTCCGCAGATCGTTTCTTCGGAACGGTTACATTGCGAGGCAAACTACGTCTTGCTCCAAGTATCTGCACAAATGGTGAATAGTCAACATCGTCAGCACGAAAGGCCAGAACCAATAGAGTGCCTATACATCCTAAACTATGTTTAGGTTTATTACTGCAGCACGTCATATGTTTTAGAAGCAGCGTCACCACTTCCGAAGAAGTTGTGTCATAAAACACAGAAAACAATACAATGGAGTAATAAAAACTGGACAGTTGCTTATAATCTCTCGCCATTCACATATTGACAGATTGGCGAATTATTTGTCTCAATATATTACCCGCAAATGTGCATTTCGTCAGCAGATGAGAGAGGAAACTTCTGGTAACTCGTTGCATCAGGTTCTGTACTTGGGGGGGGGGGGGATGACTTAGGCCGGGAACACATTGACGCAGCAAGCGATGCAACGCAATTTTCGCAAGAGGCTTGTTGCATGCCGTCTACAGCTGTGTTTCACAAAATGACCAAACTGCATTTGAAAGCTAATGAGCGACGAAGTAATGTATTGATGATATTAATTATTGGTATAGACATAAGCAAAACATATAAGCACATTTTAACAAGTTAGCGAGATGCTAACAACTCAATACCACACGATAGTATTTAGCATGCGTGTTGTGAGTTTTAATTATTCATCAAAGCTTTCATCAGTAATAAAAAACAGCTTTGCCTAATATCAAGAAAATAGTGTTTACTCGTTAACGAGAAAACTGATGAAGAGCAAATTATCAATACGAAATAGTCTGTATTTTTGTACGTCCAACAAAACAAAACACGTAAGGACAAATTCAAACCCGTTATAGTGTTCACCATGGTAAAAAATACGTATCATTTCCTATTGCAATATAACTATAAGTTTTATCTAACTAATTCATTCGTCAGAAACAAAACTTTCACTCGAAATATGTTATTTTTAGGACGTGCACTGAAACCGCACGACCATTCTCATATTGGAAGCGACACGCTGATTGGTGATTCATTTTCACGCCAAAGTTCCCCACTACCGCAATCTCGAGCAATTCACTACAGAGAGATTTCAATTAGTTTCGGCAAGAAATGGAACCATTTTGCAACATAAGTCTGTAAAAGCTACATGAAGTATTTGTTCATCACTGATTGCTACTGAATTCGTATCATTGCTCGAGTAAGACTAAAAACCAGTGAACAAAATAAAGTTGTCTTAGCTTGCCAAGTAGCCTTTTTGTTTATTCATGTACACACTGCGCACTTTGCAGACAGTTGCGGCATTTTATTTGCAGCACTTTTCATAAAGAATGGGCAAAATTTCACATTATAAAAGCAAAATTATCAGTGCTATTTCGGCATTCATCTGAGAGTGACTCGGAGAGCTACCGTCGACGATTAGATGTTTAGCTCCTAGAATTTAAAAATGCAGTGAAGTTTCCAGGATGATGAACGCAACTTGTCATACATACGGACAAAAAATAACTCCTTGTCAACAAACGTTTAGAATACATTTGTATTTTCTCGTGCCTAATCATGATCGTTTCTGACGCTTGATAGCACACTTATTGCAGGAGTTATTGAAAGCTCATTAAGAATTTCATGGGAAAAGTTAACACTTGTGATTGAATTGAGGGTGTGGCGGCTCTTGGCATCTATCCATAGGGCGAACTTACCAACGCCTGTTGATTTGACTGTTATGGAATCCAAGATTGAAACTTTTTGTTATTGAGAACGTAAATATTCATAGGAAAATATGAAAAAGTATCTATATATAAGCCAAATAATACTGTTTCTCCAATGAGCATGTAATATTTCCCATACTTTTTACATAGAGAGAGCAAAAATGCCTGGTTCTCCGAAGGTATAGCACGAGTGTCAACTAAATAACGGGCTACATTTAAATACCATGATTTTGTAAGAATAGTGTTCTTGTGCCATTTGAAAAAATAAAATACATCAATGAAGCCACACAGAAAGCAGGCTAGTTATCTTAAAATAGAATTCAGCTCAGTCTGTGTATCGATGTAGGCTAGAGCTGAAACTGTCATGAGATATTTCCGATCGATCGATAATTTCGTACGGTATTTTGGCCAATTATTTTAGATCATCTCGATGTTTTCACTTTTTGTAGGTACAGAAAATACACTGGCAACAAGTATTGATAGATGCCTCCTGATTACAGCCAAGTCAGAGTTCAAAGCATAACTTTTTTTCAAATCGCACGAAAATTTGTAGCAAGCAGCGTTGGAAGACGGTGCGACATGCGATCTGTGCTGCGGTAGTGCGGCCACTTGACAGCAGTGCTCGAAGTTACATTTTTACAAGCAACGAATTTGTTGCGTTGCATGTCGCTTGCTGAGTCAATGTGTTCCCGGCCTAATGTGATCGGAATGACCTCAAACTGCTGTGCCTATTACATGCTGCTGCTTAACGTCCTTTGTTGCGGGCCTACGGACGTGAGCCGATTTCACTAATATCTGTTTTCTTATTGTTTCTTTTTAAGCCGCTCCATTTATATGATGTTGCTTTACTCAAGGTACAATAGGCTTATATGTAAGTCTGTTATTGTATTGACGACTGAATTCTTGATGAAATTTATGCCATTATCATTATTAGCCTTTTTGCTAAGAAAATTATATATCTGTACTCCCTCTTTTCAGGTATTCCTGAAAAGATGTTTTTCAGTCGTCCGGGGTTAAGCAAGAGTGGTATATCTCTGCAAGGTGGTAGCAAACTCTTTTTAAACTCTTGTTTTTATAACCTCCGTTAAGGAGGTTACGTTTTCGTTGGGTTTGTCCGTCTGTCTATCTGTCATCAAGATAACTCAAAAAATTATGGACCGATTTTGACGAAATTTACAGGGATTGTTAGGTATGTTAGGAAAAACAGATGATAACTTTTGGTGAAGATTCGTCCATTCGTTTGTTTGTCTGCCTCATTTTTCCCACTGCTATATTCAAAAAAGTTATAGACGGATATTTATGAAATTTACATGAGTTGTTAAGTATACTATGAAGAGTAAATGACCAAATTTTTGTAACGATCCGTTTGTTTGTTCGTTTGTTTGTCACTGTTTTTAATTTTATGTTTGTTTCAACAATAACTCAAAAATTAATGAATGGATCTTTATGAAATTCATAGGAGTTGTTAGTAATATTTAAAGGCATAAATGGTCAAATTTTGGAGTAGATCACTTGTTTCGTTTGAATGTTTGACTCATGTTTATCATAAGGCTTGTTAGCTGCATAACTCAAAAAGTTATGAACAGATATTCAAAAAAATCACTGAAGCTGTTAACACTATTGAAGGGCACAAATGATTAGATTTTGGTGTTGATACAAAGAAATTCATAACCTCGGAACAAATTTTAATTTTTCGTAACAGTTGCCTTGCTTGGCGGAGATATGCGCATTCAGAGTGCTCTAGTTAATTTTGCTTCTGAGTGAGATCAAGCCGTTTAGTGCTCATGTTTGCAGCTGTAGGCTGAGTGCATTCATGTTGTTTTCGTGACTGCTCAAGTCTCTATGTGACTGTGCCCCTTAGCCTGGGTAATTACATTATGTGCTATGTATGTACATTTAGAGGTATTTGTGAACCTATTGAGTTCTTAAGAAAAATTGTCATCATCATCATTTTACGTTAGTTTTTGAAAGCACTTGTTTTAGCTAAAACGCATAATTTTTTGAGACATAAAATTAAATTAGTCGTCAGATCACCTACAGGTGTTGAAAAGACGTACTAAATTAGAGTTGTAACAAAATTCGTTACACGAACAAGTACTGATGTAGCTGTTCGAATTTTCTCGATGTGCCGCAATGACGNCATAAAATTAAATTAGTCGTCAGATCACCTACAGGTGTTGAAAAGACGTACTAAATTAGAGTTGTAACAAAATTCGTTACACGAACAAGTACTGATGTAGCTGTTCGAATTTTCTCGATGTGCCGCAATGACGATATCGAAATAAAAGTCATCATCGTTTTGATCACACAAAGGCACACCTTTTGATTGAAAAATGTCTAATATTATTTATTTTCAGTTAAATATTCAAATATCCTGCGTATTACGTTCATATACAGTTACGTGCTATGACTGGCAGCGAGCGATCGTTTTTAGAAATTAGACGATGACATATCTCGGATTCGTACATTGAGGTTAATGCCAAACAGATGTTAATGTTTTACAGATTAATGAGGTTAAGTAAAACTCAAGTTGATGCTTATGTTGCGATTAATATTCTAACTTTTGGAGCAATTTGTAAGACTACTGCTGTTAACGCGTTCATGTGCCCAGGCCACAAAGAGCAGCTCATTAATTTTTCTATGCATTATGTGTGCAGTGACTGCATTTAGCGCGCATGTGTGTCCAGTAAATTTTCAAAATTCATTGCTTCTCTTCATAACGGCTTCTAGACTCATGAGAGTTTTGGCAGTGACTAATCTGTGAAGTTCTCTGAAGTTGAAAAAAATCTGACCGCTGTGTTTCAAGCCATCGTCATATTTCTGAGCTGATGATCCCGAACTTTGAAAAGCCAATACTGCAGTTGTGAGACACGTGACCTGGATTTGGATGTCTGGATGCTTAAGTTCGAAAGGGTGTTGTTGTAGCTAGGCAGAATGAATATGAGTGTCCCTGTTGTGAGCTAACGGTGCTTCGAGTCTGTGGCTCATTCAGGAACTTTCATTTTGTTCAGTGTACCGCATCCTGTCTGCTGATGATAGGGTCTTTGATTGTCTCTTCGATGCAATGGCTAGGATTCAGTTATCGGATAAGCGTTCTGCTTTTGTCTTTATGGGCGATTTTAATTGTCACCATGTGGAATGGTTGGGCTCTGGGAGCACCAATTGCCATGGCAATGCAGCTTTCGATTTCGCGACTGACTCTGGTTGTGAACAGTTGGTTGAGGGTTCCATCTATTTGATGGGAGGTGTTTTTGGCCTCCTGATGACTGATGTTCCTGATTTGGTTGGAGTGTCAGTGACGTCTATCATTGGTTCCTCCGACGATGGTTCCCTCTCTGCGACGCTGGAAGTCCGTCAGCGGGTCCCCAGAGTGATCCAGTCCAGAGTGATCTCAGACGCCGTCTCTGGCCCCATCCATGCTCTACCTTGGGGTGTTTTGAGAGGCTCCTGATCCTGGGTCTACTTTGGATTGGCTTCTCTCTGATATGGTGCGTGCCTATGTCCCTTCCCGCTTCATTACGGCCAGGACAGGTGATGAACCCTGGTTTGATGATGCCTGTAGGAGGGAGCACCAGTTGAAGTGGGAGGCATATGCCCGTTGGCGTACTATTTAGCCGGTCTTCTGTTGACTTTCAGCGTTTCAGGCAACGGCAGCATCGGGCAAGGGCTACTTATTAGGACACTGAGAGGGAGCCTAATTTGAGGTCCAGGGAGTCGTTAGCTTTGCTTGTTAGCGCACATTAGTGGTGGTCCACTTTCAAGAGCCCTGTGCCTGGTGTGAGCTCTTTTGTTTCCCTTTAATTGGTGCTGGTGGTGATCTAGCTGCAAACCCTGCTGCCAAGGCGGACCTTTAGTTGCGCTACTTTGATGGGAAGCAGAGCCTGGACCGGGTGCGCATTCTTTTAGAGTGGGACCGAGCCGAGGTTCTCCGATTTTGCTTTCAGACCTTCTGAAGTGCACCGCCTTCTTCGTGACCTGGATCCCTATACGGGGACTTTGATCCTTTGGGTATGTTTCTTCTCTTTCTTCGGAGGGTGGCAGGTGAACTCGCAGCCCCGCTTGCTTCTGTGTTCCGTTGGATTATACGTCTGGGCTCTTTTCCGAAATGCTGATGTATCGCTCATGCGACGCCTTTTCCGGAGGGCTCTGTCTCATCTCGAACCTCCGACAATAGAACTATCTCTATCACGCCTGTTTTGTCGAAAGTTTACGAAAGGTTGTTAGCGCCGAGGTTGGGTCGCTTTCTTGAGAATCAGGGTGTTCTTCCCCCAACTCATGTTTATGGTTCTCGTAAGGGCTTGGGAACTTGTGATGCTGTCCCTATGTATGGGGGGTCCCTAGATGGGAAAGATAGCCGAATCCAGCCCATCTGCCGTCGGCACTTCGAGACTGTCTGCCGATTGGGTTCCGCAAAATAATAACGCCGAAATCTATCACAGAGCGTTTTCATTTATTGCTAGCCAACTGACTGTGACGTAGGAGAAGTTACGTATCAGAGGGTTCGCCGTACCTTAGCGATCCGAATGTACTATCGTTGAATTGCATATTAATCGCACTCGCCCATCTGTATATCTTTTCCAAGCCCTCCTGCAGTTCCAAGCGGTGGACCGGGCTGGTAAAGCCTTTCGTATCGTCAGTTGAAAAACGATACTCACGAAAATGATTAGCAAAATTAAAGTCTTACTGCAGGTCAAATGTGTGGACCTAGAATAGTAGGGATCCCGAGACCGACCCGTGTGGCACGTCACTGACGACCACTAACTCCTCGGAACAGCACCCTTCAACGGCATTCACCTGCCTCCTATCAATCGAAAGGTCATGGATCCACCGCAGCAGCACATCTCCAATCTGCAGCGCTCTCAATGTCCTGAATAGTATACCGTGGTCACCTTATCAAAAGCCTTTGACTACTGGTAAATGACTTCTACAGCATGGTAACTACCGAACAGATCGATTATATTCTTCTGGCGATTAGTAGCTCTGAGAGGCAGGATCTTCCTAGCTAAAATCCATTCATTTAGAGAATTTTTGGTTTCGATGCATCTAGATGTATTATCGGTTTGTTCCCGAACCAAAACAGACAAGTGCACCATCAGTGTGTCACGTGTGTCATGAGACCCCTATATGCTTCATCATGATACATTACCTGTACGAGAATGATGGTAATAGTCATCTATCATCTCGCATTCTGTGAATGCATCTTACGCAGATTTTTAACTGCCTCAGTTATTTTAGAATTAGAAGATCTGGCAGTGGTGTGAATGGAAAATATCTGTGGTGCATTGGACAGTCTCCAAAGTTCTGAATTTGACAGTCACCATTCTTGTGCATCTGATAGTCTGTAATGTTCTACACTCTACAGTGGGTAATATCTAGTATTCTGCGTCGAGAGAAACTTTGGCATTTTTTGTATTTATCTGCATAATTGGGTTCTCCATGAGCGAGACACAAAAGTGTACGATGAATGTGTTAGATGCATCACCATGGCACACTTTAACTAGAGCACTCTGAGAGCGTATACCTCCGCCAAACGAGGCAACGGCAGCAAAATATTCAAATTGGCTCTGAAACCATAATTTTCATTGTATAAACTCGAAAATCTATCATATGTGCCTTTTGATAGGAGCAACAGCTTGTGCAATTTTCTTGAAGATCCGTTCAAAACTTTTTGAGTTACACTGCTAACAGACGTTATGACAGACATGAGTTAAACATACAAATGAACTAATCGATCTGCACCAAAATTTAAATATATATGTCTTTTTAGATTACTAACAACCCCTATAAATTTCATAAGGATTTATTCATTACTTTTTAGTTATCGTGCTAACAAGCATAAAATAAAAATCAGTGACAAACGAACGTACGAACAAACAGATCATTACCAAAATTCGGTCATCTACTCTTTGTTATATATCAAACAACTCATGTTAATTTCATCAAAATCCACCCATAACTTTTTGAGTCATGGCAATAGCACCGGGAAGCCCAAAACGCTGCTAAAGGAAATCCAGTAAAAAACCATTAACAGCTGACTTAAATGCCAACAGGCCAGTATGACCCAAAGCCGATGCTGGCAACAAATTCCAAACCTTACCCAATCAGGGCACGAAGCACCGACAGAACTGATTAGTTCGACATGTGACAGCGTCCAATGTGAAAGAGTGCGCTCCGCGCGCAGCACGAGTCTCTCTCTCTCTCAAAAACCTTGAGGGCAGGGAGAGCAGAATACAACCAATGTCTCTCATTATTGTACACCTTGCATATCACACATAGCTCTGCCACTCTTCTCCTGTGGGACAGGCTCATTAGATCATTATCAGCGCACAGCATGCTGGCTGAACTAACAAGTCGGTCCAACAGACGCTAGTGAGTGTCAGCAGCTGAAGCCCACACCAGTGAGAAATACTCTAACACAGGCAGCAAAAACGCATAAAAATATCTGCGGACAACCTGACTGTCACCTTACGCAGGAGCCCAATCTTAGTGGAAGCACGTGACGCCAACCACCTAATATGCGGCTCAAAAGTAAGCTTCTCATTAAAGACAAGACCAAGAATCTCCAAGGAGCTAGACTTCTGAAGTAAAGTGTCATCAATCTCCAGTTGGGGATGCTGCGGTACAAGTGTCCGAGACCGACTGATTATCAACAACTTGGTCTTACGGGCATTCAGCTTCATACTCCAGGCCGAGCACCATGCACTAATGCATGACAAATCAATATTCAGAGACCGAGCGACAGCATCACATAGACGATGAGCAGGTATAACTGTCATCAAAGTATAATCATCTGCATAGTTGATCATCATGTTTTCAAGCGAAGAGAACATGTCACTAGTATAGACAATGAACAACAGCAGGCCAAGCACACTGCCCTGAGGGATGCCAGACACAACCCCGACTGAGGCGCTCAAAACGCCGTCAACAGACACACTCTGCGTTCGCTCAGAAACAAAATCGCGAATGATTGACAGAACCCTACCACCCACACCAAAGGACTCC
>LQNS02278112.1:81699-93107 GCA_001587735.2 Parhyale hawaiensis | reverse complement strand
AAGGTCACCGCGGCGCTGCCCAGCTGTTCATTAGCAGTTCTCGCAGATGCGGCGGCCCTCATTTTTGGCGAGATACATTTTGGTGATCAAACGAAAATCCTGAACTTATCACCAATATCAACTTTTTTGTCCATATTACTTTATTACTTTGCTCGACAGAGGTCAGCAGTCTGCTGGGGTCAGCAGTCTGTTTCGTGTTTTTCTTTTCGTCTCTGTGTTCGCTGTATTATCCAACTGCTAGTAGGTATCTGCTGTAGCTGGTATATATTGAATGTCCATTGAAACAGGAACAAATGAAGAGTTTTGGAAAACTAAATATTCTCTATACAAAAGAGTGGATATATTTTTGATAGAGAATATAGATCTTTGTACTGTTAATCTCATTTAGTTTGTATTTAATGCAAGCTGAAGCTGAGACTTATTTCTCGTCAGAGATGTTTTTATTGATGGGAACATAAATCTTCGGCTATTTTCCTTTTAAACATACAGTGGGATTTTGGCAGCAGCAGCAGCCGAGCTTACCTCGTTTGTTGTTCATTTCCAGACAATAATGAGGAATCTGTTACTCCATGCCAAGAGTGAATTTCCTGCTCTCATATGCGGAAGCTCGACAAGCAGGAGATACTGGTGTGCCACAACAAATTACCTGGAGCCCTGGAGATGTGCTTAGCAAGGCGAGTAGGAAAGCTTCGAGGCTGGAAATATGATGGGTAGGCCATGGGACCTTGGAATGGCCTCAAGTTACGGAACCTGTACCACGCAAAGCGGGACAATTCAAAATAATCCAAAACTAAAGGTATTCTGAATAATTGAATACTTCAGTGAAACTAACTCTAAACTATTCATCGTGGGGCAGAGGATCCAGGTCAACCTTTCTGGAGAGAAAGCACCTGTACTCGACCCACGCAAGAAAGACCCAACGAACCCAATTTAGTGAAAGTAAGTTCCTCAAGTAGCATAGTTTACCTGCGGCTAAGAAAATCTATCCTCTAACTAAAGGCTTCAAATGCTAAAGTTACATGAGAGCTTCCCTGAACGCGCAGTGTCTTTTATTACGAAAAAGGCAAAATTCACATTATACAATCCTCTCAGGACTCCACTATTATTTCCATTGTCAGCACATGTGCCTTAAAATAGATGTCAATGGAATTCCTAAATATTTTAGTAATGTCTTGAAATTCCCGAGTGAAATAGGCATTAAGTGCAATGGCTGAAGTACTCAAGGATATGAAAAGATTTCTCGTTTAACACTTTTTCTGCAACGTATAGTAATATGCAGGCCAATGGGTGTCGGCGTATCAACTCTTCAAGTATTCCAGAAATTCACAACTTTATTTCAACGAGTTTATCGGGCCAGAGTACTCGAAGCTGCAAATACTGTATATGAACAAGTTAGTCGCTGAATAATAGTTTTCCGTAACTGGGTTTCTGAATTACGGATTTTTGTTTCCCAGTTTTTATAGCAATAGTTATTCACACTCATGTTGGTCTGACATTGCTTTCCTATCTTCCTGATATACCTTTGAGCCGTAGATAAACCTCAATTTCCTCTACGTCTTTTCCATCCCCACAACCATTCTTTTGTTGCTTAACAAGATCTACCTATCTCTGTAGAGAAGATTATGCATAGAACTATTGCACCGAGTAGGCTATGTCACAGAGATCTTAGGATAGGTTTAGATCTGTCAAAATAAGAGGTACCTGTCCCAACTAATGGGCACGATTATTATGCCTCAATCTAGCGTAGGTCACATTCTGTACAGACACTCAAATTCCATACCTCAGCAGATAGCAGGCTCGAGAAGAAACCGTGAAGAAGCAGAGACATGGAAGATTCTAGCCCATCCTTTTCCATCAACGGGGATGACTTCCCTGATTATTCAGATATGGATATCGGGGGTGCCTTCATATTATTCAGTTTGCCTCATAAAAGTGAGTAAAGGATTAATGCTAATCTTCAAGAACTGTAGTAACTGCTCTTCGTATTTGTATAGTGATCGTAACAGAAAGTTAATAGACGTCTTGTTCTGCCACTCGGAGGTGGATTTTAAGGAAGTGATCGAACCTATTGGCTGAATTAAATACAGCAATGCTTAAATAAATTGCAACACTGCCAACAGTGAAAGTTTCATGCGATCAATTAGCTTTGTATAAGTTTAGTCATTTTATCTATGTTCAATTTTTTCTCGTGCAAAGTCGATATCTGCATCAATAATGCGCTTTCTTCTTCCTTCGAGACGAACTCTACTTCCACTAGAGGGTATTATTCGGTTTTAGAAACTTTTTCAATATTATCCTTAGGAGTCTTGTAACTCTTTCCTTTCGCAACCAGGAACAGAAAACCAAACACAATTATTGGATCATTTTACTTTTAAAATTAAATTACTTACAGGTTATATCTTCGCACCAAAGGTCTTCAGGCCTTCGACGAGCACATGTTGCACATGCTCGATCTGCAGCTCGGGCGTCGCCACCGGACGAGCCGAGCACGTCAAACGTCAAAATGGCCAAAACGTCCAAAAGCAAAATGACCAAAACGTCCAAAACCAACCTAGAAGAAGACGTTTGAAGTTTCCTGCTGAAAACGCCGAGGTGCTGAAAAAGTGGGCGGAAGCGTATCGAGCTTATCCTGACCCGAGGGAGGAGGAGAAGGAACAATTAATGCAGGAGGCCAAGATGACTTAAACAGGGAAGTTTATCGTCAAATGTTGCGGTTCTGGTAGTAACATTTTCGTCGTAGCTTATTGGATAATCCGAATAGTTGTGTTTTATTTACTAGTTGCTACACAGCTTTTAAGGAAATGCACGGACAGCTATATTGGTTTTAATTTTTATGAAGACTGGATAACAAGCAGTCCTCTTATTAATAATGAGGCCCAGAACGAACCTGAAACTTTTGTTTCAAAAAAATAGAATATAAAATATTAGCTACGTGCCAACTTTTCGAAAAGTTACTAATAAGAATATGAAAGAGAATGCCAGTACTAGGAAATTGGGATTCTGAACATAGTTTGGTGATCGAGAGAGGGATGCTCACCCAAAATTTTTATGAAGGCTGTCCGGGCCGCATAAGTCTGAACCCTGGACATTCTGGGTGATGAAAGTGATGGTGATCGTGTACGCGCGGTGCGTGTGTGCCAACAAGTACCGTACAGTTTATATGTTGCGCAACAGAGAGTCCTACGAACAATTGTAAATAGTGCTGAATTTTCTGGTGGGTGGGATTTTCAGTGACCAGATGCTTATAATCATACTCTACGTTATGGCAACAAAGAATGTAGACTATACATATAATACTCTGCAATGAGTTATACCTTACAGAAAATGTTATTAATTTAACTTGATCCTTATGCAGATGTTTACTATGTATCGGGGTTTGTTTTGTAGAAATGTTATCGATACTCTTATTTGGGATTTTCAGTACTAAAAAAAAATAATTATAGGTTACTTTTCATGGGAACGAGTAGGACTATATAAGTTTAAGATCACATTGGAAATTTAATTTAAAAAAACTGTGATACTCAAAGTTTCATATGAACTCATTTATTATATACCATGTATAGTATTTAGTTACCCAATATAATTATTTATGGTAAACTAAGTGTATTAGGTACCTACAGTCACAATGCATGATAATAACACTGCACTGTATGAATAGCATTACACAGTGTTGCCATCGCACTTGAGTAAGCATTTACTCTTGGTAGCGATTCATAGCCAGCACTTGTGGGCTGGCAAGCAATTTTCCTCTTTGAAGCTCCAGATGTATTATATACCGAAGAGCCAGCAGTTGTTGAAAATGAACAGAGCTGTGACGTGTTCTTTACTGCTATGAATGTTTTAATGCTTACATCAAGTGCACTTTCGGTACACTCTGACTTGCAGGAAACTAACTTTTCTGACAGCATTTTATTGAAATCAATTACCTTTTGTTCATATGACTTAACTCCGCCTGCTTGCTCAACAAACTTCACTGTCTTCTACATGCTTAAAATTCGTTAATCTACATGCTCTATCGCCATAACGTAAACTTTGTTTGTAGGCATCTGGCCACTGAAAGTCCCATTCATCAGAAAACTCTGCACTACTGTATTTTCAACTGTTCGTAGGACTCCCTGTCAGATAAGGGAGTCTGCAGCCATATTGCTTGCTTAGAGAGCAGCGCAACCCTCTCACCGTGCTTGCAGCCCATAACTGTCAACACTGTCACGGCACTGCGCACACGCACCGGCACCGCGCGTACACGATCACCATCACTTACCATCACCAAGAATATCCAGGGTTCAGACTCATGCGTCCGGGCCCCAGCCCCCCCCCCCAGTAAATCGCCCCTGTCAGACCTAAGTAAGCCACCTCGCTGAAACCACCACTATTGTTAACGAAACGGCCGCAGACGTAAGTTGCGTTGTGCTACGGAGGAATCTCAAGAGAAAATTCCTACTGCAGGCGTGTACATCACAGCTGCGTATCTTCCCCATATGCAGTCATTTCTAACGGCAAATTACATTTCTGTTCCATAACTCGCCCCAGTAAAATTGAGCTAATGGTCTGTAAGTAAATTACGCGGAGCAAAGGAAGTGGTAACGCTGCCACGCAGGAAATGCGAGTAGGGGTCATGGGTGGGTGATATTTGCCGCTGGACGGGTTTGTGCTTAACGATTCGAGGCATAACATTTTGCGGTCCAGGCTGTGGAGGTTTGGCATCCCATAATTCGGAGTAGCGAGAACTACTTCGGGTTCATTTTTTCAGGGTAGAAAATTTGCTGTTTGTTAGAAAAGTGGACGATAGTCTCATTTAAGCAAGTAAAAGGGTGTGAAAATTTACTAGATATGAAATATTTTAACGGAAAAAAAGGATGGTAGGGCAAAAAGAACCTTGAATCTATGATTTTTACTAAAAAATGATAAATTAGATGAATTAATAAAGTCGGCGACGCTACTAGTTAGAGGAATATATTTTGTACGTAGGAAAATTGTTCGAAAATATATTTGAACTGGAATAATTATCCTGCTAAAAATATGAGCGTGCGTAAACAGTTTTGGATGAAAATTTCTAGAGAATAGCTGAAGATACGATATGCAATCTGACTTTGCTCATTTATATTTGACGTATTTTTTTTTTACTATGAAAGAATTGGAAACTAGATATTTTGCTGTAATGAGATTTGATGAAAAAAAAAATTTGGCATAGTTTCCCCTTGTACGTTAAAGAAGTGGACGTACTTGCCTTTAAAATATATTTGTGGCTGCTGTACGGCCTTTGATTCATGCGACGTCTCTTCCCTTACGTGCCCCATCTCTGGTAGTATTCGGACACAACTCAATGAATTTGATTTAGGTCCTGTCCAAATGACATGTTCCAATCTTCAGTAATTTATTTATGACTTTCATGAAGAGCTACCAATTTTCCATCAAGGGAAAGGTACAACTGGACCTACAGTTTTCATGAAGGTGTTCTACAGAACATAATTATATTCTAATCCTCTCTAGTTCCTATAGCAGCATTAAGCCCGTCAGAAGCCCTGTACCAACTGACCTACTTTGGTTGGCTCGAGTAGCCTAGAATTAATCTCGTTTTCGACTGCAGCTTCACGGCCGTATCTTTCGCACGGTGTATATGAACTGTGCGCTCTAATTCTTATGGTAGCCATCTTAGCCTTGGTCATAATTAGGAGATAACTAAATGTCCATCATTGGCACTTGCTACAGCAAGAGCTGTAGTAGCGGTAGAGATTTTCAGCAATTATTTGAACAGTCAAATTTTGCGCTAGCTGAAGCAGTGCCACAGGCGCGTAAATGGATTAATTGAATTTTCTCTCGGCCGCTTGAGCCAACGAAAGTCGTTATGTGAGCACCGGGCGTTAAGACCAGCTTCTAAGACTCAAATTCTCTGATAGGAACAAATATCTTTTACTTCACCGCTAATCATGCCTGAATAAATAAAATTTGTTTTTTGGACTTTCAGCTAAACCAATGGTTCACCAACTACCGGTGTAGAGTTGAGCCGCCTTGAGTGAGTAGATAATACCAGGTTCAATAGAACGAAACA
This sequence comes from Parhyale hawaiensis, assembly GCA_001587735.2. Classification (NCBI taxonomy): domain Eukaryota; kingdom Metazoa; phylum Arthropoda; class Malacostraca; order Amphipoda; family Hyalidae; genus Parhyale; species Parhyale hawaiensis. The sequence goes on along the minus strand of LQNS02278112.1, from coordinate 87,058 downwards.
CAGTTTGAATGACCAAAGAATGTACCAAAAGTTGTGCATTGCGTTGGAGAAGCGGTTACCCTCAAGTTTGCAAGAACTACTAATATACAACTAAATAAATCTCATCTAAAAAGGTCTTCAATTACTGCTCTTGTTTAATTAATAAATTAGCAAAATTTGAACAAATGCTCATTCTGTTCTGCCAGCACGAAGAGTTCTAAAACATGCAGAGCGGTTTTAGTGTCAAAAGTTAGCTGCGCACAAAAACTTGCGCTGTGTAATACAAATTCTTGTTACACCGAACATCCCTCTCGAGCGGAAATTTCCGAACACAAAAGTGGGGTTTAGTTTTCAGCTTACTGTACGTTCATTATTGAAGCTACAAATTTTTTTTCGTTCAGGGCTCATTTTGAAGGGAAAAAGATACGCTTTCTGCCATGCGAAATATTTTTCCAGACAACCTACAAAAACGTCGAAATTTTTGAGCCAAAAGTTTGGCAAATCTTTCAAAATTTTTGGAAATCACTGGCTATTCCGGTCCGAGGTCACCGTCAGGTTTTTTTTTATGCATTCCAATAGGTTTTGATCAGCTGAATCTGATCGTTGTTTTATTTTTCTTCTAGCCCTAATAGTCTAGAATTTATGATCATTTGAACCTGATAAATTAGTAAAACCAAAAAAATTGAATCCATACAGATTCGTTCATAGTGTATTTAGTGTAATTGAGTTTTTCCCGAGATTTCCCTGCTGAATCCAATGTTTGCTTTATTTTTTTTTCTCTTCCTAATAATTCGAAAGATATGAAGAGAAAACAAAACTATACACGATCGTAACTACGGAGGATACAGAGGCACACTCCGAACCTTGCTGCTGTTGACGATCGTAACCACGGAGGATGCGGGGGCGCACGCCGAAGCTTGCCATGTAGGGGCCGGAAAATTTCAACACCCTATTTCCTTACCATGACCTCGCTTCTCTCTGCACCCCACACCATAGGGAAAAGCTCGACGAGATCTGTATTTTGGGATATGGCAACGCTGGGTTTGCTCTGTGCCACATACTCTGCTTGCGTTCGCTAACGGGACCAAAGGAACAGTACGGGTAACAGTACGGTTTAACTTGTTACGTGCAAGTTTTGTGTCGTTGCCGTTGAACGGAAGTGAATCCAATGTAGTGCATGGGTCTAAGGCAGATAGAAAATGATCGGAATGCCTGCTTCAAGTGGTTGAAAGGAATCTTTTTTGCAGTCGAAAGCATTGGCGCGTTGGGTAGTTTATTTTGACACAGAAAATGGGGACACAAGCTGACTCAGGTAAAGTTTGTTTGATTTTAGTAGAAACGGTCTATTATTCAACTTTTCGCATGAGGCGATGCAACCTGATTTAAGAATTGATACATATGTCATCAATCTTGAAGAGAAAGTCTACATTAAAAAAATACTCGTATTTTCATGTCATACCTACGAAATTTTTTGGGGGTATTGCCAAATGCGTGTAGTATGCATGGGTTGATTAGGGATAAAAATGCAGGATTAACTTAAGTTTGGTTTTGGTAACTAATTTCAATATTCTTTTCAAATTATATATGAGTTTGGTGCCTCGCCGAAGTGGCATAAACAAACGTAGTTTCCATTGCGGATATTCGCCCCATCACGACGGCAGTTTGCTCAACACTTAGGAAGTAAACCTAGACGGTTTTTTGTTGACAGGCTCTGCGCTTGCACATATTTCGTTCCAAATGAGAATCTCGTTTTCAGTACTATGAATGAGTTTAGTGTACAGTGATGACCTGCACATCCGCGCCTCTTTGCAGCGGATGCTGATGTTATGGCGGATTTCACAGTTCTGACATCCGTGGATGTTACCATCTCAGCATCCACGGATGCAGATGCAAATGCTGATGTTAAAAAAGGTGCGGATGTTTCACGGATGCAAATGTGGATATTTGCCCATCACTAATATGAATTTATAAAAAAATTCAGAACAGGGTAGAATAATTTTTAGATATTTCAATAACAAATTCTTCATCAAGTTCATTTGATTCTAATGCTAATTTTTTTCTGATAAAGATTAGAGTTATTGTTTGATCAAACTTATCCATTGCTTCTACCGAAAGGTTAAACTACCGACTGCCGCAAGACGAAGGGTATGGAATTTGCGTCAAGGCAACAGATATTTTTACTGAAGAGATGAGAAAAATAATTAGCTATGCCACTTCTCAACACCTGGGCTTTGTTCCGGCACATGCAGCAGGACCTCAAGAAATGTTGACCAATAATCAATCTTGTGACAATATCCTACCGCCTACAAACAACGTTCGTTGAACCAACAATAAGAAACTCGCAGATAGCAGCAAAGGCTACACGGCCTCAAGCGAACCATCCGATTATGTCGTAAATCCTCGCTTCACTTCACACGATAATAAATTCTTACACCGCTCTAAAGCGTCTACGGCCCGGTTGATAAGATAGTCTTTAATGTACAGTCTCTGCTAATCGTCCGGTTATGTGTTGCGATCATATAAACTCACTTGTGCGTCCACCAACAAATGTGCTCCAATGCTAGCCGTAAATCAGTTGGCCGCAGCCAAGTCACATTGTGACGATTGGCTAAAAGAATACGATCAGAGACTAACCTTATCCATCCTCCAAATGCATGCAGCCACGCACTGCGAGTTTCATCCTCTAGCAAGTGACATCAGTGGCTTCGAATATCTCCTCGCAAGTGAGGGACTTTACATTAACAACTAAAGCTTCACACTAGTAGCGGAAACTTACACCAAGTAATACAGCAGTGCGAGACTAAAATTGCTACAGGATTGAGAGTCCGGTCGTCCTTTAGCAGAATACCCAAATTCAGGTATCTGTTCATGACCTTCAAATCTGTTCTGTAAATTTCATGGACATCCGTTTATAACATTTACAGTTGTGCTGCTTTGGAAGACAAAAATGCAGACAAACACAAGCGGGCGTAGAGATAGTCTTCAGAACTCCATCATAGAGTAATTTTCACATTTTTAACAATTTCTGCGAATCTAAAGAACATCCATTGACAACTTTTGCAGTTACCGTGTATTACTGTGTTGCTATCAGGCAGGATTACAGACGAACAAGTTCCGGCCAAAACATAAGCCTTATTGGCGGAGATACAAATGGTAACCAGGGGCATGTAGATTGTAGATTTCAGTCGATAATAAAGCGCACATCAGGTACCAGTTCTTAGCTTGCTTGGTCGAGCTAAATGTGCATCAAAATCATCCTTCTTGGTTTATCGCCTTCAATTCAATACAGTACGAACAAGGATGGTAAACAAAAGAAAAGGAAATTAGGTCTTGTTTCAATATATTCAAATAGTTACAAGAGTTTCTGTTATGGCTCCGCAACAATGTCAAAATTATACTGCAGGAACTATTTTATGATTGAAATAGTGAAACTTTTGCCTCTTGCCACAAATAATACTGTCAAGTCTCGCGCCTAACTGCCGATACACCACACTTAAGATCAGCAGAGAGCTCGCTGGCTAGCCTCGAACCAGCGATACAAGGAGTGAATTAAGAACCTATGGTTTCCTATGCTATCATTATTTAAAAGTCGCCCTATATTTATCATTTGACCGGTTTCGGTTTTGCATCATCAGATATAAAGAGATGTGGCAGTCAGCAGGATAGACTTAGGAAGTGTTCATGGTGCGGCCGCTGAAAGGAATCTGAGGAGGCCGCAACGGAAGGTTGTATTTATAAGGGTAAGCACCCACGAATGCTGGCCTAGGGTAAAGCTGTATCGGTAAAAAGTTTCGGTTACCTAACTGTACCGGTATACTGCGCGTGTGTGTGTGTGTGCGTGTGTGTGTCTAATGTCCATGAGAGGTTTGTGTTGTATTAGCAACGATTCCATTATCTGGAGGCTATTGAAAGTTAGGTTCTTGGAATAATATTTCTATCTTGTTGACTAACATTAATTGGTCTTGTAAGTACTGTATTATGGGCATTGCTGGGACGAAACTTGGATCATCCAGCGAGGTCCATGGTAAGCCTACGAGAAAGTGTAGTGACAGTTTTGCCGATATACGAGGGCTTCTCGAGCTCATAGTCTCCGGGTTTACATTGATACTTTTATACCAAACCGGTCTCTTTGGGGGATGGCAAGGGGGGAGCGGGGATTCTTTATATTCAGAGTTACCAAATTGCTAATTTTACTACTATTGCAATAGATCATTTTCATTTTATCGGTATTATTAGTGCACTGGGTAATGCTCTTGACGATCGAATTAATTACTCGTTCATCGATTTTATACTAAGTACCGATTTTTGCAGTAGACTATATGCTTATGATTGCTGGCCTTATGCTCATCGGTAAATCTAATTATCGAAATACTGCTGCAGAATGACGTGGAAAAGTTTATTGGAATAACCGTTGTTGACGAGATTCTGCTCGAGAGGCTGAATTGTTTACTTGAAAAATTTCCAAGTCTGATGAGGTCTTGTACGTGCGGTGAATTACGCCTCGACTCTACCGGTCTTTTAGAAGTCTGGATTTTCGCTGTTGTAATTGAGGTAAATTCCTGCGGGTGTTTGCTTTCGGTAAACTGAGGTGCTATAATTGCCTCTGACTGTAGTGATGTTTACGTCTAGAAAATTAATTTTGTTGTTCGTGCCGATTTCGCACGTGACTGAGAACTGAATTATTTTGTAAGTTTTAGTTTGATGATTATTTTGTAAGTTTTAGTTTGATGATTATTTTGTAAGTTTTAGTTGGATGAAGCTTTCAACTATTTCGTTACTAGGAAAGTGTCGTCGATGTATCGCCAGTAAATTATGGATTTGAAATTTTGGCTGTTGCCAATGATATAATTTACCAAGTGGTCATATAAAAGTAAGCATAGGCTCCACGGTGGGTGAGCCCATGCTAACTCAGTTTGTAGGAACAGTTTACCGTTTATGTGGGCTGAAGGGTTTTTGATGGTACATGCTATAGTAACAATTTTCTTGGTAGCCGTTTCGGAAGCGGTGACGCAGTCAGACGATTGTGTTCACTATAGTAAATTATATCGGTTATTTCGATTAAGGAAACATTCGTGAGGAGGATCTTTTTATCTATTTAAGCCTGCGTACTTTGTGTGAATGTAGCACGCAGAATTCGGAACAATTAGTCTGTTGAATTCATCAGGTATTTGGCTGGGAGGTACTGGCTAATTAGGCTATTTAGTTGCTTAGCAGTTTGGCAGGTGGGGGTTGAGACTTGCAAGATGATAAAGTATGTCTACACTCGTTTCAATTTTCTGTTCAACAAGCCCACTGGGTGTTGAGAGGCGGTACGCATGCGTAATTAAAAGGATTAATGCGCTATTGAATGGTAGTTTTCAGGACGCATGCCTCATTCGTG
>LQNS02278112.1:40262-64263 GCA_001587735.2 Parhyale hawaiensis | reverse complement strand
TTACTCCCTCACACATTTTGAATAGTATCTTCAGCTAATACTTCAGATATAAGAATTTTAGAATCATTGCATATTTTGAAAAACAGACCAATTCTTAACTCTGACCAGACGGCCGTGCCTTTGTACACGCAATGATTTCTGCTACCAACCGGTTCTTTGTACCATGACTGTGATTGGTTATCTCTTTATTCATGTAATAATTCAATAACTGCTTCTTAACTGGAATTATCATTTGTTTATTATTGCCATCATTGTTAATTATTCATTATTGTCACTTTCAAAAGATATATACATAAAAACGTTGCATCTCTTAACTGCATAACATAAGTATAGGGAGACTTTTAGATAATGATATCATAGCATACCATACGTTCACAATTCTCACTAATTATATCGCTGGTTCGAGGCCAACCTAGGCAGCGAGCTCTCTGCTGATCTTAGGTTTGGTGAATCGGCAGTTGGGCGCGTACAATGCGCCGCGTTGAAATTTATCTCCTCAGAGAGTGACAGTATTATTTGTGGCGAGAGGGAAATAGTGTCAACATTCCAATCATAAAATAGTTCCTGCAATATAATTGACATCATTCCCCATACTCGGTGGTTCCAAATTTTTATTGCGGAGCCACAATAGAAACTCTTGTAAATATTCTAATATATTGAAAAAAAGACATAATTTCCCTTCTTTAGTTTATCCTTGTACGTACTGTATTGAAATGAAGGCGATAAACCAAGAAAGATTTTTTTTTTTGCGTATGTAGCTCGACCAAGCAAGCTAAGATCGGATACCTGATGTGCGCTTTGTAATCTACTGAAATCTACATGGCCCTGGTTACCATGTGTATCTCCGCCAATAAAGCTTATGTTTTAGCCGAAACTTGTTCGTCTGTAATCCGGCCTGCTAGCAACACACTGTTACACAGTAACAGCAAGAGTTTTCATTGGATGTTGATGTGAAAATTAAGCGAGGATGGAAGTTTGAAGACCACCTTTTTGCCCGCCTGTGTTTGGTTGTTAACTGTAATTTTTGTCTTCCAAAGTAGTATAACTGAAAATGTTATGAACGGATGTCCACGAAATTTACCGAACAGATTGGAAGGTCATGAACGGATACCTGAATTTGAGGATTCTGCTAAAGGACGACTGGACTCTTAATCTTTTAGCAATTATAGTCTCTCAATGCTGTATTGCTTGGTGTAAGTCTCCTAACCTAGTGTGAAGCTTTAGTTGTTAATTTAAAGTGCCTCACTTGTTAAGAGATATTCGAAGCTACTAATGTCACTTGCTAGAGGATAAAACCCGCAGTGCGTGGCTGCATGCATTTGGAGTATAGATGTTAGTTTCTGATCGTATTCTTTTAGCAAGTCGTCACAATGTGACTTGCAATAAACAATATGAAGAAACTTTTTTTTATTTCCTCTTCGCTGTAAATATTAAGAGCTAACCGAAATTCTACAAGCCATTTTTGCTGCGGCCAACTGAGTTAGGGCGAACATTGGAACATATTTGTTGGTGGACGCGCAAGTGCGTTTATATGAACGTAACAAATGACCGGACGATTAGCAGTCTGTACATTAGAGAGTTAGACGCTTTAGCGCGGTGTTAAGCTTGTCGCACACTGTCAGGTCGGAACCGCCGCCAAACTTTCCGACTCCTCAGAACAGATCGGAACCGACGCGCTACCCGGACTGTAATGACTCTTCAGACGGAAGCGAAGTCGCTAGTGTCCCGTTAGCCTTGGCAGCAGAAAGACGTACCGTACTTGCTGTTACATCAAAGCCATATAGCTACCTATAGGCTTAATATACTTTTCTAGCAACCTAGTTGTATGTTTTGTAATTGATGCCAGAGTATATTAATAAACTTTATTATTATTACAACATATTGAAAGCAGGTACTTCGTTTATAGTGTTATTATATCTACCTACGATGAGCTACTCAGCAGTGATGAAGTATTAGTGCTGTCTCTTGCGTTGAAAGGTGAAGAGGAGAAAGAAGAAGAAAAAGCAAAGAGAACAATATGGGTGCATGATATATGCGCTTCAAGAGAGGAAGAAGGACAATTCAAAACGGTTTCCACATTTAAAGAAAACGATACGAAGTTCTTCCAATATTGTCGCATGTCCTACACAAAATTTTGTGAACTGCTCTCACTCATAAAAGAAGACATAATCAAGGAAGATACAACGTACAGAAAATCCATTTCAGCAGAAGAACGACTGGTTGTAACTCTCAGGTAGGCTATGAACACACTGACAACCCAACACATGGGCCACGGCCCACCCCCTCCAATACCCCACATCTCCCTTCTGCGCATGCGCAGCTTCTCCGACGCGTCAGAACAATCAGAAAAAAATTTCTTTCAAAGAATTCTGCGACGGTTCGGCTCTGATCTGACGCGTCGGTTCTGAAGCAGTGTACGGCCTGCTTAAGAATTTATTATCGTGTGAAGTGAAGCGAGGATTTACGACATAACCGGATGGTTCGCTGGAGGCCGTGTAGCCTTTGCTGCTATCTGCGAGTTTCTTATTGTTGGTTCAACGAACGTTGTTTGTAGGCGGTAGGATATTGTCGCAGGATTGATTATTGGTAAACATTTCTTGAAGTCCTGCTGCATGTGCCGGAACAAAGCCCAGGTGTTGAGAAGTGGCATAGCTAATTATTTTTCTCATCTCGTCAGTAAAAATATCTTGTCTTGACGCGAATTCCATACCCTTCGTCTTGCGGCAGTCGGTAGTTTAACCTTTCGGTAGAAGCAATGGATAAGTTTGATCAAACAACAATGCTAATTTATATCAGAAAAAATTAGCATTAGATTCAAATGAACTTAATGAAGAATTTGTTATTGAAATATCTAAAAATTATTCTACCCTGTTCTGGATTTCTTTTTATAAATTCATATTAGTGATGGGGCAAATATCCACATCTGCATCCGGAGAACATCATCTTTTTCAACATCCGCATTTTTCTCTGCATCCGCGGATGCTGAGATGGTAACATCCGCTGTTGTCAGAACAGTGAAGTCCGCCATTACATCAGCATCCGCTGCAAAAGAGGTGCGGATGTGCAGGTGATCACTGTACACTAAACTCATCCACAGTGCTGAAAACCACAGATTCTCATTTGGAATGAAACTTGTGTAAGCGCCGAGCCTGTCAAGAAAGAACAGTCTAAGTTTTCTTCCTATGTGTTGAACAAACTGCCGTCGTGATGGGGCGAATATCCGCATCTGCACAACATCCGCATATCTTTTGAGCATCCGGGGATGTCCAAAAAAATACGTCCGACCCTTCACTAATTCATATATCTTTCCTTCGTGTCCATATAAACTCCTGGTTCCGTTCCTGAAACGTAAAGTCAGTTGTAAAGGTCTTCATCGATAACACGATTATTGACCCCTTCATTTTTTTTAGTTTAGAAAGAAATAGATTGATTTTATCTTCTTCTGTGATGATACGTTTGAACGTATCAGAGAAGAAGATAAAATCGACAGATTTCTCTCTAGACTCAAAACTGAAGGTGTCATCGATGAAGACCTTTACCCGATTGAGAAAATGTGGAGGCAAAAGGTCGGAACAAAATTGCAACATGGGTTTGCTGGCCAGTGAAACTGCATATCAAGAAAGCTCGAGTTACCGCGCGCACTGCACTGTATTCATTGAACTATGCACAATTTAAGTTTCTAAGCTACAATACTTCTTTATGCAAAATTTCTTATATTAAGGTATGACATTGAACTCAAATACCAACGATGCGTATAAATAAGACAATGAACGTCCATCATATTAAGTTAACTCTAGCTGACAGATGTGGTTTTCTTCGCAGATGGGATGCCGAGCAACATATGATGTACTGCAATATATTCGGCAGTCATTGTTTAGGTTCGCCCAACCTATGTTATGGGGAGCAGCGCCCCAGAGGGACCCTCTAAGTCACCTTAGCTATTAGCTAGGCCTTCAGGACGTGTCTTTTGTGACCACTTTGCTTCCTTCCCATCTACTAATACTGATCTTTCTTCCATCTGTTCTTCTTCTTTCCCGACTTGCTGGTCCTATGCGCGTTGATCCTGTGTGGGAACACCCTCGTGCATGGGTTCCACGTGTCTATCGTCGCACTACAGTATGTGTCTCTTCACTCTTCCTCGCCTTTGTTGTGGAAATCGAGACTCAAACTTCTGAATATAATAATAATAATTCAGCAGTCACTTGAGTCTACAGTTGGTAGTGCGATCAGGTGACTCATATCGAGCGGTTTCTCATCCACTTTTAACGCATTCTGCAGCTAAGTTGCAATAAATTTAGTCAAGAAGTGCATCGCATAGAACTTCTTCAGACTCGAGCGGACTAGACGCAAATGTATGAAACTTCAATAGGACCAGAAAGACTTGTTTCTTCAGGTGTCTAAGCTTTCTGGTGGTATTGGAGATTTCCAGAAGTTCGGAACTCTGGAGCAGTTCCTCCTCACAGCGGGAACCATAAACTGAGTAAACTTATTTAAAAATAAGTGGGACATGACACTTGATACTTTCATATCGGCGATGGTGAGGGAAGTTTCATTTTACAGAACGAAAGGTTTACTCCAATACTTCGAAATAGTATGTATGTGTTGGAACCAAAGTCAGGAATCTCTGGACACTGTGGGTAACCTCAACATATGGGATTAGCTGGCGTTGCACAGTTCATGCTGAGGTTGCAATAGAAACTAAGTTTGTTTATGCCACTTCTGCGAGGCACCAAACTCGCATAATTTGAAAAGATTATTGAAATTGGTTACAAAAACCAAACTTGAGTTAATTATGTATTTTTATCCCTAATCAACCCATGCATTCTACACGCATTTGGCAATACCCTTAAAAAATTTCGTAGGTATGACATAGTTGAACGAGTATTTTTTACCGTGAACTTAATATTCAGATGACCTTCGTATCGATTCTTGAGGTAGCATCGCCTCGTGCGAAGAGTTAAATAATAGACCGCTTCTATTAAACTCGAATGAACTTTACCCGAGTTTACCTTGTGTCCTCATTTTCTGTGTCAAAACAACTACGCAACGCGCCAATGCTTAAGAGTGATAACAAAGAGATTCCTTTCAACCACTTCTAGAAGGCATTCTGATCATTTAGTACCTGCCTCAGGCCCATACAAATTTGATTAACTAAACTAAGTTCAACGGCAACTACACAAAACTTGCACGTAACTAGTTGAGCGGTACTGTTCCTTTGGGCCCGATAGCGAACGCAAGCTGAGTATGCGGAACATAGCAAACCCAGCGTTGCCATATACCAAAATGCGGATCTCGTCGAGCTTTTTCTTCTAGTGTGGGGCGCAGGGAGAAATGAGGTCATGGTAAGGAAGTGGGGGTTGTTGAAATTTTCCGGCCCCTACATGATCAGTCAGTTCGTGATGGAGCCCGTGAGGAGTGTGCCCCTGTATCCTACGTGGTTACGATCGTGAACAGTAGCAAGCTATGGAGTGTACCCCTGTATCCTCCGTAATTACGATCGTGTGTAGTGCCTTTTTCTCTTTATATTTTTCGAACTATTGGGAATATGGAAAAAATAAAACTACCATTGGATTCAGCAGATCAAAATCTATTGGCATACATAAAGAAAAAACATGATGGTAACATGGTGCCTAATCGGCCAGTAATCTTCAAAAATAACGTTGGGCCGATTTGCCAAAATTTGGGCTAAATTTCGAAGCTTTTTATAGGTTATCTTGAAAAACATTTGTGACAGAAAGGGTATTTTTCACCCCGTCAAAATGAGCCGTGAACGAAACTCGTAGCTTCAATATGAACTTACAGTAAGCTGAAAACTAAACCCCACTTTTGTGTTCGGAAATTTCTGCCCAAGGGGGACGCGCGGGTTAACAAGCAATTGTATTACACGGCCGCAGTTTTTGTGCGCAGCGATCTTGAACACTAAAATCTCTGCACAAAATCCACGAACACGTTAAACCTCTCGTTTTGAGCCAGTTTGTGTTTTTCAAGTAGCCTTTTCTTTTTTCAGAAGATTTGATCAAACGCACAATTAGTGTATCAAACTAACCTTTTTGCCGAACAGAATGATGTAAATGCTTCCATCTCAAGAGATAGTGCAGAAATTGCTATTGGTATTCTAATTTACCTGGATCATGATGGGTGTCATTTCAGCACTAACGATTAGAGATTATTGGGATACTTCTTCTACAACGATACACCATGTATCGCAATTGATAACTTAAGGCGGTTTCAAAAAACTTCGAGCAACTGTTCACTTCAACAACAATCTATGATACACAGCAGTCCTCTGACCAATATTTCAGGGTTCGTTCACTCTTTGGTATCATTTTTGCTAACAACTTGAAAATCCCAGAAACATTATTGCAATCGGTTGACTACGTTATGGTTGCGTAAATAGGTACTAGAGCTGGAAATTTGTCACAATACCCTACAGATCAACCTGATGAATGGAGCTTAAAGTTGCTTAGCCGTGCCAGATCGGACACCATCATTGACGACATAGCATTGTACCAAGGAGGACAAACTTTTCAACATTTCACTCATTTGACCGCAGAAGAACGAAAGATGAACTTTGAAACTAGACCTGAAACCGTTCCAGTACTTGTACAGGCTCAAGAGCTCACAGTCAACTATATTATTTGCTGAATATAATTTTTCAGGGATTGAGTTGGTAACCACTTGAAAATGAGATACAACTGCCCCTAGACAGTAACGATACTGGACAAGGGAGTGAATGTGAGATTTAGCAGAGAAATGAATTTTCCTTCAAATCAGAGAGAGACGCATACACATTACAATTATAAAGGAAACCTACATCGTTCTCATTGGTTCTGCACCGTCTGCAGTGCTTCATTCTACATACCTGAATGAAGAACAGAATTACTTTACTGAGTTTCATACTAAATAACAGGGCAAAAAGTGATATTAAACTATTTTTGTGATTGTTGAAAAGTTTGTTTCATTTAGATGCATTTTTCCAATGTACTGTATTATCCGGATAAAATATATTCCATGATGATATTTCAGTCATGCAACGCACAAGCATCCCAACCGGGATGCTCCTAGTACTACTGTATTGATACAAATATCCCGTGTGGGATGCTTCAATTTTTATATATATTAATACTAAAGAGTTTCATGAAAAATCTTCTTCTATAAATATGTCTTGTATTACTCCAAAGAAGTGTTTTATAATGAGGAAATCGTCAAATTAATCCTGTTTTTGGTACTGATCCTTGAAGGGTTAAGGTGTGTGATTTACTTGAACTTCGTTTAAATTCGAGTAACATGTGAAAATTGCTTGTGTGTTAGCAGGTTATATCGAGTCTCTGTGTATTTTATGTACATGTTCTAGGGATTAACTGTGCAATGCGTGCAATGTCTCGCCAATAAGTGAATTGAATCACTCATACATTAAGTAGATAGGCTTGTTTTAAGCTATGTTACATTAGGCCAGGTTCTATTAGTTCAATGGAGAGTAATGTTGGAGATGTGTGCATAACTATAGAAGCTTACATTTTCTTTCTGAAGTATTACATAGGTTTTGTTCTCAGTTACGTACTCTCTAACTTGACATAACTCAACCTAGCCGTACCTAATCTAATCCAGGCTATCGCTATCCATGCTCAACCCTAATTACCATGGCATAAACTACCCTATCTAAACTAAACATATCATACTTAAATTCACCCTTTTCTGAAACTGCTGATTCATCTCACTTATTACCAAAGCAGTACGCTGGGTTCAGCTTGTTCGTTGTAACACACACATACATTATTTGTAGACACTTGTCAGCTGATAGAAGAAATTAGTGGCACATTACGCTTACGACGAAGTAGGTTAAAAAAAATGTTAGGGCACTGTACGTTCAAATAATTCACAAAAAGCGTTCTATATGTTATCATATACTCGACGATGCACTTACATTGAACTCACATTGTTCAGCTGTACCATAAAGAAAAGAATGGTTTAGATGTATGCAACTTAACTTTTAAAGCGCGTTCGAGAAGGACACAAACTCAATGTACTTAGCGCAAATCAAGCGGGACTAAGTACGTGTTCGATTTAGGACCTAAAAGTCGAGCTAAGTCAGGCCCACTTGACTTGATTTTCCCGGGACTATTGACGGGAACTTTAGTTTCCTCGTTTTGCATGGTGTTATAGGTGTTTGATGCGACCGAAAATGATGAATGATCTACGCTGGGTTGCCTGGTAGTTCTGTCATTTTGAATATTTGGTACTGAGTCATTGTGCGACCTTCAAATTCTTTACTTCGTAATAGTGTAGGTGTAAAGTAAGTTAATTGGTAAGGGCCGAAAAAAAACAGCACTTTTTCTCTAACCTAATTTTTACCCGAGCGGCAATTTGTAACCAATCTACAGTCTTAACTGAACAATGGATAGACACTATGCGCGTACGCATCATATACACGCAGACCAGTGTATGATATACGCATGCACTTTCCATACGCATTTCAATTCTAAAACTAAATTCAGGTATATAACATGCCTTTATTGATGTCCATTGATAATCAATGGACATCAATAAAGGTATGATTGGCTGGGTTTGATTTTTGGGACCTGAAAGTCGATCTAAGCCAAACCTACTTGACTTAACTTGTCTGAACCTGCAGACAGTTGTCTCGAATTCGTAGAGTTTATTGCAGTTTCATTCGATGAGTCAAAATTCATCACTTGTGAGGCTTTTAAAAACTCGTAACTTTGTATAATTAAGATTTCAGTCAGTTCTACATAAGTGTGTCGCTTCTAAAGGGGCCCATACACGATAAAAAAAATGAATATTTTGAAGCAAAAAATTGACGTCAAAATTTTGACGAGATTTTTGACGCACGTTCCATCGAAACTTTGATCAAAAGTCATTGTGTTGAAAATGTTTGACCCTGATATTGCTGTTGCCCCAGGTCTAGTTTTGGCGCTAGATTCTAGTAAGGCTCGCCGCAAACTTCAAACGTGGTCGAAAGGCTGGTATTTGAAACTCGAAACCTACGGACACGTGAAGCTCTTGAAAGTATTACATGCTACGGAACCGGACGATTTTCGCAACTCTCTTCGAATGGATGCTTCGTCTTTTGATGAGCTGCTCGGCCTCGTTGAGCCATCAATAAGGAAACAAGACACTATCATGCGTCCGTCTATCCCTCCAAGTGAGCGAGCGATTGTCAATCACCCTGAGGTTCTTGGCGTCTGGGAACTCTTTCGAGGATTTGAAATTTTTGACTACCAGATCCTCTCAAGCTACTGGAAAATTGGTTATTGAAACATCGATTGTCTGAACCATCAGCAGATTATTAAGGTAAGATGGTTAATAACTTCAAAACACTGATATGGCATTGTGAAACTTTTATTTAATCAATATTTGATTAAAGTATACAACTGCTAAATACAACAGTTCCTTTAGATTGAAACAGCTACTAACTTCATAATATGATAACATGGATAACCCTCTACTAAATTATAGAGTAGATAGAATAAACTACAAAACAAATCCATTATAATTAACTAAACAAATATTTTTTGTAGTCCACCACAGTTGAATGCTAAGCATCAAAGTTTTCAAAAAACTGTGACAAGTTGCAATCGTTACTAATTGGCACGGATGCTGTAGGCGTGAAAATACCTCCTTGGGTATTGGACACTTAAGAATGAGAAGGTGCAGGTTGTGTATGAACATGGTATTGACCTACAATAAAAGCAGGGGTACTGCTGCGACGTGTCAAAATATTGACGACTCGTCAATAAATATCAAACGAATTTGATCCGTTAATATTTTGAGCCAATGCGTTTTTTGACAAAAAAAAAAAAAAAAAAAATTCCCACACACGGTAAAAAATCTCGTCAAAATTTTGACGTCAATTTTTGCTTCAAAATATTGACGTTTTTTTATCGTGTATGGGCCCTTTAACACCTAAAACACAATTCAAAACTACGAAGCTAAAGTTCCTGCCAACAGTTCCGGACAAGTTAAGTGAAGTGAGTTTGGTTTTAGTTCGACTTTTAGGTCCCAATTCGACCACGCCCTTAGTCCCGCTTGATTTAAGCTAAGCACATTGAGTTTATGTCCTAATCGAACGCGCTTTAAGTTTAGTTGCAGGGCGCTCAACATGCATCGAAACCATTCTTTAGGCTGGCTGCACACTAACGGCTTTCGTTGCCGCTACGAGCTTAGAGGCAACTCAACTTATCCGTGTACGTAGCTACGGCACGGCTTCAGCTTCCACAAAATTTAGCTACTTCAAAAATTTTCAAATATTTCAGTCGCTACTGCAATTTCCACACTCTAGCGAGTGGCAATGTTGAACTTTCAACGATCGCTCGTAATTATGAGCGGTTGATGTTCACAACGATTGGTATTTTAAGAATTACAGCACGATGTTCATAAACGTCATGCTGAAGTCACTGCTGCGCAGTCGGATAAGCAAAGTTGCGTCTAGGCTGCTAGCGACAACGAAAGTTGTTAGTGTGCAGCCGGCCTTACTTTATAGTACATCTGAATAGTGTGAGTACAATGGAAGTGCATAGTCTAGTGTATGATAACATATAGAACGCTTTTTGTGAATGATTTGAACGTACAGTGCCTTAACATTCTTTAAAACGTAATTCGTAGTAGGCGTAATGTGCCACGAATTTTCTGTATTAACTGACCAGTGTCAACATACAATGTGCGTATGTTACAACGAACAAGCCGAACCCAGCGTACTGCTTCGGTAATAAGTGTGATGAATCAGCGGTTTCATAAACGAGTTGATTTAAGTCAGATATGTTAGGGTTAGATAGGATAGGTTATGCCATGATAATGAGGGTTCAGCAAGCAATAAGTTAGTCTAGGCTAGTTTAGGCGCGGCTAGGCTGGGTTATGTTAAGTTAGAAAATAAAAAAACTGAGAACATAACCTATGTAATACTTCAGAAAGTCGTAAACTCTTATAGTTATGCACGCGTCTCTTATGTTACTGTTCATTGAACTAATAGAACCTGGCCTAGTCTAACATAGCTTAAAACACACCTATCCATTTAATATAGGAGTGATTCAATTCACCTATTGGCTAGGCATTGCGCGTAATGCTTGGTGACATTTACTCCCTAGAACATGTACGTAAAATACACACACAATATAAACTGCTAACACACGAGAAATTTTCACAAGTTGCTCACATATAAACGAAGTTCAAGTACATCACGCATCTTAATTAATGATGCCTATAAACTATGAGAATAAACTTCACGGCACGTAAATTGTAAAAAAAAAAACAGTTTTTTCGAGGTACGCCTGAGTGCAACGCCATCACCCTTCGCCCCTCCCACTGTGGCCTGTAACCTGCCACGCCATTGACTGCCTTGAGACTGTACATGCTCAAAGGTTCAGGAAAAAAAAAACGCGGCCGGGGAAGTTCTGCAGAAGTTTCACGGCCACCTGACGTCTTTTCAATGCAATTATGATGTCACTGAACCAAACGTACGAGCCTCAGCTACTAGTACGTTGGCGTAAGACTTTCAGCACTAATAAACAGTACAAAATAAACTGGTGCATCCGGAGAACTGCAGTTCGAACAGATGATAGTTTCGACTTAAGCCCTATTATTTTTCACTTAAAGCTCTGGTCCAACGTAATTAAGCTTTTCTAGGATGCATTTGATTTCATCCATTGTGTTAATGAATTGCAATGCTCCATGACATTTGAAGGAAGTCCCCACAGGCAACGACGGCTCGGTAATTAAACACGAGTAGAAAAGTCTTTTTATACCTGGAAGACTTCCCTGTTTGCCGTGTAAGGACATTGCCACATTTTGGTGTACAGAGTTTACTAGTTGACGCTTGACGCTTTATCTCATAGACCAGCTTTACCATGTTAGTAACGGCATTGTCTGTCGAATCTGAAAGACCTGAACGAACTGCGTCCAGTGCCGGATTGTACTGTACCGCCCTAGCATCTGTCGAAGCACCAAACTGCTCCGCATGAGCAGCAGCAGACAAACTAGCGCTAATGGCATCTTATGAGGCACTTGTAGTTCATTTTGTTACTAGAGTTTCCACATTGGAGACATGAGTAGGCTGTCGTAGCTGTGTAGAACGCGGTCAGCCATCTCTACTAAATTGGATTGCTTGGTGGTGGTCCCCAGATACACGACATAGTCATCTAGCTCTTCCTGATTAGTTGCCGGTGCGGGTGAATTTGGCTCCTGCACCAATTGTCTCGTATATTCAGGAATTTGGTACATATCTATAAGTTGTGCCAATAAATCTTTAGATTTTTGATCGTCTTTTTGTTTGGGTTCAGCGCGTAGTGCCCTTGCTCAACGAATGGAGGTCAGTAGCAGCCGTTCTTCGGCGCTTGGAGCGAGGCTTTCTAACCGGGCCTCGAGTTGGTGTCCCATGAGGGATTGACTCTCATCAGTATTTGTAATGGGAGCTAAAGAACATGTGGAGTGCTTTGGCTTATTATAGTGCCAAACATTGGTGCATTATGGTGGTTAGTTGCTGTGGAGGACGTCAGAACATTTGTCCTGTCGTATGTGACCGCATGATGAACGGTACTAGGGGCAGCGGGGATATATTGCCCCCTATGACAAGTTGCATTGGGAGTCGTGGATACATTGTAGCTCCCAGAACAAGCAGTGAATTGACCCACATTTCTAAATTGACTCAGGGTAAACTATATTATTTATTGAAACATGTCCAACTCCCGACAGTTTATATTGGGAGCCATATTATTATGACCCTCTTGGTCGCTTTGAAAATTATGATAATTAGTTCCACCTTGACTACATCGAGTTGGAGGTGAAGATAAAAGTTGATACGCGAATGCCGACGAGCCCACTCCATGGCTGCTAAGTTGACGCATTAGCTCCAGGTCAGCACTTGACACTCCAGCCTGATACCCCGTGATAAGTGCTACCTGTCGAGCTGTCCTGTTCTGTGCATCTGCGTTCCTTGGACGTGTCCCGTTACCGGGAACAGCTAAGGTGTTTTCGGGCATGTGTATCTGTGATTGTGATCTTCTTAGATGATTCGGTATTACTGCTGGAAGAAATTAATGCCTTTGATGATTCGGTATCACTGCTGGAAGAAATTAATGCATGTATAAGGGAAGCTAGTCCGTCAAGTTCATTGCTTAATGCCACTTGACAAGAGTCAAAAAATAATCCTATGAGACAGTTATTACTACGCTAGCTAAGTTAGTGATTTGTATGGACAAAAACTCTACTACACACTCTCATTCAAAATACAACACTGACATGCGAAAAGTATACTAATCGTAACTGTATCATTATAAAAACTTGCCCTAGCGTCAAGCAACTGGTACCTGTATGGAGCCCTAAGTAAGCGTGCCCGATACTTGAGATGCATCAACTGCAAAGTCTGGTGTTATACGGTGCTCAATGTAAAGGGGTGGGTTTCAGGAGCAATCTGTAGCTCTTGCCTATTTTTTTTTATCGTAATATTTAGAACTGAGCATAGCCACATGTAAACATATTTTAGGATCCTTATCTTGCAGCTTTTTGACGCTTTATCCGAGCAATGGTCCTACCCTATTGGTTATAAGTACTACTACAGTATATTAAGTCATACACTCTGTAATTGCAGTTATTGGCGTTGATAAAATAATCATGTAATTGAAAACGCTTCATAGTCATACTTCATAATCAGCTCAAGTATACAGTGCCTAGACATAAGTATTTGCAAAACTCTATTTTTTATGTATTTTGAAACACTTAGGGACTGCTATAGGATAATTGATACAGGAAGTTTACATAATATATATATATTAGAATATTCAAACAGAACAGTCAAATCTGCACTTATAACAAGAAAATTTAACACAAGCAAAAGTAATGAGGGACCAAAGTATTTGACAAAAAAAAAAAAAAATATGATATTAGTACTTGGTGGCGTGACCTTTATTGGTAATAACCTCATGGAGACGATTGTTATAGCTGGAAATTAACTTTTCACATTCACTTGATGGCATTTTTTTTCATTTTTCCATGCAGATAACCTTTAGGTCAGTAAGGTTTTTGGACACCAGATTTAAAAAGACTCCACAAAATTTCTATTGGATTAAGGTCCGGTGATTGGCTAGGCCATGGAAGACGATTTATTTTCTTCTTCTGAAACCATTCTTTCGTTAAATTCGCAGCATGTTTGGGGTCGTTGTCTTGTTGGAAGGTCCACATGCGCCGTTCGTAAAATTTTTTGGCGCTTGGAAGCATCTTCTTCTCTAATATCTCCCTGTACGTGAAACTATTCATCTTGCCATCAATGATATGAAGATCCCCAACACCATCGGCAGTAAGGCAACCCCACACCTTGATGCTGCCCCCTCCATGCTTCACGGTGGGGATGGTGTTCTTGGTGTCATAGGCAGTACCACGTTTCCTTCATACATGCCGAGCTTCGTTTCGGCCAAAAAGTTCTATTCTAGTTTCGTCAGACCATATAACCCCTTCCCAAAACTCGTTTCCTTTGTCCAGGTGGTCTTTGGCAAAAGTTGAGGGGCTCTTGACATGCTTTGCTGTAGGAAGAGGAGTTTTGCGAGGAGTGTAATAATGAATGCCAGTACGGTTCAATTCCCTAACAACAGTTTCCTTGCTGACATGCAGTTCCTCAGGTGCCAGTTCACTCTGAAGATCAGGATGAGTTGCCATGGGGTCATTAGTCACCTTACGTAGCAAGTAGCGCCGAGGACTACCCATGATCTTACGCGGAGCTTCAACTCTTGGTAGGTTTGAGACCGCCCCAGTCACTTGATGCTTGCGGACTATTGCTCCCACCGTTGAAAAAGAAGCATTGACACATTCTAATATTACTCTGTAAGTTAATTCCTCACTACGAAGGTGAATTATCAATTATAAATCAATAAATTCTTATATTCAGGAGTTTGTCTCAGTTTTCACAACAAAGGCGAAAACACAGAGGAAGAATGAAGACACATAGTGTGACGATAGACATGGGGAACCCATGCACAAGGGTGTTACCACACATGATCAACGACCATGGGAACAACAAGTCGGCAAAGAAAACTAAGAACAGATGGAAGAAAGATCAGTAAGAGTAACAGGTAGGAAGGAAGCAAAGTGGGTACTAAAGACAGACGTCCCGAAGGCCTAGCAAATGGCTTAAGTAGCCTACAGGATCCCCCTGCGGACGCTGCTCCCAATAGCGGTAAGGAAACTCCTGGCGCCAACAACGATATGCGAGAAGCGCTGCTCAACAAATTAGCAAAGGAAAGTGCGGCATACACAAATGCCAACACTAATTGGTTATTAGATATGATCAACTTTACCATGCCCTCCTTTATACCTATTGGTATGTAATGCAGGCACTACATACAAATTATCAGTTTATTCGGATATTTTTTTTTTGTACGCATCTATATTATAGTTAAACTCGCTGAATTTTTTTTTTCCAATTTACGTGCTTCATATAAGCAGATTCATCGCTTCAGGATAGAAAGAAATTTAAGCGATAAAGATTCAGTTTGGTCGTATTCTTAGTACAGATAACGAACCTGACCTCAGATGCATGAACGTAACAGTTCAATTTGAATGTGATACAGGAAATAAAACTGGATACGTGGTTATGTATTTCTCCTTGCCTGCAGGCAAGCTGGTGAATCTCTTAAAGAAGTCAAGAAACTGGTCATTGTGAGCCGCACGCGCAGGAGTGGACGATCAAATAGCGTTTGTTCCATGACCAACTGAGAAGCTTTTTTCTTTTTCTTTTCTGTTTATCAATGAACAAAGATATTGATGGTGACACACCGGGTGACTGCATGGCTTCTAATTATCAATGTAGAACTCTTATAATCTTGCGTTCACGTGTGTTATGTCGTCCTGCACACAGTCTATCCTATTATCTATACATAGTAAATACTATTACGAAGAACTAAGAGATTTTAGTAGGAGACTGCATAATTTTCTCATTGCTATTAGCGAATAATAGACTTTCGTGACCATTATATCCAGGAAACTGTGCAGTTTTTTTCCAGAAAATATTTACTTCAACATTTTGCAAGTACACAAAAAATTTCAACAATAAATTCAAGTGACTTTATGAGTGACGAGCAATCTAGTTCCATTGCAAAACTCATATGTTTACGTTGATGTAAGCGTGGACACTATCTTCGTTCGAAAATATTCCAAAGCTGAAGTCTCAGATTCTATAAAAAACGCGATATGTTCAATAAAAAAATAACCTATAGCACGACACCTGACGAGAGGAACATGCACGGGGGTGTTCCCGCACAGAATCAACGCACATGGGAACAGCGAGTTGGGAAAAAAGAGGTGGAAGAAAGATCAGTAGGAGAATAATAAAGGAAGAAGACAGAAACGCCCGAGTGGACGGTCCCCCTGTACCCCTCCGCACGGGCGAGCGTAGGAGCCCCGCAGAAAGTCGGTCACGTTGATCGACGGCTCACCTGGCAGGACAGAGAAGGAAATTTTGAGAGCCTACCTAACCTTACAAAGCTAACCTCGTCAGCAGGAACTGCGGCAAGCTGCAAAATCTCCTGCAAAAGGCACTAGGGAACCTTGGGGTTGAGGCCCAAATAGATTGTGGCAGGGAAACGGCCCGCCACAACATACCCATGAGGACGTATAAGTACTAAATCGGAAGGAATCAAACTGGGACACAAAGGCAGATGTCCCGAATGACCAGCCCAAAAATAAAATAAAATTGGGGTCGCTATTCCCCAAACATTGTAGGATGGGAGAGCCGACTTTCCCCGGCAGTTAGTTGTGCCGAATTCTCCAAGCCTCCGTGTCCACAACACCATGGCGATCTCACATGGAAAGAAAATAGAACAGCCTAACGTTTGTTCATTAAAACATCTAACTCATGTACTAGTGCGTTTCTAACCTACGTGTTAACCGAAAGCGAGGACCCGATGAGACAGAGAAAAAATTAACAGACCTGAATATAAAAAAAATATCCAACTAGTTGGAACTAACCTGCGAAGCACTAGCCGATCGTAAGTTTTCTGAGCCGGTGGGCTGCCACTCTTATTCCACTTCGAATTGATAAAAAGAGGAGTGTGCCGACTCTCATCGAATAGTTTAATGCGCAGTACTTCTGTATGGAGAACGTTATTCTCCCCTTCTTCTTCCTCCCGTTCAAGATATGAGATGTTCGTGTAGTTCGCCGTATTTATTTTTTGTTGGTTTTACTCAATTTATTTTCTTTCAGATAATCAACGAACATCTGTCGATAAAAAATTTTCTGTTAAACTTCTTCATAAAAATTATTATGCCTATTTTAACTAATTTTGGCCTCCATTTCTACAACGCAATAGTATCACCATCAACGCGCATGGGAACAGTAAGTCGGAAAGAAATTAATAACAGAAGAAAGCAACATAAGTAGGAGGATATCAGAGTTTGCACAAAGGGCAGAAGTAGTAGTGGTGTATAAAAATGCATAATTTTATACTATATTATTTCTTATCCCCTTTTCTTATATTTTTAGGGGGCAAAAATTTGACCGTTAAATTAATTGACCAGGCATTTCTACAGCAACAAAAATTTAGGTGTTAAGGGAAAACGACAAATTTGGGACGTTACAGTTTGAAGCCTTCCTACGGTAAGGAGGCAGGCGAATGGCAGAGGGGGAGAGAGGTTGACAAAGGCGGTTGGGATCAGATATCAAGACACAGGGAAGAACTGCCACACCGTACCTCTCGCTCTCGCAGCACGACCAATACTCCTGACTAGCAAGGCCGAGACTCGCGTTGGCGTTTCAGATGTGTGATACTATTAAAGATTGGATTAGCTAGGTAAATAAGGGGTTTTCGAGGCACATATCGACTTATGTAAAATGAAGCAGATAGGAGAGGAGGACCACGCGAGAATTGTAATAGTAAAAGGAATAGACAGGAACTTTCACTGCGTCGAATTTGCTCGGCAGTTTGAGTGTTTGTCTTTTCGTCTGTCAGTCTTCAAAGGTTCCGAGTGGAGTCTGAAGTAGGGCGGTGCGATCATATAAAAAACGCTACAGTAGGGTGAAATCAGTTCGGTTTCTGGCTGATGATGAGAAGATTGTCTGCTCGTTTTTCGTGCTCGTAAAATATACGTGTCACGAGATTTTAGTATATTAGATAAGAGGAATAAACAATGAAGCAATTTACAATATGAATTATCCTTTACATGACGTAAATAAATGCGGGAATTTCATACGTCGCTCAAGGAAGAAAACGCTAGAAGCTGGAAAACCATTTTATATATATAAGTAAACACCTTTTGTAAGAATTATTTTTCTAAATCACGGCTCTTTAGAATTGAGACATGTACACTGGTTCGAGGAGAACGATCACACAAGCATGCAGATTGGCGGAGGAGACCCAAAAGCAAGCAGAAGCGTGAAGAACGGCAAGGGAAGGCACAACAACGGACTGTCGAGAGAAGACCGACGACCCCGACCGACTATAAATACGGGCACCCTCTCGGCGAAGAGGAGATAACAGATACTACACTTTGATCTTAGCCAAAAGGCCGAGAAGCGGTACTGTAAACAAACCGGCACTGCCCGGTCAGTTTACCTTCTCCTATTTTGTTCTATTTCAACTTTCTTCCGACTATCTTCTATTTTTCTCCTCTTCTTCACTCCACTCACCGACCGAAGAGGAGAGTACGGGGAGGACAGCCGTCTGAAGAACAACAAGAGAAGAAGTCCTCCACACACATACACTTACCATACCTACTACTCTTTTTACATGACTAGTCGAGCTTTAGAAGTTCTCGGACTTCGTAGGGCTCGGTGAACTCACGTTAACTATTCTACTTTTCTTGAGTACAGCCAGGCCTTAGGAGTCTATGATTCCGTAGGGTCCGACCAACGCTCTGAAAAGTCTGAATCTCACGCACACGACTCTGAGGACCGTTGAGCTTAAGGAGTCTTTGGCTCAGTAGGGCAAGACGTGTTCATTTCCCCTTTCCACGTGGGAAGTCTAAGCTTTAGAAGTCCTCGGCTTCGTAGGGCGCGTACGGACTATCGTTCTTCTCTCCCGTGTGATTAGTTGAACTTTAGATGTTCTCGGACTTCGTAGGGCTTGTTGGTTTCACTCTTTCTGCACTCATTCGAGGAATCGAACGTCAAGAAGATCCCAAGAGGGGGGCCACCTGACAAGAATTATAAGCCTTGAAGAAGAACGAACACTTTGTTTTGCTTGTGTTCACCCCACTTTGTTTTCGCCTGTGTTTGCCTTTATATTCCCGTATTTCGCGACTTTGCGTGCACATGTTTCGAGATGATTTTAGATAGTTTGTTGAGTATTACAGCATGCGTAGTCAAATTCCCTGGAAAAGATATCATGATAATTCATATTCAGCAGAAGTATTGGTTCCGCAATAGAGGATACGAATATAGTCAGAGAACGAATAGCAAACTTTTAAATAGCCGTGGTCTTTAATGTACAACGTATTTCCGTGTAGTTTCTAAATAAAACTCGTATTAATTACAATGTGTTTACTTCCTCTTTTCCATCTTTATTTGCAAGTCTGAGCAGTTCATTCATGAGAGACCCTCGGCCAGTTAACGCTACCAAAAAGGAGATTTTTGTATCGAATATTTGAATGGGTCAAAAATCAATCATTTAATAACAGAATAATATTTAGGTCAAAACCTAAAATTACACAGTAGCACTACAATATTTTACTAGCGTATCAGGGACACAATTTCTATCTTACTATTTTCGAGGGGATTTCACAACCCAAAAATAGAATGCTTGAGCGATGTTTAGCTGTACACTCTGGCGCCGCGTTACATCCCACAACCTAATGCTCAGAGCACTTGGCGAATGATGTGCGCTGTTCCAAACAGAGTGCTTTTCTGGAGGGTTTCTGGGTGGAGATGGCCGCACTTCAGCTCTCGCAGGGCAGCCTTGAAATTCTTGGACATTGCCCCCAAAGCTCCGATGACCACTGGAATGACGTCGACCTTCATCTGCCACGGTCTCTGGAGTTCGATGGCAAGGTCATGGTACTTAACCTTCTTCTCCGCTTCCTCGTCCACGATCCTCGAATCGAAAGGGATTGAGATGTCAATCATTTTGACCAACTTCTCCTGTTTGTCTTTGACGACGATGTCTGGTCGTTTGGCGTCAAGTACTCGATCAGTTTCCATTCGCTTGTCCTATTAGATTTGCACGGCTTCGTTTTCAACCACGGGCGCAAGTTCGTGCTCGTACCACCTCTCACTGACCGGGAAGTTTTGGATGCGCAGAAGGGTCCAGTGGAGGTGTCGGGCAACTGTCGTGCCTGTGCTTGTACTCCTTTTGCGCCAGCACTCCGCATTCGCTTATCCCGTTGTTGATGGTTCCGGCAGAGCTCCTGCAAATTATACAGGTAGTAGGGACGTTTGTTTTGTCGATCTTGTTTTGGATATACCTGGTTCTGAGGGCTTGTTCTTGAGCTGCCAGTTTCGGCTCACTCCCAGAAGCCAGTTCCAAGAGCCTGGTACAATTTTGTCCTGAACTGAACAGCTTCCAGGTACTTGCCGGACATCTGCATGCTCTTCCATTTGTTAGACCGATCGAGGCGCCGTCGTTTTTATAATTGATCAGCCGTTTAGGTCTCTTTCAGCAACTTCGCCTCTATTAAGCAGCGTGCCCACGGGTCGTCGCTCTCTCTGAAGTCGTCCGCTTCGACGCAGTCCTAGTCGCTGATGAGGCCACGCCCCCTTCTTTTCTGTTAATGTAGAGTCTGTCTGCGCACGATTCTATTAATTATTATAATCACATTTTCGTGCCGTCTCAGATACGAAGATTATGTAACCCCGAAATAGTTTCAAAGATAGAGTATGAGGTCTAAAGAGAGTATTTCAAGGAGTGGCAGTAAAAGTTTCGGAAGAGGGTGTGACTTAGATTGTAAAAATTTTTCGAGGGTTGGAGAGGTTTTGCTATAAAGTTAGAGTAAAATAGGTGGTGGGCGTATAAGAAACATTCAAGGGGTCCTTGATAGTTTGAAATTTTTCCACACAAAATTTCAGAGAGTACATCTGTTCGGCGATCTAACACACAGACAGCCGCAGGGCGTCATGGTCCGGTCATTCAAGCAATATATGCTTGACTGAGAGGGGCAAAACGCAATTGTTACAGTAAGGTGGGGCTCTGTGTTCTGACATATAAGTGAGTCAACCGAGTATGGCCGACACGAAGTCGTGCTGATATGATTTCCCAGTCTATTCGAGCAACAAAAATTTGGAAAAGGTTCGGGAGATTCTTTAATTTCTCTAAGTTTGTTTCCAGTAAGGGAGAGGTACCGGAGTTGCCACTCCGTTCACACTTATTTCTTATACTACCCTTTGTAATCCGTGCGCGGTAGTGGGAGAAGTTCATCATGGAAGACAGGACAGACTTAGCTGCTTGGTCGGCATGTTCGTTGCCAGTTATTCCCACATGGCTGAGTACAGAGCATAAAATCAAGGTTTTAGTGCTGTTTGCGATACGGCATTGTATCATTGTTATTAATACTCGCACCGGATTATAGTGAGTTATGACTTCAATTGAGCTCTTCGCGTCTGTAACGATGACAGGTGATATGTGGGCGGCAGGGTTTCAGCATAATTCAAAGGATCGTAGGTTGCATATAATTCTAAGACATAGGAAGAAGAAAGGCTTGAAATGTGGCGAGAGTAATTATAAGGGCCGTATGCGACTCCTCTACTCTTAGAACCGTCGGCATAGACTCATGCCAGATATTGGTGCGTCCGTGCACGGTCCACGTAACCAGGTCGTGACAAGTCCGGACTTCGGGGCACTTCCATGGTGGGACTGCAGAAGGCAGTTCGGAGAGGACAAAGTCTTTTGTAATATTGTACCTGACACGAAGGTTATTAGTACACTTAAGGAAATGAGGAGCTCGCTTGAGAGGATGAGGGTTGACAAGTACCTAGTTTTCGCGGTGTGCAGCGGATGTGAGAGTTCGCACATATGCGAGAGTAACAATTACTATATTGCGTAGAACTCTTCCTGCAGTATAAATCAGGTCCGTGCGCCACTAGGACGCGAAGTAGGTTTTATTTTACATTATCAATTATTTTTATTTCCGCTTTTCTGCAGGTAGGGCTCGGATTACAATCTAGCTCGGATGAGTTCTAAGTGCGCTACTGCCACAAAAAAGGCGCAAGTTGTGTATACCCAATCCCCGGTCACGGCTGATCGCTTTCATTCAGCTATGCCGCACAGGGGGAAGAGAAAAAATAAGGTAGAAATCTTGCGGGAATAGGTCGGCCACCTCTATCAGCGGCCCACCTCTTGAAACAGAAGGGGAAGTATTGAGAATCTACCTAACTTTACAAAACTAACCTCGTCAGCAGAAACTGCGGCAAGCAGCATCAAGCAATGCGGTGAAGTCACTAAAGACTCTTGCAGTCGTGAAGCTCAAATATATTATGGTAGGGAAATGGCCCAGAAGACCTAAGCATATGTCGACAAAGATTTATAATTTGAAATGGGCCACGACAGGAAACACCGAATAAATCATAGAGTTCGGCATCTAACGGTCTACAAAGTGAAGGAATGAACGTCAAGCGTAGCACGCGTAACGCTTCCAAATGTCCTCATGAGTGCATTCTGATCGGCCCACATGTTATCCAATATATAGGGTCATCACTCATCCAAGGGTCAGTTCCCGTTAATTTTTCGCGCATTTTACACTTGACTGTAGTTCATGCTGACGAGTTTCTTTTTGTGTAACAACAGACAGGGACGCATTGACACACGAGGGTGTTCCCATAAAAGACTAGTGATCAAGGGAGTAGTAAAGCGGTTAAGAAGGAGAAAACAGAGAAAAGTAAATACAGTGAGAGTACGGTATAAAATCAGAAATCAACGAACTGGGCACGAAAGACATGTTCCGAAGGCCTAGTAATTAATAGCTAAGGTAACCTACAGAGTCAGTCTGGTGCCGCTGCTCCGAATAAAGTCAATGAGCGGAACAAACTCTGTACTCTACGCTAGGCTGCTCATGTCTTACGTACTGTAAGAGTAGGGTACGGGAAGGAAGCAGTGGATATAATGGAAGATTTACACAAGGCCTAACAAATTGCTAAGGTAACAGTTACGATCCCGTGGCGTCGCTGTTTGCATGACATAGGATGAACGCATCTGCATTCCCAAACATTTGCACAAACATAGATTTACCGATCAAATTAATTACGAAAGCATGCTTCTCCATATTAATTTCAGCGAAGCTACATGCTTCCGTTCTCAGCTCTAACACCTTGTATCGCTCGTTCGATCCCCCATGAGGCATACGAGCTCTTTGCAGATCTTGGTGTGCTGACTCGGCAGTTGTGTGTGCATGCTCGGCTCCGTGGCGGAACTGCTTTCCTCAGAGATGAGGGGGGTGGGGGGTCTCGGGTTATTTGTTCCTTCCGTCAAATTGGCGCCATAGTTCGTTACCCGAGGGCGACTGCGACTACACTTGCTCGTCTGGGGCCTGTGGGGTTATACCCGCAGCACAAACCAGTGCATGTGGGTTTCCCAGGTGAGGGTGTGGTCTAAGTTGACTTTACCTTTACTTTACCTACCGTTTTCTTGTAGGAACACATGCAGTACTGTTCAACACTCACTTTCAATGACGAACCGTTCAAACAGCAAAAATTACAAAAAATTTACTACAATAGGTGATGTTCCTGCACAGCAAATAATCAAAATTTAATCATGAATCAATGCGGTTCGAAATACATTCAAAAATTAACATTTATACCAGCAATCAACAAACTTACAACGATAATAAACATCTTCGGATGAACGTAGAATATTGTTACACTCAACAGTAAAAAACAACTAGTCAATCCTCTCACTGCAATCGTGTACCACAGTCTCAACAGCACTCAGCATCGTACGATGAAATTCAAATCGCACTGGTAATGCATTTACTCTTCACAAACAAGCATGACATAAAATCTTACAAAAATACGATAATGTAACCATAAACATAGCTTGGGAGTCAGGGGCTGCAACCCTTGAAGTTCGCATGAGAACTT
>LQNS02278111.1:276369-298729 GCA_001587735.2 Parhyale hawaiensis | reverse complement strand
TCTTCTTCTCTTTCCCGAATCGTTTATATCCTACTCACTTAATGGCAATAGCTCTTAGAAAGCCGGGGCGCAAGTTTCGGTGTCTCTTTGAGAATGGGCCTGTTGGTTCGTCTACTGCCGCCTATCTAATCTAATTTAATCTAAGACTAAAGCGTGATGGAGCGCTGTTGCTGCTGGCATGATCGGTGTGTGAACATCAATAAAAATAGCAGAAGCACTGGAAATAAGGAAATGTGCACCGATCATCAACGTCAAGTACAATTCATTTTAAAACTACCTGAATCCGTTAGTCTAGCACGGCTATGCCCACCTGGACTACTTAAGGCATTGACAACCAGCCCGCTCCACAGGTCACACACCGATCATGCCATCAGCAACAGCGCTTTCTCACGCTTTAGTCTTAGCTGATACTTACGTACATTAAACTTACCAAAGACTGTAATCATGCACCTTACTTATTGTGCTTCATTTTATTTCAGACTAGATACATACCTGATGATGGCCCCAGGAGTAGATGGTCGAAACGTTGTGTTTTATATAGCATGCGCATATTTTTACTCGAGAACTGTTCTTTTTAAAGTTAGCAATGAACATGAATGTGTTTTTAGAAACGTCGAGAAATCCATTGAATCATTTATAAGATTTTTTTAAAACTACCTATGAGTTTAAAAAATTGAAAGAATTTTTTAAATTTTAGTTAGGTTAGATCCAAAAATGGGTACTTTTTTTTTCTATGTATTTTTTCATGTACAATCAGAATCTGAAGTCCGTTTTGGTCGGTCAAACCTAGTTTCTGAGTTGTCGGGAAAAAACCTATCCCATTGTTTTAATATGGGAGAAAGTAGCGAAGGACAGCAGAGTGCACTGGAGAACCTTTTAAATAGGATTCTAACCTAGCCTAGCCTGGCCTAACATAGCCTAACCTGGCCTAACATAGCCTAACCTGGCCAAACATAGCCTAGCCTAACCTAGCGTAGCTTAACCTAGCCTGACCTAGCCTAACCTCGCCTAACCTAGCCTAACCTAACTTAGCTTGACCTAGCCTGACCTGTAATATACTCTATTAGGTTAGGTTGGTTAGGTTAGTTAGGTTAGAATCCTAGTTAAAAGGTTGTCCACTGCACTGTGCCATCCTTAGGTATTTTCTCCCATAGGAAAACAATGGGATAGGTTTTGTCCTTTAACTCAAAAACTAAGTCCGACCGACAAAAACGGACTTCACATTCTGGTTCTACATGAAAAATACATAGAAACGACGACAACAAAACTACACCTTTTTGGACTTAGCTAAAACACATTAATACCATTTGAATTTTTTATCAGTTGTGGCCCACGGATTGATGAATCAGGTGATCGGAGAAAATGTTACTATCAGAGTTTTGAGCACAAAATTGACTTCTAAAAACCTGCGCACCCCGTCAGATACTTCTAAGAGATGACTAGTGAGCTAGTTACCAGAGAAATGAAAACACGTTAGGGCTACGTACCAACGATGCCGTGGAAATCTCTGCGTATTTGCCAATGCTTATAATCATGCTTGTACAAAGCGCACAGTACGCTAAAACTCCACTTGAATTACTAACTTCGAAATTACAACTCTTCTAGCTTTGCACCCAAAACTTGCGTCTTTAAGGAGAAAAATCTGAGCACAGTGCACCACTATTCACCACCACAATTGCATTCATACTGACCCACCCCCGCCCGTTGGGCTGCTTTTACACCGAGCCTGTGGCGTGTATAAACTTGTTCAAGCGATTGCCGCTGCACCGTAAATTGCAGCAGGTACAGCGATTTTTCGACACCTTCTTCCCATGTGTTAAAAACCGCTTTGACTCATTTCGACAGTCCTACGACAATGTTACAGCGATTATTTTTGCCTGGGTAAGAACGTTTAGCTGCAATGGTTTTCGCTCTCCTACTGATAAATAAATAGTTCTCTATATTTTATTATCCACTAAGTGCGTACAATTGTACATGCTTCCGATCAGGAATTTTCTATTGCTGAAGTGCGCAGCAACTTTCTTGCCAGCAGACTTTTTTTCCTTTTGATCCAGTCACTATAAATGTACAGTATATAGGTCTCTCATGGCGTTGCCACCTCTATCTGCTGCAGGGTGGCTGGAAGGCATAATTATCATCCGCCACGGAGCACACAGACACAGTGAGCTCCTCTGCGCTAAGACCCGATGCAGGTAGCATGAGTCTGAACCCTGTATATTCTGGGTGATGGTAACTGATGGTTATCGTGTACACGCGGTGCGTGTGTGCCAACAAGTGCCGTAGAGTTTACATGTTGCGCAACAGAGAGTCCTACGGACAATTGTATACATTGCTGAGTTTTCTGGTGGATGGGTGGATTTTCAGTGACCAGATGCTTATAACGATACTTTACGTTATGGCAACAAAGCATGCAGACTATGCATATAATAATACTCTGCAATCAGTGTTATACCTTTCAGAAACTGTTATTAATTTAACTTGATGCTTTTGCAGACGTGGTTTACTAGGTATCGGGATTTGTTTTGTAGAAATGTTATCAATACTCTTTTATTTGGGATTTTCAGTAATAAAAAAATAAACAATTATAGTTTACTTTTCATGGGAACGAGTAGGACTACATAAGTTTAAGATCATATTGAAAATTTAATTTTAAGAACTGTGATACTCAACGATTCAGATGAACTCATTCATTATATACTATGTATACCGTAGTATATAGTTACACAATAAAATTATTTAGGGTAAACTAAATATTAGCTACCTAGGAGCAACGCCAGAAGTCACAATTCATGATAGTAACACTGCACTGTATGAATAGCATTACACAGTGTTGCCATCGTACTTGAGTAAGCATTTACTTTTGGTAGAAATTCATAAGTTTTAACTCCTAAAGCACTGAAAAACACTAACTTGGCTTTTATATTTTATTGGTAGCCTAATAAACGCAATTTCTATGGAAAGAGGTTGTATGCTATGACAACAGAACTCAGTAATATGGAACACATAACTATATAACAGGGAAGGTGTTTACCACTTTGTTGTCATAAGTCCCACGAGAGCATTAACAGGTATTAATGATACACATTTAAATTTCAACTTATATTTGAAAATAAACATATTCAAAAACAATTTTGTAGACAGAATGTTATAAAATAATTATTTAATTAGTGGATTTTAGCATTAGGTAAGTTTAATTTAATGTTTTCGCCCAAGTTTCTTCTCCGCTTAATAATGCGACCCCTCATTAGCGTGACTTTTCCTTTAGGCTGACCATTAGCACCTGGCCACTAAAAGTCTCATCCATCAGAAAACTCGGCACTATTTTCAACTGTTCGTAGGACTCTCTGTCCGATAGGCGAGTCTGCTTGCTTAAAGAGCAGCGCAACCCTCTCGCCGTGCTTGCAACATATAAATTGTCAAAAGTCAAAACTGTCAAGGCACTGCGCACACGCACCGGCATCGCGCGTACACGATCACCGTCACTTACCATCACCCAGAATGTCCAGGGTTCAGACTCATGCGACCGGGTAGTCCGCATGTTTCATTGATCTGTCTACCTCAGTGCCTGTCTACCGTGTCCTATCCAGAGAATCCTAATAAACATAGTAATTCCAGTACCTGTCCTATTATTGCACTCTTGTAATGTATCAGAGATGAACACAATGATCTGCAATTCTGGCTTAGGAACCAAAGGCTATTTTAAATTGCTCGTTATGGTGCCCATTTAACATTTAAATGAGTTTCTTGGTCGGCGTTACTGGATGAATTAAATAAATATGACCTTTCGCTTCCAGACAGGGGAGAATAAGGCTCACTATCATATGAGTAAATTTTGATTAGAGTGGTTGTGGAATTAGCCGGCCCAAGTGACGGCAGCTTTTTGCAGGGTCCGTCTATACCTAGAACATGCTAGATAAAACCAGTAATAATTGCTGATCATGTACTCATCGAGAATATAATTGCAAGTAGGAGGGCCATGCAATGGCGTAATACCGTCACTCACAATGGGGGCAAATTTTAACGCAGTTATTTCTGATGGCCAGGCTACTCTAGAGTTTTGGCGTTTTCTAGGTCTAGGTCAGCCCGCCAGACTCCTAACAAAAATTATCAAAATTCTCAACTCCTCTCTCTTTTCAGGTGGGCAGACAATCAAAGATATTTCCAACGAAAACATTATCACCTTTCTCACTTCGTCACGGGTGATAGTAATTTACAGCATGTTGCTTGCTTTATTTGTTGGTTGTTGACCTCCCTATTGTCATCAGGAGGGCAATCCAGGAGGAATTAGATTTGCTGTATTCCATAGGTAATAATTCGAGCTTTAAATTAACAGCAAATAAGTTCCTTGGATAAGCTCGTAGAAATGTCTGATACTTCTTGGCGTCTGTTTCTTGATCAATGCAGATATACATGTAGATCTTCTCTTATCTAAACCACATGTGCTGCCTTACTCTCCTTTGTAGTGCGGTTGTACAAATTGCAGCACTTTTCTTGGCTACTCTCTTTTTTTATCCAGTTTCCTCAACCTTCATATTTTTTTCAATAAAAAGGTTTCACTCGAGGTGACGCTGTCTTTGCAAAGCAGACTAAAGAACTGTACTTCATAATTTCATTACCTTGCCTGGCATTGATATGTCGATTTCTGGAGCAACGATACGATTATGGTCTGATTTCTACTGCTCCGTTCTCTCTTTTTGCCTAACGGCGTGGAAGCCAAACCGAATAAGGCCAACGCGCATTTGGGGCCAACATTTTATCGGCCGGGCACTCTCGTTATCAGATATACTACCGAAATTTTAAGTTCTGCTGTACGACTTTAAACAATATGTTGTAGCTATGAATGTCAACAAAATTAAGAAAAAACTGTCGGTAATAATTGTTTTAAAATGAACATAATCGCAAAACGTTGCTGATTTAAAGAAGGCATGCATCAATGCAATATTTAACTAGATATTAATAATTTCAAGTAACTATCGAAATATTGACCGAAAATAAGAAAATTTTCTTGTACTATCGGCTGAGCTGCCCAGTCGGAAATTATGGTTGTGATTATAGTAGAATATAGTGATATATGAGAGATAAAAGTCGATTATGGATGATGAAACAATATGGTAGATATGTCGACCATAACATACCGTTGATTTTAGTATATTTAGGTCGATATTGGTGGAGGCAATATTGGTTGTTTATGATTTGTCAAGAAACGAAGGTCTATGGTCGTACATGGATGTTTGACAACTATATATGGTAGATTTTTGTACAAGGATGTTTAAAGACTATGTATGGTAGAGCATATGTTAGAGCATAACTAATGTAGCTTATCAACGGATTTCCGTACGTACGAACATGAGGGGAATTCCTCCCATTATATGGGGCAAAATATGTATAGATTGCCATGGATTTGAATGATATGGCTAGAATTCCCAACATTATCGACCAAAATAATATTGTATGACGATATGCTTGAATGCGAAAAATCTAAAAATTCATATCGTAGTGCAAAAATTGTGCATATTTTCTGTCTTTTCTTTCCTGTCGATAAAATGTAAACATTGCACGGTATAATATGGATACTAGCGACCTTGACGTTATTTTTATCTATTGCTTTGTGATTTTTTTACGCTTAGCCACTTTAGCGTAGTTACCCATCATATCTATTTTTATTTGTTGTATTTCTTACTAAATAGTATTGCAATCCTTGATCAAATATTGCCTTCTATTTTCATGTTTATTCAGTTTATATCTTTGAAGATTCATCAATAAATTCTTCCCATTAGCTTTATATGGAAGATGTCAAGTTTTATGAGATATAAAACCGTTCGTACCCGGACAACGAGTAACACCCAAAAATTGTCGATTGAGTTGTGACTTCCTCTAAGCTAGGTACAGTAGTTCTATACCGACTTAGAGTTAAAGGAGTTATATATAAACGAGCGTTAACTGCACTGACTGGTTCAAACTCCTGCTCTAGCATCGTTCTCAAACTTAGAGCCTTAGACCATTCTGAGCTGCAGGCCTAACACGCACGTAATAATTAATTTATTATTATAAGCAACTAATCATTAGCAAACGAAGCAGGCATCGACTGCATAATATGTCAATAAAAAAGTTTATCTTGGTAGAATATAGTTGTATTATTCGCTGAACACAGTCGATTTTGGTTGTGAATGTTTTTTTTTACGGTTCACTATGGTAGATCATGGTTGTGCAGCTAAAACCTTAATAGTTGTAATTGGGTATTTATGGTTGGGAATTATGGTTGATATTAGGGTCGAAGGTTGTGACATATCTCTACCATACTGCTCCCCATAAATGGTTGAATATGGAGGATATATCGATAATAAACAACCAAAGTCTCGACCATAATCATAGTTGTTCTACTATAATCACAACCATAATTTCCGTCTGGGCGTAGATTTTAAATGATTTCAATTTTTTTGCAACAATTTGTCTGCTGCTTGCCGGAACGAATCTTTGTAGCCTTATGTAGCTTCTGTAGACAACTCCTTACACTCATTTACTTCGAAGTTCCACTAATATAACAGGCAGCACACTGACTGCCCTCGAATTTATAGATCACCGACAAACTAGAGACTTAAAAGTTTATCTTTAAGTTTGAGAAATAATTGAATAGAATACTTTTTGTGAAGACGACTCAAACATCGATTTGTTAGGTATTGTGTTGTGATGTCATATGATAATGAAATGCACTTAACCATCACTTTGTTTTTCCCTTCAGCCACAGTCAAATTCCGAAGGGAACCTACGTCAACATGTACATCTGAAACAAAATATTGTATGTCGCTTGATACCATAGCATGCGAGATAAAATTGCAGTGCCTCGTTAGTCAATGAAAACAGGCTTAAGATATTAAGTACAATGGAGAAATTGCCCAGAGGTGCTACTGCTGATTACGAAGATTAAATTGATTTTAGAAAGAGCCATCTTGAGTGTATGTATTAGGTGTTGGGATAAAAAGTAAAGTAGCCGACACACGCTACACAAAAGAACGAATTTCTTCAGTTAATCGCCCGAACGGCTTGTTGAGCCTTCGTAAACGCAGCCATGAGCTCACTAAAAAGGTGTTAAATTGTCAGCCGTTGGATCAATCTGTTAAAAAAGTGCCGTTACCCGTAAAACTTGGAATGAATATGGAATAAACTTTACCTCGAAATGTTAGCACTTTTGTGCTATCTATATATTTATACGCTAGTACGTACCTACCTATCCACGTTTTGTGTCATGGTCTTCAAAAATAGATAGAAGGAAATTAGAGGTCAGACTTCAAACGCGAATCATTTCACCCGTATCATGTTTATCGCTTTTCAATTTTTTCGCAACATCATACTCGCTTTGCTGGCAGCGGATGACATTCTTTGTAGGGCCAGACGTGTCGCAACTACGGGCATCAGCATCTGTCGCACTACACGAAATATGGACATCAGTGGACCAACTTACACTATGCCGTACATTATCCTCATTGGTCGCCGTAGCATTTCTCTCGGGGACTCCATTCCTAATTGGGACGCCATGATGACTGGGACAGCATCGCCCGAACTGCTGAGCGGTGTCGCACCCCTCAGCCTTTTCTCCAGAGTCATTACGAGTCTGAAAGCGCTGCTTGGAGAGCATCCGCTACTACAGTACGATGTCTGAGAAAATACAATCACATCTTGGGAATAGACGGTCATTGCCATGCTGCGATTGAAGAAATTGGCCGAATCTGTTTTCGTTGGTTGAATAGCTATCGCATTAAACAAAGCAGAAAAAAAAATATGGGCTACTGATCAATATCCAAGGGTCCCTAAATAATGGGGGAAAATGACACGTGCATGATTAAGAAGGGCTAAATTATCTATAAACTGTGGGAAACAGAGCTTGGAGAAGTAGTGTAAATACATAAGAGAACAATACAAAAGTACCGTCGTATTTGTATGGCTTTATCAAGACAGAAGTGCAATATTCTTCGTTCGCAGAAAAAATACATGATACGCAGGTGAAATCAAAATACTACGAATGATTAAGCAAGGTAGACGGACTGCGTAATGAAAGACGGGGTTAAGTTGGGGACGTTCGGAAAGGGTGGGTCATGACAGAAGCGCTTCCTCAGGCCAAATGAGGTAAGTGAAACATTCACTACAACCGTGGAATTTCCACGGGTCCCGCTAGTTAATATGAATACATCAGGGCATTGAGACGCGCAGATGGCGAAAATCGTTCGTTTAAGTAGCGTGTGCACAGGCTCTTTCTTATATTGCTGGGCGCTGTTAGTGACGTGCACGCTGCGGTTGCCACTTACTACAAATATTACAACTGAAGTTTGATGTCAATTTGTAACACAGAGGCAGTATCTTGGAGAACCTCAGAAACATGCGGATCGTATGGTGAAAAATCAGCACCAGCTATTCATGACTCAGGTAAAGACGATAGAGACACACATTTAAGACACACGTGGTTATTCATAAAGTCTTCGCGTCAAAAAAGCAATGACAGATTACGTCGAATGTTAACCGGCAAGTTAATATGTAATTAATCACTAGCGGGACCCGTAGATTGCCGAAGGTTGATTAATGTCTTAACTCTGTAAAATATGTTAGGCCTGCGCTGAGCTCTTGCAACGTACCTTGGTTTAACCTGATGCAGCTCTTATGACGTAACTCACCCCGTCTAAGTTAACGCACGTCACTTAACCATGGCGAACTCTGTCTAACGCACCAATGCAATGCCTTTCTGACTTACAGAGGTTGGTGCGATGGCCATCGCCGATTATACGATGACTATGGTGTGTAGTGTGGAGACCATCCCCATCTGAAAAACTACGATGTTACGATGGAACATTGCAGAAATCCATCGGCGATGGTCTTACGGAAATCGTATCAAACAATCGGCGATGGCCATTTTTCTCCATCGGCGATGGTGTTATGAGGAAGAAATGGCCCGATGAAATGACTGAACATGCTGTCGGCGATGGCATACGATGGGCATCGTTATCGGTTGTACTTCCGATGCCGATGAAATAATGCTAAAACTACAGAAAAACAGCCTTACGAGCTTGAAACATAATTTTTTTAGTAACATTAAAACAAAGAGGGGGTTACAAAGTATACTCTAGTACATTTTCCAGATCTATCAATGTCACTTAAAAACCTGGGCCTTACATTTCGCACCTTTTATCAGCTAGGAATAGTTTTACTGGTTTGAAAATCGCACATAGACCGAGGTTGTAAGAGATGCTGCTTTTATTCGATGTTTGTGGTCTGAGATGTTTCCATTTTAAAATGTGTTAATGCGATGGTCCATCGCCGATTGTGACGCCCTACGATGGCCATCGCCGACGGTTATTTCATCGTAGGTCATTGCCGATGAAAATTGTCGATTTTTAGTTCCGATGCCGATGGAGCGATGGTCATTGCACCATCGATTTTGCCTTCGTAATATAGTCTGAGATGCCGACCTCTGCTGATTCAGCATACTCGTAAATCGTCTAAGCTAACGGCAGTCGTGAATCATAAAGCTCGATATTTATCTTAAGCAGGGCTCACACTGCTGCCAACACGTGTTCACAACAGTGTTGGCAACATCTGTTGGCGAGACTGTCAAAAACACCTTTATTGTTAGCATCCGTGATGGAGGTGTTGGTAACACAGTTGGTAACACTGTTGCCAACATGTGTTCTGAACACTGCCATCGGACTACACTCACACTGTCTGCTCAAAGGATGGTTGGGGTGTTCAAGAGAAAATTGCTTCAGATCAATTCGCAACTTCGCAACGGAAGGACGTTTTTGAATATTTTGAATGCACAGCATAGTTGATTTGCTATTACATATATTTCTAATAATTTGTGTATTTAGCAAACAGTATTCATTATTCGACTATATTGATAATTACTCTCATTTGTCACATTTTACAGGTAAATTGATTAGTGCTCATTGTCGTTAGCTATAAAATGAGCGCATCAGATTTGGTTTCAATGGGAACGCTTCATCTCCAATTATAACAAATGGAAGTGTGGGTCCATGATCCTCGATCTCACAATGTTCTGGGAACTTGTTTTCTTCTATGGCGTTGCTCAGTTTAGATCGCCGAAAAACTCTCGCATCATTACTTCGACCATAGCTGCCAACGTCAATTGCAGTGAAGCGATAATTTGCATCACACATAGCAAGTAAAATAATACTAAAATAACCCTTATAATTAAAAAAATTACATCCAGAGTTATCGGGGCAGGTTAACCTCACATGTTTGCCATCGATCGATCCTACAGCATTTGGGTACTGCCACTGGTTTTTGTAATCTTCAGCAATCCATTGAAGATCAGCTTGAGTGAGGTCAGGCATGTACAGAGGACGTAATGTCATCCATAAAATTGTAGTTTCATGCACAATTTTAAACGCTGTACTGTGTCCCCGGCAGCACTATCGTCTCTCGCGACAATTTTGCGTTCACGTAAGCTTTCCTGCGCGCGCCACCACTAAAATAAACATTACCTAGGCAAACCTAACCTAGCCAAACCTAACCTACCCTTACCTATCCTAACCTCCTTACCTAAGCTTCTAACCTAACCTATCCTTACCTAACCCAACCTAACCTAACCTAACCTAACCCAACCTAACCAAATTTAACCTCTCTAACCTTACCTAACGTTACCTAAAGTTACCTAACGTTATCTAACGTTACCTAACATTACCAAACCTAACCTAACCCAACTTAATCAGCGATACAGCGGGCAGCGCGGCGCACCAACGTGAACGCCGCTCACGTGCACACGATCTGCGCGCAAAATCGTCGCGAGCGACCATAGTGCTCCCAGGCAATAAGTGACTGGCAGTAACTTCATGGAATCTACGTATCCTATGAATCGCAAAATTAGAGCCAGCCTTTCTGCAGGAGATATCGATTTTCTGAAGGGAGTATCTTCCTTCTTCAAAGCCTCTTCGACGATAGCCAGCAGTTTCTTGAATGTTCTTGGTTGCATCGTCATGTTTGTTTTGAAGAATTCAGGGTCTTCATTAAGGATATCCTCAACAAGATTCCTAAATTCCCCTCTCTCTCCTTAAGAGATGAGGGGCGCACCCAGCAGCGTCGTCTTTTCGACGCGGTAGCCGCATTTGAAGCATCACACAGAAGAAGAAATCTTTTCACGTCCATTCGTTGCGACTGTGCGTGTCTCAGTGATTGCATCCTATGCTTGTAACAGACTCGCGAACACTCAAGACTGTTTTCAAGAACAGGTGGGTGTTGCCAACACACTTTTCAAGAACACCTTGGCTATTCGCAACGGTGTTGGCAGCAGTGTGAGCCCTGCTTTCAACACCTTATGCCTCCTCATTTAATCTTACGAACATCATCTAACCTAACGCTTCTAATCTAACCTACCGCGCTCCTCGAATCTCGACAGTTATGAAGGAA
The DNA here is from genome assembly GCA_001587735.2 of Parhyale hawaiensis. Lineage (NCBI taxonomy): Eukaryota > Metazoa > Arthropoda > Malacostraca > Amphipoda > Hyalidae > Parhyale > Parhyale hawaiensis. The sequence goes on along the minus strand of LQNS02278111.1, from coordinate 287,317 downwards.
GCTATAAATTTGCAAAAACTCTTGGGAATGCTACGAAGAGCAACTGGCCAAATTTATGTGATGAACTGACATCTCGTCTGTGTGTTTGCATGTATCTTTGTCTGACTTAGCATAAATAAAGAAGTTATGGACGGATCTTAAATACAATTTACAGGAAATGTTAAAAATTTTGCACGGAACAAATGCCCATTTTTTTACGAAGACTGTTTCTTTCGCTGTGTTTGACTACACGTTTGTTTTTATGCCTGTCAGAACATAAATTGTAAAGTAGCTCACGCATTTTCAAGAAAATTACAATAACTGTCATGAATGCTAAAAGGCACAAATAACCAGATTTTGATGATGATAAAAGAGAAATTCGTTTTGCTGGAGCGATTTGAATTTTTCATTACCATTGCATTGTTTTACGGAAATATTCGCTCTAACACTGTTTTAGTTAATTTTTATTGTTGATGTGGACACGCTCGACAGGCGTTGAATGCTTAGTAAATGCTAACGCAACCCTGTCCAATTTGACAGCAGACGGTGTTTGCTGTTAAACGTTGCGGGTCTTCTTTTACCTCTATCCTGTACTTCTGTTTATTTACCATAGCTATTTTTTTCTTACATAACGTTTTCCACATCTTTTGTTGATAGAGTTTTGTTTTCATTTCCCAATTTCTATTTAAGGGACAGCTAATGACTAATAAATGGACACAACCAGACATTCCCTTGCTTTTCCAAGAAAATTTGCGCCTTACTCGGCACGGTCTCGTTGGCGTTTTACGTTCGAAAACAGGATACCGGCTTTTCAAATGCAGCTCCAGCTTTGTGCAATTTGATGATTTCTTACGATGAAGTCTGCAAACCTTAATGAGGCATACTAATAGCTGGAATGCGTGGAAATTCACTAGAACAGGAGCATTGCTTTTCAGTGATATCCCAGGCCCGTCTCATGCATGCGCAACACTGTGAGTAGAAATATGAAGCAAGTTCTACGCCAGAAAGCAAATCATCTACCTATATGACCTGCAATCTTTCGCAGGTTAAAGAAACGAAAGCTTGAATTTTACTCTTCCCTGCCGAAATAGTATGCAAAATAGCTCAATTTCTCTCCTGTCTTATAACGAGAGGGTAACTGTTGTATTGACGCTGGAACGATCTAAGGAACGAACTTACGAGCGAACACAGGAGGGAACGTACGGAGCAACTAATAGAGTTATAATATGACTAGCTGGGTCGTGTGGAAATTCAGTAATATCTCAGGTCCGCATCATGCAAACAAAGTGTGATAATATGTTCCAAGTCAGACAGCATATGTCCTACCCACCAGTTGCCACGTTTTATTCAAAGGGGCATCCAGTGAAGACGTACATTTATATAATGTATGATCTACCTTTACTGGGTATGAGGAAACTAAAATGTGAAGCATTATGCAAAAATTTATTTAAAAGAGTGAATATCTAAAACTGACTAAAGCTACGAAGAAAAATGATGGTGCTCATCCACAATATAACTATGCATACATGCAGTTGTTGGTTGCTTGCTACTGGCTGGCTAGCTTGCTCTTTGGTTGGTCCGACCCTCCATCAAGATCTAAAAGATTCAGATAGGAGAAAATTCATCTACTGAAAAGTAAGTTGAGATGCCAAGAATCTTCAGTGCTTGGAATTACGATGACAAATGTAGCTTCTGAAACATATGCTAAAAAGTGAATATACTGCATTTTCTGAATGTAGCAAAGCGTTGAAGAGTAGGTCAGTGATAGGGAAACGATTCTTCTTCTCAGCGTGGTAGATGAAAGGCGACAGCTTTGAGAGAGTTTTAGACCTTGTTGTATGCATCAGCTGCATCGAATACTTTTTTGTTGAATTTCTTCGTAGCACTTCGGGAGGCTCAGTCTTGGTTGGAGTTTTTATTCGTTTCTTTCATAATATATTTCGCTGATGATTTCTTTAGCTGAATCTCTGGCAGTTGGATCTCCGGTAGTTGAATCTCTGGCAGTTGAATCTCTGGCAGCTGCATGTCTGGCAATTGAATCTCTAGAAGTTGAATCTTTGGCAGTTGTAACTTCACTTTGAACGGGCGCCAAATTATATTCAATTCACGTTGCGGCCAATTTCCACCCTTGAAGGTTCAACTATCAGCTTCTATCCAGTTACAGTTACATTATAAAAAAATTTTGGCTTCTGCAAACGTGCTCTAAGCTCTAGAACACGCTGTTGCCGTGCTGTATGAGCACGCTTAGGCGTGCATTGAACCTACTGCACGGCACAACGTGTTGAACCGGCACGCTTTCGACTTTCTGATGAATTTCCCGCTTGCGCGCCAAAGCGGGAAGCGTGTTTTTGCCCCTACGCGAACAAGCATCGGTGAAAATGTGTAGTTGTGTTGAAGTCAGCGAGGACTAGTGTTTTTCGGGTTGAATTTCAAGTGATGTAGGTTTTGCTTGCTTACATACTGCAGGAACCCCACATAAGTAGGTATAGATGTCATGGGCAACAAACTGCATCTTTTTATAAACTGCTTGGCACGTACGCGCATCCAGAGATGCGCGAACACTCAATGCCCCATAGCACGCGTCTGATATGAGGGTGTAGAGCACGCCTACATGTGCAGTTGGTCCACACGTTTGTGTGCTTGTTTTGGGAAAGCTTTTGGCACGCATTCACGTGCGTTTCCTGCACGCCTGGCTTCTCTCAGTGACTGAGGCCAGAGCAATTCCAGTGAATTCCTTTGAATTAACTATATTTTCTTGCTGTTGCTCAACTTTAGAACAATTCCAAACTGATATCCGCGCCATAAGCTGCAGAACGGGTATTTTGCTCTCACAAACTCATGGCGTTTCAGCTTGCGTTTCTTAAATTTAAGATCTCGCCTGGAGGTATGAGACCTATTTCACAGTAAAGCCTATACTGGAGGCAGGAATAATAAAAACTTTAATTTCAAAATGATTGTCGTCATTTTTATAAGCCGGGCCCTTTATTCCTGGATAATATACACGAGACACTCTTTTGCACTGACTGCTGTCGTGTTTGCAGAGAATTTTACACATTGGTATTTACATAAGAAATGATTTTTTTTACACTGGTGAGATTATTCAACAACCTATCATCTATCAAAGCAGTGCAGTGCTAAAGGCGGCGATCCACCTCTAACTGACGGTCTGCTTCTACTAAAATCAAAATCTACGCCACTGTTTCATCATTTGTTGAGGTTGGTGGCATCCTCCTCCTCTTCGCCTTCAGTGTTTCCACATTTAAATCGGTTTGGCCCTATAGTAACTGTCGTTTTTTGGGACATCTTCACAATCTGCATTCAAAGCAACATTAACTGGAAGTGACTTCCAATTAAATTTTTGTTAAGAACTTTACGCATTCCCCCATTTCAAAATCACAATTTGCCATCTATATGTTCCTAAAATTATCTTTCACCGTTCCCGCGAAATATTGTCTTATTGTCGACGCATACTTACTCACATGACCGCAAAAATCAAGGACCTTTAACGTTGAACGAAGAGACCCTTCACAGGTTGTATGGTCTGCAGCGAAATTACTCATACAGCAAAGTACATCGGGAATAATTTTATACAACTTTACTCAAAAGGAACTTTATGACCAAGTTATTCCCTGTTCGGTGTGTATGTGATATTTGTCGCTGGTCAGGTCTCGGTATCATTTGATAAGTTGCCCATTTCTGTGATTTGATGCCATCTTTGGTGAAATTAAAAAGTTTAATTTGTTGTTGATTCTTTAGATTCTTGATTTAGTAGACTATGTGGTTCACCTTGCACAATTCATTGTAATCCTTCCAAAGTTAAATTATTCTTTTTCGTATGTAGAGTAGCATTGGTTTATTTGGGGTTGAGGGCGATGCATAAAACTACTAGAGCACTCTCAGAGCGCATACCTCCGCCAAGCAAGGCGTGCGGTAACAAAAATTCAAACTGTCTCTGAAACCAAGATTTTTTATGAACGCCAAAATCTAATCATTGGTGCCTTTTAACAGGATTAACAAATTTTGTACTTTTCTTTGCGATCCGTTCATACTATTTTTAGTTACGCTGCTAACAAACATTCTAACGTACAGAACATAAGAAAAACTAATAAACGGACCGACCGATCATCACCAAAATTTAATCAATTATGTCAATATTGTTCATAATACCAGAGCCAAGCATAGAGCCCAATTCACAGCTAAGAGTCTTATGAAAACGATCTGCATTTCTACGTTGATAAACTGATGTGCACGGCAGCATTTCTTGAACGTGATTTCGCTGTTAATGATAGGTAAGTGATGGGAGATGCCATTCCGAATATGGCAGTTGACTTCCCAGTAGAACTTCATTCACTGCTGCTGCTATACACTAGTTCTTGAGTTACCCCCAAAAACTTTAATGAATGATATATTTCACGGTGGCTGTTGAAGGTTTTAACGGCGCTTTGGACATCGAAGAAGTAGTGGTGGGTTTATCAAGTACGCCGACCTGAGCAAAGAGGGCCTGTGGCTTGGGCGCAGGTGGGACTGGATGATGAGTGTCGAGGTCGGGGAACACATCCCGCCCCAGAACGAAGGCTTCTACCTTGACAATATCATCAGGCAGGCGTGCAAAGCTGAGGTAGCCTAGCTACACAAATTTCGACATCCGTTGAACATTTTTATCTTTTGTAAGGGTGTTCACGGAATTCCAGCTTTTTGAAGTTATAGTGACGTAAAAAATCTGCTACATCTAAGATTTTTGCTCGATGAATGTAACCGTAATAGTTTCAGTTTTTTTGTTGTAATATATCAGCATGTTATGAGAGCTTTTTAGTGACTCATGGTTTTACGATCTGCATTATTTATTTGCTATTATAATTCATCAACGGCGTTGGTAGTAGCGTATAAGCCATGGCAAATTATAAAGGATGCAGCACAGAAACTTGATGATTTAAAATGTTAATAATAAAAACCACTTGAGTTATTGTTTTAATTTATGGAAAATCTCATTTTACAATCTTTAAATTTATTACTTAAGTAGCTTTGAAAATGACGTCGTTCAAGTGATGGCCTTCATTGTTAATGCACTGTGATACCCGGTTCATGAAATTTTCAGAAACCCTTTCTAGCATAGAGGCGGGTATATCAGTGATGGCGTTGCGAATGTTGTTCTTTAGCTGAAGCAGGGTTTGTTGGCGATCATCATAAACGATGGATTTGAGGTAACCCAATAAGGAAAGATCACATGGATTCAAATCAGGTGACTGTGTAGGCCACGGAATATGGCCTCTCAAGGAAATGAGATGCTCAGGGAAATGCTCCCTCAGGAAATCCATTGATCCTTGCTCTGTGTGTGCCGTGGCTCCATCTTTTTGGAACCACACATCACTAAGGTCCAGTTTTTCCAGTTTTGAAAACAAAAAAACTGTAGCGAGCTGCGGTCACTGTAACAGGGCGTTCGTCTTTTTTGAACAAGTAAGGACCAATAATCCCTACTCTTAAAATTGCACACCAGGCTGCAACACGTTCACAATGGAGTGGTGTCTCATGAAGTTCACGTGGATTATTAGTGTTCCAATAACGCATGTTCTGCTTGTTGACACAGCCAGTAATGTGAAAGTTAGCTTCATCTCTAAAGAACACAAGCGCGCCGTCAGACAGATTGTTCTGGAGCGTTTCACTTGCATTTTGGCAGAACGCTAATCCTGTTCCTTCAGCTTCTGCACTTCAGCTTTTGTAGGGATGGAAATCAAGATCTTTGTGAAGGAACCGTCTTAGGCTGCAGTCAGATATTGTCAGAGCAGCTGCATGTTTCTTGCCGAACGCCGAGGTGATCGGAGGACAGACTCTCGCACGCTTTCAATTTTTTTTTTTTTTTTGTTCTGGCTGTATGATGCCCTCCTGATCCGGTTTTCTTCACACTACCTTTCGACCTGAATGTCTCCACCCACGAAACAACTGATTGCCGGCCAGGCATATAGTACCTGCAGGAGGAATATTGAACCTTCCACGACAGGCACGTTGAGTAGCAATAACGGAGCAACCGTTGGAGAAGTAAGCCTCTCAGGCAAAAGCAAGCTCTACCTCGACCACTGCATGTTGTCGAAAGATTGGCGGGAATGCTGCCACTTAGCTTAGCCCCGCCCCATCGCTTGCTCAACCCCGCCCACATCTTTCAGACAATGTGACATAATTTTAATCACTATAAAATGTGATTTTATTCAAATTATAAAAGTGTCTCAAGTACTTTTTTATTATTGACCTTTTAAATCAGCAAGTTTCTGTGACGCTCTATGTGTCTGTATACTCGCCACAACACTGCATTTAGCAGATTGGATTCATCCACTTAAGAGCGATAGGTCAGCTTGCATACATTTGTGTGTGTGTGTGTGTTTTGGTTGATTAGACAATTGCAACAAGAATGAAAGAAATTCTAATGATTATACAAGTGAAGCCATATTAATAAAAAATTAGGATCCCGAGAACTAATAGAAGAAACGTTTCTATGACAGCCTAGTATATTTAAGCCTGTGTTTCTTCACTGCATTTTGTTTTCTTTGGCAAAGAGGTTCGTTATTAAACCAAAAGAATCCCTTTCATAACTGATGAACCGTAAAGCTGTTAAAACACAATGAGTTTGCAATGCATAAGAGTACCGTTTTTATTTCTGCTTAACTTGCTGAATAATTGTGCCGAAGAGCGATCAATTGCGTGAAACTTAAGACTTGAGGCCAAATCTCTAACTTGATTCGGGTAATGCCATGGCCAACGAGGTAATGTGACAATAACTTCGAATACTTGAAATTATATTGTACAACATCCTCTCATTGTCAGATCTTTTGGTTTTTGACCAGGCATCATCCTGACTTGATCGGTGGAAGGTCAGCCTGGGCCCTACCACGTCAACAACCGCAACAACGACTACGTGAAGCAACAGATGCGCAACAGAGGGTTGATTGTCGACGCCGCAGCAGAGCAGCTTCTGAAACAAAATTTACACAGTCATTTCAAAGATACGTCTACGGTCTTCCGAAAGACCCAGGGAGAATCATGCTTACTCCAATAACTTACAGCTTGTCACATTCCTGGAATTTAGGAAAATATTAGCTAAATAGTTATTTCAGTTCTCAGGAGATGCTTCGACCGGATGGCCATGTCAATTGTGCTAACGTCCCCGGATTAAGTTTCATAACTGAACCTAAGTCATTTTAAATCATTTGTATTGAAATATTAGCTGTTGCAAGTCTTTTTTCAAAGATGTTATCGGAATTTCGCTATCACTCTATGTGAAAAAAAGCTAAATTGAATGAAATGGACAAGAACGTAAATATTTTCACAATTAAACTTGATGGTAGTACGGTAGTTAAGCTTCGTGAAATAATACTGCTCCGGAGAAAATTAACCGTGAATCTCAGCAGTAATACTGCTATCAGTTGTTAATAAGCTTACAGCTGATTATTGGGTCATATACCCTCTGCAGCCTATACGTGAATGTGAAACCGTGACAGGAAAATTCCACCGCGGAAAGTTCCACGGTAGGTAAATTCCACCGCTGAAAGTTCAACCGCGGAGAGTTCCAAAGGAGTTACTCAGGAAAGATTTGCGGTTGGTATATTTATCACCAGCGAACAAAGTGAAAGTGGTGATAACGTTTTCGTTGAAGAGTTATGTACAGTATATATATATATATATATATATATATATTAGTGTACTTTGGGAGTAGCTTTTCCGCTATGCAGGTTTTGTCAAAGGCGACAGTAAGCTCGTTATCTAAATCTAACTGCACAATCCCTACGTGCACCACTGACTGTTCTGCTGCTATTATTAATTATCGAAGGGATTTCACAACCCAAACTTTGGATTGGTTGTGCCATGTTTAGCTCTACACTCTGGCGTTGTACATCTTATAAAACAGAGTCCGGCGACCCCTCTTATGGGACAGATTCATCAGTTCTCTGAAATTAAAAGTCGGTCCTATAGACGCAAGCGACTGTCAGCAGGTGAAGCCCAGACCGGCGAGCAATGCTTCAAAACAGGTAGTGATGAAGCATAAAAGCCTCTGCAGGCTACATCTTTGTCCCCAAACACAGAATAGACCTTACGGAGGAGCCCAATCTTACTAACAGCGCGTGATAACGCGACAAGAGTCTCCTAATATGCGGATCAAAAGCATGCTGCTTATCGAAGACAACACCAAGAATCTTCTATGATCTGGATCTCTGGAGTCGAGGATAATCTGTTTTCGGAGGTGGATGTTGCGGTGCAAGTGTCCGAGACCGACTGACAATCATAGACTTTATTTTACTGACATTCAGCTTCATAGACCTACTCCACGATGAGCTCCATGCACTAATGCGCGACGTGTAAATTCAGAGACTGGGCGACAACATAGCGCATGCTTGGGGTAGAAATCACTGATATCAAAGTGGAATCGTAAGCTTGATTGATCATCTTGTTCTTAGCTAAGAAACAATGTGGGCAGTACAGTATATAGAATACACTTAGAACGGAGATAGCTTTAGCACAAAACTGACCATATCTCATTTTTGTGCGATCAAATTTTCACGAAACTTGCAGGGAAATTGTGACGTCTTATGGCAACACAGTTGAGTTTGTTTATACTTTGTTGTGTCTCCTGATTGACAAATCTTTGCAATTTGTCTCTTTGTGATGTGAACGACAATAGTTTCTTGTCTATTCTGCTAAAATGGGACGTGGAAACGCTCTAGCTAACTAGGAGAAAGAAATTATCATAAGAGAAACTGCTAAGGGCACCTCTCCTGACGTAATTTCTCAAAAAATAAGACTCCTTATTGACACAGTGACAGAATTCTTGAGGACCCTACACTACAGATAAAACGATCAGATACTGGGCATTCAAGGACTGTTACTAATATAGACATGAGAAATAAGGTTCGTTAACTACCTAAAAGACACAGGCAAACAAGTGAATCCCTTTTTTATGGCTGCTGGGCTTCCTGAAGTACCTAAAACCACAAGAAATTACATCGTTTTCTCCATTGCTTCTGTCAAAGCCTCTCTGAAATTGCCTCCTCTGACCCAAGACATAATGTTTTGAGGATGTAATAGGCACAGAAGTACATGAAGGTAAACATGAATCATGTTCTCCTCAGTGACGAAACCCGGGCAACCCTTGATGGACTTGATGGGCGGAGTAAGGGGTGGGTGCTGTTAGGAGGTATCATATATGCATAAAACATCAACAACAGGGATGTCGTGTGATATGGGTTGGTACCTATCATACGGGATCGGCTTGTAGGTCCGGTTTTAGAGTCCCTGATGGTGCATCATACTGTGACATGTTGAAGAAAGCCTTGGTCCCATGGCTGGATGACATAGCTACGCCTTTAGTTGCTTCGAAACTTGATTTTCATGCATGATAATGCGCCTTCTCACTCCACCCGTACTACCAGAGCATTTCTGAACTCTTAAGTAGTTCCATGGGAAGAAACTGATGGTTTGGCCACCGTGCTCACCTGATCTAAACCCAATAGAACACTTTAGGGCTCTTCTGAAAAGGGAAATTTACGCAGATGGAAAGCAGTACAACTCAAATTCTGTATTGTGGAATACTGTCCATCATATCGACGCCCATTTTGTCGAAGGTGTTCGAGAAATTGATCGCTGGTAAGCTTGGTCGTTTCACTGAGGCTACGGGGTTGCTGCCAGCTGGTCAGTTTGCATACAGACCTGGCTTGGGTTGTTGTGACGCTCTGTTGTCGGTGTCACACCATTTACAGTCTGCGCTGGATTGTAGGTCCGAGGCACGCCTTGTCTATTCGGACTTTAGCGCGGCGTTTGACAGGGTTAATCACAGGGGTGTGGGTGGTAGGGTTCTGTCAATCATTCGCGATTTTGTTTCTGAGCGAACTCAGAGTGTGTCTGTTGACTGCGTCTTGAGCGCCTCAGTCGCGGTGGTGTCTGGCGTCCCTCAGGGCAGTGCGCTTAGCCCGCTGTTGTTCGTTCTCTATACTAGTGACATGTTCTCTTCGCTTGAAAACACGATGATCAATTATGTCGACTATTCCACTTTGATTGTAGTGATACCTGCTCGTCGCCTGCGTGCTGATGACGCCCAGTCTCTGAATAGGGATTTGTCAGTATTAGTGCATGGTGCTCGGTCTGGAGTATGAAGTTGAATGCCACTAAGACCAAGTCGATGATTGTCAGTAGGTCTCGGACACTTGTACCACAGCATCCCCAACTAGAGATCGATGACACTTTGCTTCCGGAGTCTAGCTCCTGGGAGTTTCTAGGTGTTGTCTTTGATGAGAAGCTTACTTTTGAGCCGCATATTAGGAGGTTGGTGTCACGTGCTTCCACTAAGATTGGGCACCTGCGTAAGGTGAATTCTGTGTTTGCTGACAGTCATGTTGTCGGCAGATGTTTTTATGCTTTTTTGCTGCCCCTGTTAGAGTGTTGCTCCCCGGTCTGGGCTTCAGCTGCTGATACTCACTTGCGTCTGTTGGACAGACTTGTTAATTCAGCCAGCAGGCTGTGAGCTGATAATGATCTGGTGAACCTGTCCCACAGGAGAAGAGGAGCAAAGCTATGTATGTTTTATAAGGTGTAGCTATAAGAATTAGAGACATTGGTTGTATTCTTCTCTCCCTGCCCTGAAGGTTTTTGGGAGAGAGACTCGTGCTGCGTGGGAGGCTGTCCGATGTCGAACTAATCAGTTCTGTCTGTGTTCCGTGCCCTGGTCGGCTAAAGTTTGGAATTTCTTGCCGACATCGGCTTTTGGTCGTATTGGCTTGCAGGCGTTCCAGTCGGCTGTCAATTGTTTTTTGCTGGATTTCCTTTAGCAGCGTTTTGGGCTTCCCGGTGTAGCAAGATGCTTCATTTGTTTTGTATTACCTGCCCGTGGGAGCTCAAGCGTGAAGTATTGATAATAGCCTAATAAAAGGAGCGATCATTACATCATGTACAGCGTGTTACAAACCTAAAGGTAGTAGGAGGCCTGTAACTT
>LQNS02278111.1:233208-245560 GCA_001587735.2 Parhyale hawaiensis | reverse complement strand
GACGGTGTCGGCGGCAATCTGGCGATGTACTGATACGGAACAGGGGATAATTACCATAGAAATAGGCTGCAACTACGGGTAGATTCGACTGGGAATCAAAATTGAATCTTCAAGGCTTGACTCGTTCGAAACTTCAGGCAGCTGCGCTGACTCGTTCAGGAGGGAATTGCGAATGGTTCTTAAAACATGAGTTAACTAAAAAATACGTGGATTGAAATATGAAGTACGTGAGTAACACTCGTTACAATACAGGTCATATCTGCCCATACAGTCTTCTGCAGAAATCAGTATTCTTTAACTAACAAACTTAACGAACACGTGCTCAAAACCATATTAAAAAGCAATGCCCAATGTATCGATATTCGATAGAAATGTTAAAATACAGATAATTGTTTAATCACTACAACGATAGCACAGTATGTACCTTAGTTTCATGCAACAACCAAAGCCCTGCACAAGCTCCACTGAAACAGACTGGCCTAATAAATGAGTACCAGGGCCCCATTGGAGACTGTGAGCTCCTACAACAATGCTCGTATATTGAGCTCGCCACAACCATGCTGCCTCGATCACCGCTGAACCACGTCACTTGGCCTCTGGATAACCTTAGCCACACTAATAATAGCCATAACACCGCTTTAGCAAGAAAACTTTTTTGTAACAAACACTAGAATATAACACGCATAACGAGATAGCAGTAGGCTACCAATTGCTGAATCCCTCCTAATCCAGAAGCACTAACCGCACTTGAATAACCAAGGTAGAGCTGTGGTTCTAAAACCTGTTAGCGACGGCAGCGGTTGTAGGCGTGCGGTGGCCAACGCATTGCTCTGGCTGCGACGGTGTCGGCGGCATTACAAATGGAGCTGCCTCCCAAGCTATACTTCGGTCGGGTCTTTATTCCATAGCGGTCGAAAGGTGCCCCGGCCCAAGACAGTAGGACACCGCACCTAACAGAAGTAAGTAAGGTTTTTTGCTGCTGTCAGAGACACATAAAAATGCTTAGCTTCCAGGCAGTTTTTACAATATCTGTTAAGGTTTTTTTTAGGCACGTGAAGATTCCCCACGATGGGTGAGGCCGGTTGTGCAAAAAAAATATTTTAATGTAGAACATTCGCTTCATTTCTCAGAACAATAGAGCACTTAATATATTATGAACTTAAAGAAAAGAGATAGACTTTTGAATAATGATAAATAAGGTCATCTGTGCATGAGATTTTTCTAAAGGATGAACTATTCCCTAAATATATATATATATAAATTTATTTATTCTTTACTTTATGTAAATGAGTATATTATGCTCCACTTGCAAATTGATATAGTAGGCTTCTAATTTCACTCTGCCCGAATAGCTATGGCATTGCTACCCATGAGCAAGGAACGTGTTGCCGAATCATACCTTGCTGTTACATATTCTGTTACTCACACTTCTTTTACTTAGCTGTACCTAGTTGCAATAAACCTTTCATTCTCATTTGTGTGTCTTTTAACTTGAAATGCTTTTGTGTACTGATCAGTTCCTGCTTGACTTCTTACGTCGGAAGTAACAAAATTCAGCTCCCTGCGTCAATATTCTTTTCAGTCAACGCTTACAACTCTACCCTTCATTCACCTCTGCCCTCTCATGACGATCCTTAATTAGATCTGTAATTATATAATTCAGGTGAAATGCAGATAGTTTTTGGCCGTAGCGCCGCCACGTGTGATAAGAAGGTTTTTAAACGTCCTTGCTATCAACATAGCGATGTCAAGCGAAGACGCACGAATACGCTATTTTCTTACTGTAACCAAACTCTGAGACCTGTGACAGTTTTTCGTCTAAGGCTCTAACAGTTCAACGTAAACTGTCTATCAAACATTATGTGAAGAAACCAAAAATGGCATGGATGTAGTCGTGCCTGCAAAGCCACTCGTCACTTTCTGGCGGCTATAATTTTATACACAGTTGTTAAGCACATATATTACATTATGATTCGCTACTATATCCTCTTATTACATGCAAGAGAAACTTATATCGATAACGCTAAATTAAATGTCGGCAATGTTCAAACAAATTTATACTTCACAGAACTTGAAGCCCCAGCCACGCATTACATGCAGTGACTTAAGAATTGCGCTCGATATATTATTATACGTTCAGAACAGCAACTCACTCAGCCAGGGAGTATAAATAATTGGAGGACCAGACAGCAGCAAATCGAAAAATCGTGACGTCACAGCCCGACCGGCGCATCAGCCTGTGACGTCATTGCGGACCTCGCACTCTCTAATTAGAAGTAACGGAAAAGCTTTCTACCAAGTGTTACTGATATGTAACAATATATTAATGTAACGTAGGCAACATTGTGCTGACTTGACTTCTAACTTAGAAATGACGGCACAAGATGAAGCGCCGGTCGGGCTGTGACGTCAGTATTTTTGATCAGCTGATGTCTGGTCCTCTCGTTATTTTTACTCCCTGGACTCAGCCGTCAATTTACGTACAAAGTGACAGCTACACTTTGTGTGTAAAACTAATAATTTGAGTCAAATGAATGAACAAAAGCAAGAGAAGTAAAAGTAAAGTCATGAAAGCACACCCCGACTAGGGAGCCCACTCAACCGTGCTGCAGATATATACCAATAACCCTGCACGAATGTACGGCTGCAGTCGATCACCGATCGTCAAGAGCAATGAAACCGTCGACGGCAGGCACTGATGCAACAGCATGTGCCATCTTTTCCCCGCAACTCTCGTTATTCCTGGCTAGAGTTAATACCCCGCAATAGCCTGCTAAATTCACAAGAGCTCGCTTGCTTGGCTGACAGATGTGAACCAGCGATAGCAATATCCGTTAGCCCGCCGCTACTAAGAGATGTTCCTACTCTGCTTTCTGCACAATATTCACTGTGTGTTCTAGAATCAATTATTGGCCCCTGTAGTAGGTTTTATTTGGAAAATGAAGGGAGAGGAAACAAGTTGGAAAAGCTGCGTATATGAAAAACGTCAGGCAAATAATATCAACGATTGGGTGAAAAATACAGAGAGGATCATATATTAACACAACTGTTAGTGGCTGCCTAATATAATGGCCACACTTTCTAGCAAGGGCAGCATTAAGACAGGCACCAGTCAACTTTTCGTGTCACAAACGGCTGTCAGGGCTGCACCAAATATTAATATGATTTTTTTAATGATAAATATTCTTATTATTATTGAGACTGCAATTACCCAAACGAAACACAAAGCAACACCAAAACATCCAAGGCGCTGCAATTAACAAAAATCAATAAATAATTATTCGCAGCTGCCTTGAACGCTTGCAGATCGACAAGGATGAAGACGAATTCCGGCAACGAATTCCACACCAGTACCGTTTTAGGTATGAAACACCGACCGAACAACAGAGTTTGACACCTAACCGTTCTCAAAGGAAAAGGATGGATTACGGAAGCAGTTGGCGTGTTTCTCCCAAAGATCCTGGGAGCAGGAAGAAGGGCACGTAGCCTATGGCCCTCGTTATTGAACACTTCCCAGCACATACAGAGGCTAGCAACTCTCCATCTGTGGGACAGGTCGACTAATTGATTTTTGGCTCATAATCTGCTGGTAGGGCCAACAAATCAGTCAAGTAGACGAAAATGACCAGTGGCAGCCGAACCCCACAAAAGGGAACAATACATTTACAAATGCAGGAAAGGAACACAGAAATATCTACCGGCTGCTTTATTGTCACCGCCGCGTGAACCTTACGCAGGATCTCAATTTACTTGAAGCACGTGATACAAGAGTCTAACTAGACGCTTAATGTGCACCCCAAGCATTAGTTTGTCATGAAATAAGACACCAGTTGCGTTTGCAACCCGACGTCGGTGTTACCCTCACAGTGTTACCCGGTTTAGCGATGAATGCGACGTTCGATCTCCGCCACCAAAAGAGGTGTTGCGGAATTTGCGGCAAGTTCGTACATCAACATTTCTGGCAGAGCCTTTTTTTTGACTGTATTTTAGGATAAAAAGTTGAGAAAACTAAGCAAAAGTGCTTCAAATACTAGAATTCTGGTAATACAATTATGATAGTCTTACATTTAGTAATACGAATCATTGAGCATCGAAATCAAAGTTTGTAAGAAAAGGTAGCATTACCCAGCTCATTACTCTACACATTTGTAGGGTAACCGTCGGTGTCATACGGTGTTGCCCAACCTGTGTCGTATTTGAGGCCGGTGTAGCACGGATGACACACAAACCTGATTGCAACACGCCCCAACTATCTCAAAAGAGCTGTGCAAAGTAATGTTACCTCTATCGAGTGGGGTTAAGGAAGTAATAGAGTCAAAGACCTACTGGCAATCATGAACTTCGTTTTCTCTACATTCAGTTTCATGTTCTATGAAGAGCACAATGCATGAAACCGCCTCAAGTCTCTGTGTAAAGACTAAGCGATATCATTATGCAAGCGTGGAGCCAGAATCACTGCTAGCAAGGTGGGATCGACAGCACAACTGACCACTTACTCGTAGTGCTCTCAGAGGAGGAAAACATATCACTAGTGTACCTAATAAACAACAATGAGCCAAAAGCCCTATGCCATGGGGAACAACTGAAATCATCCTGACCGATATGCTTTCGCAACCGTCGACTGGCATGCGCTGAATGCGCTCAGAAATATAATCCCGAATGCCTGATAACACTCTGGCTGACTCCGTTAACCCCTTAGTAACAGCCTAATTGTCTCAGAAAGGCGATTCAATTAAATTTTAAAATCCACCAATTTTTCGAGCACCTTTGACAAATTCAGCGTCAAATATATACTGTAGGTAAGTCGGTAGCAGCCTGCATTTAGGCGAGACAGGACCTTTAGGAATAGGTTTTATATTTACAGTACTGCAAGAGCGAGGAAAACTTCCCGACCGAATCAGGTACCTGAAAATTACACCGAACTCAGAAGCCTCAATGCTTGCAAGTTCGCTATAAAATAGAGAAAATGGCGGCTAAAATCCTCCCAATTGAACAAAGTCAATCAATAGCGCTCGCACAGTGCTGGAACTAAAAGCCAACGAGGTCACGCTGGGTATAGGGTGACGTCCCAGGGGCAATGACACCAAATCCCGGCCCATCTTAATTTCGAATTGAGCCGAAAGAATCTCCGCCTAGAGGAAGGGGGGGTGAGGTCGCCACCGGGGCCCTCGATGGGAGGCAGGGAAGGGTCAACGCCGAATCTGGACATTTCAATCACTGTAGCTTTAGTAACGATGTGGATCGTGAGTATTTATCCCCTTTAGAGGGCTCCTGGAGCGTTTCCACCTGGAGTCGGGGCTGTCTCATACACAAGCTTTGCCTTGGCTCTACGCAAAACGTGTGTTCCACAACGCCTCGTCGCTCAAAGTCCGTTAGGTTAGGCCCTAAACCTGCCTGCTTATATAGTCTTATAAGCCAACGGGCGCCATGGTTTGACCCGTGATCACACAAGAATGGTCCGTTCTGGGATGAACCTCCCCTAACCGATACAGTTAATCATTGAGTTCGGAGATAAGGTCGTCACCGCACGAAATACGCCACGAACACTCTTTACGGCAGGAGCAATAGCCTCCCAATAATATTAGCCCCACCTTTGGCATACATGTTTTTCCTGAATTAGGACACAGGAACAACCTGGTTCAAGTGAAAGCAAGGTGGAAGTGGTCCCAGCTGCCAACAGGTTAGCCCATTGAAACGATGATCGATCAAGTTAGGAACATCGGTCATGACAAGGCCAGCCGATAAGACTGGATTGAACTGCGACAGGGTTTGTTTCAGAATGAGAATTGGCGCCCCGAAATTCATCGACTTAAATCTCAACACTACTTTGGCTGGGTTTGGTCAGTGTTTCCGACGCAAGGATCAGCATAAGCTATATTTACGCAAAGTAAAAAGAGTACCTGCCAGCGTTGTAGATACTGAGACTCCGTGTCATCATTGTAGAAGGTATGTAGTTCCAAGTGCAGCTGCCATACGTTCTTTAGCAAGCCTGATGCTACTAAACTTGGAAGAATCTGCAAGAAGTAATGCGTCATTAACTATAGCGTTTTGTACGATTTCGTCCTTGTAATTCAGTTTGCCAATGCACTGGTAAATGTCATATAAGCTGTGCTGTGACACTCGCCGACCACCAAATTTTAGTTCTCCACAATGTACCTAAATAAAAAGATTAACAGCAGTCTTAGAAGAATTACTGTGGACCTATCAGTTAGCTTTACAGGAGTAAAATCGCATATGTTAATGTTCGCTTCAAAGCTCTACCGAAATTCGTGTAACGTCAGGGCCTAAGTAACATGTTGGTTCAGCTTCTAAAAGTTTCCGTATTTTAGTTCAAGCAGCTCCCGTATTGGCATGTCTTTTTAAGATTGCTTCCAAACCAATAGCATGTGCTTTAGTGTAGCTGCAATATCTTCACAATATATGGCATTTTTATTACTTATTTCTATGTAAATCAGGTAGTGATTCTTTATTTTTATGTTTCAGAATCTTCTATGCTAGCGATACAGAGTAGAGTGCACTGTCCGCCCCATTCCATGTCCTTTCTTTATGCCCTTCGTCCTCATATATTCTGGTGTATTTCCGCTTACTACAGAGATTGTACCGGTCTTCGTTCGCCTGAGAATCTGTTGACTTCTTTGTGCCTAGTCGCCATGCCTTAGCCTAGAACGAGCTGTCTGCGGAATCTTACTTAGTGCAGTGTGGAACGGTTGCGGTCAAATGTGCAGTTTCTAAGACACTTAAGTTTTAAATTGACTTTATCCTTCACCGACATAACGCACATGGAAAGTGTTATTAAGCAGGCGGGTAGTTATTGCGGTTACCCGCAACAGCGTATTAACGACTTCGACCAGAATGAACAGCAACCGACATAAGCAGCACTAACGTAGTGTCAACAAGATTTCTCCCAATTTTTGATAACTTTTTGTCACTACAACTATTGCTACAAAACTTTGCAAGCATGATCTACGTTCTATATAAAGCTGAGTATAAATAATTGATATACGTTACCTCATCTAAGACGAAAACAATATTCTCGAGACTGAAAAAACAAGGACATAGTAATGCCTCTGGTCAGAAGGAAAATTTATCACTTTCGTTTCAAGTAAACGTCTTCATCTGTGGTGAAAAATAGTTAAAGACGCTGTAAAATACGGCAGCGACAAACGACTTGGTAGTCTACCTAAAATTACAGGTGTAGCTGAACGTTAGCTTTCTCGAGACACTTGCAAGGGGCAGTCAAACCCAAGTAATCAATAGTCGCAGAGTTCATCTGTCATTGCAAGAAAAGTCCGTCGCCTTCTTCGCAGTTGACTAATATAAAACGTAGAAATGGCTCCTACTGAAACAACCAAACTGAAGTCTCGATTAGACTTGAAAAACAGGACAGTTACATGGACTAGATAGAAATGGGAAACATCATGTATGTATTCCGATTGGGCCGGTGGTGAGGACGTGGTCTTTGCCTCTCCCCATTACACTGGACAGCAAAAAACCCCGCTCTCAATTTACCACAATGAAGCTAGTTAACTGTGCATTGAATAAAATACTGAGTCCTGCTCTAAAAATGTAGTTTTCAGTCGGCTTAACATCATCGGACTGCTTCTAATACTGTCAGTGCGATTCAAAGGTGCAAAGCCAAACTTGTATCTTAAATTTCTGACAAGTCCAGCCTCGAAGACTTAATTTCGACGACCATTTGAACGTCCCTGCTTAGGTACGTCAAATAGCGCTGCACAGTTCCTGTGTGGATGACCAAAAAATTATATCTATATGCAACTGGAGCCAGCAGTACGAGGATAGAAGACGGGACCAGCGCGTCAGAAGCTATAGGCCCATAACGCGCAGATTTTTCAGAAACATTTTTGTTTCGGTATTGCCGCTGGAAAGTTTCGGTTGGTAAAAGAGAAAATAAATTAATTCCATAAGACTTTTAACATGCTAATGCGCTACTAGTAGCTGGAAAAGTATGCACAAAGTAGGGAGGAAGAAAATTTACCTACCTAACCGTATACAAACTAAGCTTAGCATAAATTTAGCAAGGTAAATAGAAGCTTGGTACGCCTGGTATCTATTATATTTCACAGTTACCACTTGTAAGTTCATTCATACATATTTTGACAGAGATGTAGCCCATTATAGGTCACCTATCTAGCAAGCAGTTTATACACCGTCGAAGTTTCTGGGTAGCGTTTTCACTTCACAAACCTCGTACTCGTCCTCTTCTATGTCGATTTTGAGGTAGTGCACCTGGTCGTGCAGGTGCCCGTTGGCTGCGAGGGCGTCCCTGTACGTGACGAATTTGTGTCCTGTTGGTGACACGTGACTGAGGTTGGCGAGGCCCCAGAGCTTGTGGGTGTGCAGGCGATGGATGAACTCCTGCGCTTAGGTAAATGCATTACGAGCTGCCTTATTTCATCTTCACTTGAAAAAAAGGGGATATTACCGGCACTGCAAGCAAAGGCGTGTGCGTTTTAGCTTGCGGAACTAGCAATGCTCATGCATCTCTGACTAAGTTGAAACACATCTTTGACTATTCAACAGTCAGAGAGCCCAACAATATTTTTTTTTCACATCTCGCGTACGAAAGGTTGTAGCACTGGTATGGATAGGGCCCTTGCACGGGACCTCGTAATGGCCTTTCTTAAGTTCCAGAAATGTGGATAAGTGGTAGAGGGCGCCACTCAAACTGCCAATAAAATCTGGTTTAATTCACATCCATGAGTATATCCACCAAACCTATGCCAAAATGGTCAGTCTTCGGCTCTAATAAAGCATTGCTTATTCTTAAGTTCCGCAATTATAGACCAAGGGGCTGGATAACCCCCAAAATCACATTTAGTTAACATCTTGAATACATCCGTCAATCTTTACGTGACTATAGTCCATGACCAACTGCTTCATGATCCACGATTCTTAAGTTGATCAGTTGTAGACTAAGGGGCTTAAGAAAGTGCCAAAGAGCTAAATCACTCTAACAGTGGACTTAATTCTTAGTATGAGTACATCCACCAAATATTATCGAAATCTTCAGTTTGGGAACCAAATTGGGAATTCGTGCTTCTTAAGTTCCGCAACTGTGGTCTAAGGGGCTTAAGAAGGACATATGTAACCCCATGCGCACTTAATTCACATCTTAAGTACGTATAATCCATAAAAATTTGCTGACAAATAATTCATAACTAAATGTTTAGTGATCAATGATTAAGTTCATCAGTTATGGAACAGGGGATTAAGAAAGAGCAAAGGCTGGCTGTGTGCACCTTACCGAATTACCTGCTTTGATTCACATTATTAGTACATCCACTGAACTTCTGCCAAATGTTGAGTCTGAACACCATATAAAGAATTGGAAGCACTAAGATTTTGCAATTGTGGACAAAGAGGCATAAGAATGGCCCCTGTGACCTCCCAAATAAACATTTAATTCACATCTTGAGTGTATCCATCAAACTTTGCTTAAATATAATCTATGACCAACTGTTTACAGATCAATGATTAGTAAATTCATCGGTTGTGAATGAGGGGCTTAGGAATGACAAAAATACTACCCTACCAATTTGTTTCATCCGCTCAGAACAAAGCTTAGATAATTTTAGCTACGACCAGATTATTACATCCGCCAAGTAGGTAATGTTTCTGTGGTGTTAACTCTTTTTCTATCAACAAGTATGCTCAAAAAGTTATGAACGGATATTTATGAAATTTTCAGGGATTGTTGGGCATGTAAGCATTAACAGATGATTAAATTTTCGTGTAAATCTGTTCATATGTTTGTTTGCCTTCTTATTTTTTAGCGCAGTAACTCAAATAAATATAGACGGATTTTCATGAAATTTACATGAGTTGTTAAGTTTATTACGAAAAGTAAATGAGCAATATTTGTGATGATCTGTTTGTTCGTTCGTTTGTTTGTTGTTGTGTCTGAATTTATATTGTTAGCACAATAGCTCAACAAGTTGTGAATGGAACTTTATCATATTAAAGGAGCTCTTATTCATGTTAAAAGACCCTAGAGGGCCCATCCGTGAAAAAAATGACAGCAAAAATTTTGTGATTGAGCTTTTTATTGTTCCGGTTCCCATTATAGGGTTTGTTGTATTATATACCTGCAGGCCTGATCTTCCATTAGCGAAACACAAGCTGTACAGCCATGAGCTTTGCGGTAGTAAAATATCCTCCCTGCAAGATAAGGTGTGAATATCAGTTTGGAATTGGTCAAACGTTAAGCTGCCCTAAGAAAATATAGTTCAGTCAAAATGATTCACCATAAATGCCCAGGGCTCACCGTATCATGAATAACAGCTGATTATTGAACATCAAGCGTTGAAATTTCGCAGCGATGTAAATTCACTATAAAAAAGGCGTTTCCTCAGCTTGAAGATTGAACTGCTACGTTATAATTCATCTAATGAAAGCATAAGCGGAATAAATTACGCACCAAAGGAACGAAAACTCCAAGACTTAGGAGAGAGACTGAGCTTCTCTAACTGCTTCGAAGAAGCGTAGCTAAAGGATGGGCTATCTAATCTAATACTAAGAATGACAGTCGTGAGTTTATATATATATATAGATATATATATATTTAAATGTTTGGTGTCACGCTCTTAATGAAATAAATAGGCTGAATTTAGCCCAGGTTGGAGGCTCTGGTGGTCCTCTCAAGCTCCATTGAAAGTGATAGGCAGAAAATAGGCAGGGGTTGCAGAAGATGGCAAACGTATCAGGGACAGTTGAAATTCCAACAGTGAAGACATCGCAGGCTTAGTCTGATTTGTACGAGTATTAGCTTCGCCATACATCGAATCTACAGCAAAGTACAGGGCGACCTTATGTCTGAATGCACTTCTTGCATTGCCGAAGTTGAAATCGTAGCACTGAAAATATCTGAAGCTTCCGTTGGCACACTCATGCTTCTTGATTCGTACGTAGTTTCTTCCCACAGATGATTTTGTTGCATGAGCTATTCTTCCCATTTTGATGCAATTGTCAACGAAACCGACGAAACATAAGTTTTCACAGCACTAGACAGTTATTTCTTCTAGATTACTGTTTTCCTCTGACGAAACAGTTTTCTCTTCATGGGTCAAAATTTGAGCACTTCAAATGAGGCAAATATTTGAGGTGGAAAGACGGTATCAACGGCATCTTTGCTACGGACCGAACACATTGCATATAAGCTGCTATTTTGTTTAGGTTTGTTGAAGTGTTTTACGCAAGATATTTCTTCTGCCTGTCTGTATAGAAGACCTAAGGATGACAGCATGACTAAGGATCAATGAAGAAAAGGAGAAAATTAAGAAGCAAATAAGAGAAGAGGAGATTCCGCACCGGCCTAGAGGCATTAGGCAAACGTATAGGTTATTGCGTGAATTTTTCACGCACGGGTCCACTAGTGTGATAAAGTTCTATGCCCTACGGGGTCCTAAACTCTGCCAGAGATGCCGCCTTTCATCTACATTACTCAAAAGAAGAGGCATCATCGTCATATGAAAAGTGCCTAGCTAGTTTGCAAAACGAAGCTAGATTCAGAATATGCAGTATTTCCACTTTAGCGTATACTGGCCAGGCGAATAATATTTCAATTCCTAACAAGGTAGCATTGAGACTTATATTGATATTAGAATAATATTATGAAATAACATTATATAAGGTTATACATCAATATTGAAATAATATTATAAAGTGCCGATTATTTCAATGTCAGGATAACATTATTCAGAAATATTATAATAATATTACAGCGTAACATTAAATGTTATGGTATAATATTACAATAATATTGAATCCTTCATTTTGATGTTATTCCAATNGTTATTCCAATATTAATTAAAGGTTATATGATAATAATTGTTACATAATAATATGAAACTAATATTGAAATAAGGTTTCCCAATGCTATAATAATATTACTGCATAACATTAAATGTTCCCAGGTAGCATTGATATTAGAATAATATTATGAAGTAACATTATATAAGGTTATACATCAATATTAAATAATATTATAAAGTGTCGATTATTTCAATGTCAGGATAACATTATTCAGAAATATTATAACAATATTACAGCGTAACATTAAATGTTATGATATAATATTACAATAATATTGAATCTTTCATTTTGATATTATTCCAATATTAATTAAAGGTTATCTATATATTAATACGCTTGTATCTACGTGTGTGTGTGTCAGTCACGCTCTTCACAAATAGATAGGCGTAAATTAGAGAATTGAGTTCATTTCACCCGTATCATATCTACGCTTTCGTTTTTCTTTACAAAAATTTTGCTCGCTTTGCTGCTGGTAGCGGATGGCATTCCTCTTAAGGTCTTGCTCTTACAGCTTCTCTTG
>LQNS02278111.1:118886-133582 GCA_001587735.2 Parhyale hawaiensis | reverse complement strand
ATCGCGGAATGGCGAGCTCCAGGATACCAGACAGGGACCGCGTAGGGGAAGAGGGGTCGGATGAATGCCTGTGAGAAGCAGGCGCGGCGCCCACGTAGGTAGACAGAGATGGACCTGTGGAGAAAAATGAGATAGTATTAATATTGAGGAAACCTGCAGGGAGTCTTAGACCTATCAGTACGGTAGTTGCAAGGTAAATACAAATTACATGACAATAATTAGCTAATGGGAAACAGTTTGCTCTGCCGCGTGCTAGAGCAAGTAACAACCACAGAGTACTCCATTCGAGTAGCAGCGCAAAACGGTAGTCAATGAGATTCAACAGAGCAGCTTCAAAATATCGCATAAGATATATTTTTTCGGATATCAGGTGTGTGTCCCACAAGCAAATCTCGCATTGCCCATTGCAGGATTGCAAAAACAACAGGGTTCACAAAAAAGTGGGTAGTGGACTTATGTAGGTTAGTGGTAAGCTGTTTTAATTTAAACTTTAGAAAAGCACGAAAAAAGACATTTGGTATTCGCGGTACGGTAACAACAGTTTGTAAACTTGTAACATTGGCAGAGGTACGGTAGCTACTTAAAACCAAAATGAACACTATTCAATGAACAATTTTTTTTTTTTTAGAATCATGTCATGTTTGGAATTTCATTGTTCATCCGCTATACTTGGGATGGTATGCAGTATTAAAGGAAATATGAAACGGAAATAAGAACGTACAAAAAAATCATGACGAGTCATTAGCTAACTACGTGCAAAATGTCGAGCTCCTTCATGACAGCAAGTCGTTGCTATATCTTTGGCAAACGGAGTCTCACTGTTTTGACCAAAATCCCATGGAGATTTAGGTACACAAACGATGAAGTTCATTACAGCCCATAGACATAGACTAGTGTTTTATACATCACTGTCTATCATGAAGGCCAGTTCTTATTGCATTTCACTGAAGAACTCTTACTACTTGTAAAAACTCACCCAACAATGTATTCACAACTCTTACGAGTCTAAATAGTAGAATTTAGTAAACTAAGGAGTATGCAAGCTGCAACTATTCGGCTTATTGAGGTCTTCATTTTGGGTAGCCTATTTCTTTCGACAGCAGCTAGTGAAGTTACAGGCCTCCTACTACCTTTAGGTTTGTAACACGCTCTACATGATGTACGGTAATGGTTGCTCCTTTCACCACTTCCAAGTTCTGGTCAACTGCTACGGCAGTAGCATGCTTACGTTCTGAGCTCACAGCCTACTGTCTATTACTGCGTTATTAATTAATCACTGTTCGAAAATTGAGAAATCGTGTTAACTTTTGAGTAGCTTGCAGCATGAAAATCTTGATCGAGCAAAATGCAATAGCTAAGCACCGGAATCTAAAGTATCAATTAGCACACACGATGATTACAATTGCACGGGCGCTACTGACTATCCGGCTAAAAATTTCTCATTGGCTCAAAGCTCAAGGAGTGATTGGATCACGTGATGCATTTCCTGTCGCAGTCGTCTGCTCGCGTCTATTACCTCCACTGCAGTGCTGGCTGCTGGTACTATCTACGATTGTCTATCTATATCTATATATATATTATACCAAAAGTCTGTGAACCGGTCTTGCTTGTTTGTGTCTTGCTTATTTATTTGTGATCTTGTTTGACACATATTCTTCACTTTTAGATAGGGAGTAAATTCCATGGTCCTCTGGGGAGGTACCGTATTGCCTATCCTAGGCCATGGATTAGCTCTTTAATTCCATTGTATCTGTGATACGCACGTGGAACCTGCCCCTTGGTTGCAACAACGGGCACGATAATTTAAAAGTTACCATGGGAAATACAACTGGAGTACGTAACACATAAATCGAATTTGCTTTCAGACTGCGTGTTGAATATTCGTTAGACAAGCATAGAATCTGCTGACAGTGAGCCGTATGGGCAGCTCCTTGACGGGCAGAAAAGGACGGCCGAATAGCGTGTGGTCTATGACCATCTAAATAACGCCTCCTTTCGTGCGAAAGCAAAGACGATCGTGATTATTATTACATTAAGAAGTTTAAGTGTCGGTTTCCACAACAGAGGCGATGTCACAAAGGAAGAATGAAAGGACACGTAGTGTGACGACAGACACGTGGAACCCATGCATGAGGATGTTCCCACACAGGATCAACGCTCATGGGAACAGCAAATCGGGAAAGAAGAAGAAGAAGAACAGATGGAAGAAAGATCAGTATGAGTTACAGGTGAGAAATTAGCAAAATGAGCACGAAAGACAGACAAGACGATCGTGATGACGACCCAACGGGTAACGGGTCGTCTAGTTACTTTCTATTAGCGTACAGAACTGGGGCTACTTAGCTTTGTTTTTTAAGCGTAGACTTCAGATGAGTCCAGAATTATACCTCCACGGCTTCGTCGGAGTCAGAATCTTGATTTGGATGACCACGTACTAGTACGTAGCCGGACCCGATTGGGCCTTCAGTACTGAAGGACCGTTGGCTCCTGTAGGGGAGATTCTCATTGCCCGATACCCTTCTTCTTAAATGGTAAATATGTTCAGAAAATTGTTAGGATTCGTGCTCTTATTTTCTAGTGTTACCACGATGTGAATTATTTCGTGAATAGATTAAAGTAATAGAATCACTGCAAATTTCAAGAAAGAGCTGGCGCTGTACAAGTTGATCAGTCCTGTGTCATTTAGTCCCACAATTCGATTTTGCTATTTTCTATTTTGCTTTGCTCCTCTCTTTGTAGGACTGATGCGCCAGGATCGGCCACCTGGGTACTGCTCCATAAGTTGGGTGCCAATCTTCCCCTACACCTCTTTTGAGACGCAATTTCCTGACGCTCTAGTGACTCTGCTAGCTGTTTCTTCTTGTGAGTCGGAATCCTCACAATCCTCGTGAGTCTGATCCGTCTGCATTCCAGAGTCTGATCCGTCAGCATTCCTGAGTCTGATCCGTCAGCATTCCTGAGTCTGATCCGTCAGCATTCCAGAGTCTGATCCGTCAGCATTCCTGAGTCTGATCCGTCAGCATCCCTGAGTCTGATCCGTCAGCATCCCTGAGTCTGATCCGTCTGCATTCCAGAGTCTGATCCGTCAGCATTCCTGAGTCTGATCCGTCAGCATTCCAGAGTCTGATCCGTCAGCATTCCTGAGTCTGATCCGTCAGCATTCCTGAGTCTGATCCGTCAGCATTCCTGAGTCTGATCCGTCAGCATTCCAGAGTCTGATCCGTCATTATTCCTGAGTCTGATCCGTCAGCATCCCTGAGTCTGATCCGTCAGCGTTCCTGAGTCTGATCCGTCAGCGTTCCTGAGGTTAATCCGTCGGCGTCCCTGAGGTTGATCCGTCGGCGTCCCTGAGGTTGATCCATCTGATTCCCTGAGTCTGCCTCAGATCCACCTGCTTCCCTGAGGGGTCACACAACATATATATCCAATTTTTCAGGCAGAATGCTGAATTTTCATTCAAGAAGCCTGTCAAAAGTAATAAGCACAGGAGACAGCATGGGTTTTCCTGAGGTGGTAATTTTCTACCGTCATTTATAATGACGGCCCGGCCACTGGTATAAAATACTAAAACTATGCGAACTTTATTTATTTACTGGCGTCATGTTTGCACACAGTTTCTTCGCTTTAAGATAGAAAAAATTCAAGGGTTGAAGATATAATGCAATCGTATATGTAATAGGGAAGATAAACTTGAACTCGGCAGCAAGAACGGGCGCATTAAATTCAAATGGGCTACGGAGAACGCACTTGGAACACGTAGCATATAAAATGACTTTGCTTACAGGCTAAGTGTTGAATATTCATTAGGGAAGCAAAGAAGCTGCTGATGGTGCATGCAGTGAGATCAGAGCAGACCGTCAAATAGCGTGTGGTCTATGACCAGCTGAATACCGTTTTTTTTTTTTTTTTAAGAAAGCGAAGACGATCGTGATGACGACCCAGTGTGTCGCCGGCCGTCTAGTATTATACTAAAAGTCTGTGGATCTTGCTGGCTTACTTATTTACTTATGTCTTGTTTGCGCACAGTTTCTTTGATTTCAGATAGAAATATATTCGAAGGCTGAAGATCTAATTCAATTGTATCTGTGATACGGAAGGTAAACGTGAGCTCGACTGCTTGAACGTGCATGTTAAATTCAACGGCGCTATGGGTAATGCAACTGGAATACGTAAAATATGTATATACTGACATTGCATAAAGGCTGAGCGTTGAATATTCATTAGAGAAGCAAAGAAGCTGTTGATGGTGATCCGTACGGGCAGCAGTGGACGGCCGAATAGCGCGTGGCTATGACCCGCCGAATAACACATGATTTATGCTAAAACAAGGACGATCGTGACGACGACCCAACGGGTCACGGGTTGTCTAGTCTATATTATAATTCTGATTGAGGCTACATCCGTAAGTTTGTCCATCTATCCATCCATTGGAACGTATACGTCAGTCTGTCCGTCCAGTGTCTGTACGTTGCGCCTTCCACAATTAGCTAGAGGAAATTTCAACTTGCTAGAACTTCTGTTTTCGCTGAAAGGAAGATCGTTGGTAGCTGTCTTCTTTTCACTCGCTCTTCAAAAAAAATCAGTTAGTTTCGACATAAACCTCATTTTACACGTATCATACATATATACGTATTTCCAATTCATAGAATATTCATTTGGCTGTGGTTGTATGCCGATCCAAACAAAATTCGTAGGCTGGATACGGCGCAAAGCGAGCTTTTGTGGACAGCTTCATTTTAATTAAGGAATTTTCAGAGTGAAAGTATGATGTTTAAAGAAATCAAGTAAAGTGGCCGGAAAGAAGGGTCTTGCAACAAGAACCTATAATTGAAAAAATGGGCTAAGTCTGGTGTATATTGTGGTAAAGCTATCCCACAGAATAGAACAGAAAAATGATGGGACACTATACGGAACTGCCACGGGCCATGTTGTGGAACTACAAGTGTCAGATATAACAATGAAAAATGGCATTTTTCAGAACGTGAAAAGCTACGTACTATCTTCAGAAGATAAGAAACACAGCTCAGCGAAGGCGTATACCTACAGAAGAAGGGCAATAAGAGAAGTACAGTACCTCCAAAAAGGGAGACTGATATGTTCATTTTTTTTTTATTTTGCTGTCTTTATGTCTGTATCATGATGTACAAGTGCGAATTCCTTGCTGGCGGAACTGTTCAGAGATCTAATGGAAAACTAAGTTAATGAAGCACATTACAAACGAGTTGGAACACCGAAGCGCTTCACGTTCTTGGAAGCGATGTTTTTGTGCGCGTGATGGAGGCTTAATCTTCGAACACATACCGTATGCAAATAGGAATCGATGAGAATGGAAACTCCATAGAAATTAAGAGAGAGATTCGATACTGAGAAGCTGGCCGTCAGTTTAACAGAAAAGCTGCAGCGGGTGTTTTTGAACACATTAATATTAGACAACTCGAAGCTGCATCCCCTGCAGCGTAATCGGAAGGGTATTTGGAAATATTCACGTGTGTAGCAGACTTGAGGTTAGACGCTCTTCGTCATGGAAGTTATTTATGAGGTAGATTAGGTCAAACTAAAGATGAGATACAATAGCCTAGCTTAGGACTGCTCCGTTAATACAGTGAGAATACATAACTAACCGTTCAATATCCAAGGGTACCGCTAGTCCCTGTAAATTTCGTAAAGATCCAATCAAACGTTTTGAATTATCTCGGTCACAGACCGCTGAAAAGAAAAATGTCGGCAAAATATAATAACCTCACTGGCGGTGGAAGGTAGTTAAAAATAAGGCGCTCATATCCTTTAGTATTAGATGCCCGATCGCAGAACTTTGAAAATGATTATTAGAACACTACACACCTGGAAACTGTTGGACAGGTAATGAAAACCAAATTTAGCTTAACGGAACACCGGGAGGCACAATACGCTGCTAAGGAAATTTAATAAAGAAAAACTCACTGCTGACCTAATAACCTGCAGGCCCGCACAGTCGAATACGCGTCTTAGCAACTAATTCCATTTCAAAACAAACCAGGGCCAAAATTACCCACCAAACTGACGAGTTCAACACTCAAGAGCATTCGGTGTACAAGGGTCAGCGTCAATTGCAGCACGTGTATTCCTCCCAAGGAACCTGAGGACAAGAAGAAGGAATTCAACCAATGACTTTCACTGTTGTATAGCTTTCAGAACATACAGTGATAAACAACCTTCTTAATGAGACAGATTTGCGAGATCACCCTCAGCACTCAGCTAGCTTGCTCAGGTCACCAGCCGATAAAGCAGACCCATTGACCGTCTGCAGCCGAAGACCAACCTGTCAAGTAATATTCTAACTATGGCACTACACCAAAAGTGCACTAAAAATGCATTTAGAGTACCTTACGCATAAGACGAATCCTTCTCAAAGCACGCAACAAGATTCAATGCCACGATATCAACGGGAGATTAATGACTGGGGAGCCCATCTCAGCTCCGCAGCATAAACGTGTACGTTAGAAGTCAAATTAGCAAAGGAAATACAACTGGACTACGTCGTATATCTATCATTTTCACTGCTTCCAGGCACAGTGTTGGCTATCCCTTTGAGAAGCATTGAAGATTTTGATGGTGACCCAATGGGTCACGAGTAGGCTAGTATTATACGTAAAGTCTGTGAACTTTATTTGCTTGCTTGTAGTAAACAGATCCTTCACTTTAAGATGGGAAGACATTCAGGCGTCGGAGATTTCATTTTGGCTCTATATGTGATACGGAAGATGAAGCTGGGCTCGGCTGCATGAACGTGCGCGTTAAATTCAAAGCTGATATAGGAAATACTAGTGGAATGAGAAGCATGTAAATAATTCCCCATGCGGACAGGTAGTGTGTTGAATCTCCCTTTAGAAGCAAAGAAACGCGTGATGATGACCCTTATGGGCAGGGGTGGACGGCCATATAATGCGTCGTCTATGACCAGCTAAGTAACCCTTAGTTTATGGCCAAATCGAGGAAGATAATGGGTCACGGCCTGCCTATTATTATACTAAAGACTGTGGCCTTTGCTTGTTTACTTATTTACTTACTTGCATCTCTATACACACAGGATCTTCGGTTTATAGTAGGAAGAAATGTCAACAATAGAATAGAAACGCTGAAATTGTAGTCGCCTGTCCAGCATCAGTACAGCTAAGATGATCAAAGAATAGCTTCAGTGTACTGGTTTTAGGGTTAAAAGCAATAAATTTATCAGCATTCGTTGCATGCTTGAAAAAGTGCAAGCATTGATATCATGCTACTATGTCCATTGATGATCAATGACAATGATGGAGAGGGGGGGGGGGGGGTTGCATAAGGGTATGCGTTGAACATAAAATAATACGGGAAACCAGAAATGTACTACATCGTTTATATATTTTTTTCTCTCATTGCTTACAGGCAGAGTGTTGGTTATGCCTTCGAAAAGCAAAGATGGCGATGGTGACCAAATGGGTCTAGCAGAAGAACGAAAATTGTTTCTCTTTGCCGATAACTGCACAATGCGGAGAGATATTTGAAGGTACTCAACTATCGACAGATAAAGGGCAGACTTATAATTTTATCGCTAGCTGCAAATTTACAATTAAGTAAAAAGTTTGAAGCTGATAATGCACCTACATCAGAAAGAAAGCACAAATAATATCCAAGTATTGAAGAAAACGTGTGTCTGCTGCAAATCCTGACTTAAAAGCAAAAATACAGGGACTAAAAACTGCCTCGAAGAAAAAAAGGCGTCGTGAGGTTTTGAGATCAGCAGTAGGCTGAAGCATTAGAGTTGAGATGCCGTTTCGGTGTCGCAAGACATAAACCAATGATGTCGAAGAAGAATCTATGTGCTTGCAGTTAGTCTAAACTCCACGGCGAATATAGTGGTGCTTGGTGACGAAAGCTATTTTAATGGGCTTAGTAGTGATAAGCGGCAGATTATTCAAAAAAGAGAGGGCGATAAGATCGTTAAAAAAAAGAGAGGGCGATAAAATGTATGTAGTAATTCCATGCTACCGTGGCAAACCTTTGTTGATCTACGTACCACGTAAGGTACTGATAATCTCTTCACCTATCTGGTTAAGATGTCACAATTGTTTCGTGACGAGCAGGAGAACTAGGAGCGAGTTATCACTGCAGTACTCGTAGAAATGCCATAGGAATAAATCAGTGTTGATAAGCCTATTATTATTATTATCATTATTATTAAAACTTCACGCCTGAGCTCCCACGGACAGGTAATACAACCCAAATGAAGCATCTTGCAACACCGGGAAGCCCAAGACGCTTCTAAAAGAAATCCAGCAAAAAACCATTCACAGCTGACTTAAACGCCCGCAAGCCAGTACAACCAAAGGCCGATGCCGGCACGGAAGTTACGTGTTACAGATTAATGCAAATGCGACCATTTATCTTTGGAATTTTCGTATTATTGAGCGAAGCCAAGTCATAATATAAACGTGCGCATTACTTCTGAGCAAGCTTATGATTTATAACGATATTAATAAATTTGCACAATGTCCGCTGTAAAATGTAAACTATTTAATTAGCTACTCCTCCATTATCGTTGCCTCGGACACAGCTTTGGTTCCGGCAATGACTTATTGTGATACCCAGTCTAACACGACTGTCTCGAGTGAGAGCTGCCACTGCAGCTATTCCCCATCTATTGCAAAGCTCCCAATAATTACTTTTATTTGAAAGTGTCAATTCTCAACAACGCATATTTTAAAACGTCGCCGGAACGTAAGGCTATTGTGCCACCGATACCTAGGCGTAAGTTACAAAACCCCGAAGCCTCTGGTTTTTCGACTCTCTTGAACAGCTGCTGGTATAAGGAAGGTTTTAGCGACACAGAGGCAGGTGAGGAGGCACAAGGTATAACTTCCCTCAGGCCTTAGTTCCCCATTTCTATGTTTCCAGCTCTAGGCTCTAGTTAGGTTGGGTTGTTCACGTTAGATAATAGTTTGGCTAAGCTAGGGAATTTTAGGTTAATTAGGTAAGGTTGAGTTAGGTTACTCGGACCTAAACATGACACCTCTCCAAATATCGAACGAACCTAACTTTGCTATTTCAAAATTTACATGGAACTCGGGGTTATGCTTAGTTACCAAAAGTTATTCAACACTGTTAGGAAAACGACTATCAGTAAATGAAGGGTTGGCAAAATCTCGTTTTCCTTAATAGGTGAAGGCAGAATTGGAAAAAAACACAATGTAGACTTGAGCAACATAGACCTACCTCCTCCCGACTTGCGTGGCTATTTTGGGCTCATCATATTTATACAACACTGAGCTATCTGGCTAAAAAGGCTCTTCCCGAATAGGATCAGGATCTGCTAAAACACAACATAGCCTCGCCGGTTTTATACCGCAATAGAGTTGCATCTTGATTAGCGATAACCCCACAGTAGGCCTAATCAAAACCGGTTCAGTCTATAATAGTAAATGCTTATGTTGATGTTCGAACCTTGCATTTCATGGCACATTCTGTTGCTTAACTTCGCCAGCTAGTAAACACTGAAAGAATCACGATAAAGTTATTTTATCCAACAGCAGGTGAACGATAAGTTTGACTGATTTTAACGTTATCCATTGCCAAATCCATCTACGGTATGAACTTCTCTTACAATGCATAAAATAAGTTAATAGTTTATCAACAAACCGAAAGACACGAGTCTACCAGAAATCAACGTCTATTCGGTAATGAGCGAGCGCTCTTGCTCACCAGTGACTCGGTACCCTTCAAGAAGCATGCATTGAAGTATGGCAAGAGACGGTGACGCGCACTAAACAGCTGATCTCTGATGAGGCCGTGCTGCTTGAAGAGTGGGAGAAAGTAGGGGTTTCGGGGCGTGACAGACAGCCATTGACCTGCTATAAGCTGCACGCCGAAGCAGCAGATGCCGGTTGCTTTCTCTGCTGCTGCATCGCTCCCGCTCGAGGGAAGAGTAGCCATTGGTTAAAAAATATAAAGAGCGAGGGCGGGAAAGCACCTGAGTCGCAGCGCTCATTGTTTTTTCTGATCTATTTTCTTTTACTTTAGGCGGGAAAACCGGGAAGTAAACAAGCCCGTTGCATCTTGGAACGGAACTTAGGCCCTCGGCCCATCGAGGCCGCAAGCAACAAAAACAGGCACGTAAGATATTACTAAGATAATGTTGCTCAAGACTATGCTACCACTGGTTCTGCCCACAGAGCGTGCGCGTGTGTGCCACATCTCGGGGCTAGCAGGTGCAGGCAGATTGCATGTTTCAGTGTTACATCGTTTTTAATTCTCATTTTCTTTCTTTCTCTTCTGAACTGGTTTTTGCTTAAGGTTTTACCTTAATTTCATGATATTTGCAAGGTAATAATGTAAATTTGGAATCTAGAGACTAGAATTATTGGAGAGAGAGAATTTAGAGTAAAAAATGTTAGCAAAATGTATTAAGACTTTGCTCAGTTCATTGTGCCTCTGCATTTGCACCCAATATTTAAATTCAGATTGAAAATAATGTAGGCGAAATGTACTTATAGTTGCACTCACCGCCTCCTGCATGCAATGTCCGCTCAAAACACTGCAACAAACACGGCCTCCGGCCAGGCTTCCTCAATGGGCTGGCAGGCGTGCAGGAAAGTAAAGCGTTCGCTCTGTACTGCAAAAGGCGGCCAGCATTGCACAGGGAGCTAAAATAAATGTTATTTTTACCCCCTGGCATTGCAGGCAACGTTGTCTCTTGCTTGCAGCCTCGATGACGCTTAGGGCTTCACTGAACTTTTGTCTCCCTGCTTGGTGCTGTTGTTAAATTTTTCTGAGAAGTTTCCATTAGTATGATCTACTTATTGATTGCACAGGCGCCCTTGAGTAATTCATGTACTTGACTGTGGCATCTCCTGTTATATCATGGTTCCGCAGCCACTTATTCGTATCAAATTACATGCAACAGAAAATCAAGGGCTTCGGACAATCGCAATGTGTCTGAAATTCAAACTTCCGTGTAATAGAGCGATGCTCCTTCGCTAGCTAATATTTCTCACGATCATACATCAGGACTGACTTCATGTAACTTGTCATGAATGTAGTACAATACTTTGCATCCACCGCTGCAGTTATATTCGCACTTTCATTTTCTTCTACTTCTTTGGCTTTTTTTCAGAGAACAACGGTTTAGTCTTTTGCTTAATGTATTCCTTATACCTCACTTTCTGCTTCTCTGCAAACTTATAATTAAGAAAACAAAAAAATGAGTTGAACAAAACTTGGTTGTCAAATTTTTGATCGGCATTTTCCTGTACAGTGAGAAGGGCAGACATGTAGGCACGTGCGCTGCAGCTGCTCTAGGCTACTGCTGGATACAGACCGGCAGAGCTGTTGAGGCAAGAAGTACAATTATATCGCAGTGATTAATTCAGCAAATGAAAGAATGATTGTTCGTTGATGACAAAAAACGATGATGTTTGAGTCATTTAATGACATTGTGGCAGCTAGCGTGAACTTAATAATTATATTAATAGCTAGTCTAGTGGAGAACCAATGACTTTTTTTGCGATAGGTAGTTTAAGCTCTCACACATTTTATTTTAATGTGTTTCCTGATGCTCTAAGTTACATCTGGAGACTGTGTTCAAGGCGGAATACCTCAGAGTATTGTGACCTTTACATGCTGCGCTCTGCATGTGTGTTAGATAGGCACATGAGTTTTGCTTGTTCAATCTCTCTCTTCATTTGAGGTCCAAAAGTAAATAAGATATGTGTTAAGTACAATACAAGTTGGGAGCCAAATTAGAGAACGGGCTGCTCAAAACTTTAGTTCAAAACAATTTCTAATCTTGAACAGTTCTTAGTTCAGTATACAGTGTACGCTTTTATGGCGGAAAAGTTCTTGAGAAGCAATATACCCATGTGTGTAAGTTTTGATGCAAATGAGAATTGAAATAACCTCGTTTGCACTAAATGAACAGAAGAGCACTCAGGCAAAGCAATGTTAACCACACGATACCTTGACCGTCCACACCTCATAAGTGCGGCAATTGCATAAAATAAACTGCTTCTGAAGACCCAAGGAATGCATTTGTTGGAAAGAAATCCGCTTGCGTGAGCCCTGGCCTACGGTAAATTGCCAAATTTATTCAAATGGATTTAGATCATTTTGTTGTTCCAAACTTTAATTATCGCCGTACACAGTTGGCATATAGCTACGAATTTCTGTCTCTTGCTGATAAACTCATTTCTTCAATCACCGAAAACCGCTCACTGTTTGTTTGAGGTCTTTCTGTTGCCTGGAAAAGAATTGATCGAAGTTAATCAATAAACAATCAGCCGCATAAGCAAATTTCAATGCACAGTCAACTTATTGTGTGGTCCGTGCTCAACTATACAGGAAAACTGCCGTGGCCTGTAGTCCCAGTTAGTCTCCATATGTGCAAACAGGAGCAAATTTCATCCCCATTATTTCTATGGCCAGCTAATAATAGTTTTTTTTTTTAGCGTGGGCGCATCGAGGACAGCCCGCAAGACTCCCTGAAAAAACCACGAGCATAGCTCAACTGCTGCTACCTGTATTTGGGTGAAGAGCAAATTTCATCGCTGGCATATTTTTTATGGCAAGTTAATCCTAGTCCAGAAAGGGGCAGAAAAGGTTGAGCCATCCTCGCAAACTTTTTCAAGGGGTCAGAAGGAATTGACTGCGATGTGAAAAATTCCAAGATCCTGGAGTTTGTTGGCCTTCCAAACTGATGGTGATGAATTTGCAACTCCTGACTCAGCAATTTCAGTTCGTCCTCCTATATTGGGTGACAATCTCACGCCACAAGGCGTTCTGGTTTTGAACAGTTACGTTGCTTTACAGCTTCTGCGAACCTGAATAATTGCGCCAAAGATAATACATTTCCGATGTACCCCTGTCCCCGGGTGAAATGTTATGCAGCCCTGACTATTTTATTGTGTGCCCTAAGAGAGAGTTGATCATAAACTGTGAAACACAACTAGTAGGGCAACGTTTATACAAACATCTGGTGATACAAGCAGCACATAAAAAAAAATACACAACGTAGAGGATAGCAACAAAGTCCCTTTAATTCTGAGCTGCCGGTTCTCAATCGCTTTATAAGTACAGCACAGATCCATGATTAGATAATAATCGCCTGAATTACTGCTTCATCTCTGGGGTCGTTTCTTACGCTGCGGAACCAAACTTTACCATAGTACTGTGCAGCTGATACCGATCACCAGCTGAAAAGTTCAATAATCGTGTATATTTGAAAACAAAATATTTATAAAGTAGTAAGAGAAATTTCGAGGCAGTTATTTTATGCATATGAATATTATTCCTTTCCATCTGCGATCTTCTCTGCTTCACAAGTATATTGATTGAGCTTGCAATTTCTAACAGGAAGATGAAAGCGAAAAATGCCAAAATGTAGTGCACATGGCTGACTCTAGGAGCGGCAGCCTTGCGCTTGTGTTAAATTTTTGCTTTAGCATCGAGAGGTGCAAACCGGGCGAAATGAAACGATAAAGGGTCGTTCCTTGGTGCGTCTCTTTCAAAACATTGTGCCAGTGAAGCACTGCAACCCCCATCCCTCTCCTTCGAAGATAAAAATAGTGCGCCCGATCAACCTATACGGAAAAGATGCAGTGTGCTGTATGTAGGTCACAATGTCCAAACTTGTGCATTAATAACAAGTAAATATCATGAATCAATACAACGGGGAAATTTATAACCGTTTTCGCAAGCGTGGTTGTTGTCTTTAGTGATTTTATCTGAATATTTTTGGGCGTTCAACAGGTATAATGATTTCAAAAGAAAGAGCAAGAACAAAATAAAATGGTAGAAGAAAATAGTCCAGATCATGACCTCGTTATAATTATTTAAAACTAGCAATAATAACAGGCGACAGAACCGTGTACATTTTACGTTTGAAGGTTTCTTTTTTTTTCAAGTTTACTAAGTTAGCTACGCCATAAAATTCATTTTAGTGCAAGTCTTTAAGACGCACTAATCCCTACAGTATAAACGACTATACTGTCGGAATACGTCATTTATAAAGCAAAACGTCAAACTTACAACCGTACCTACACCTTCAAGATTTCTAAGTTTCAGCAGAACGCGCTCACAATGCGAGCAATGCCATCAGTGTCATAAACTCTCCATGCATCGGTGACAACCGTTGGGATGTCTCTCAAGGTCACCTCTAGCAAGGATCTACACGCGTGCAAGCAGTACAGGCACAGTACAGTAAAGGTAGTAGGGAAGCTCCTAAGGGGTAAATTACGCGACAGTGCATGTAAGCGGGAGCTCAAAATCATCGTTCCGCCTCGCTGTGATTGGCTAGCGATGCTGCGCGGTGACGTAATCCGCGACGTCATAAGCTGTTGTGTCTGCACGCGGAAATCGGAAGAAGCTTGCCACGCATTGTGGTCCGTAATTACGGTCATTTTATTTTGTTTTTTCACCAGTATTGCGTCGCTGAAAGGCAATAAAAACAACACAATCAAACGCATATTTTTACTTTCGCTAATGATTTACAAGTTGTATGTATTTGTATGTATCATTTTCTGGTTGATATAAAAGTAGTGGAAACGTTACGGTATGATTTTTGCTGTAGCTACAGCTCATCATGGAATGCTTATATTTCCCAGTACGCACCCAATACACTGCAATGCCTCTCGTACAGCCCAGTACACACCGTCGCATTGCAATGCCTGTCGTACAGCCCAGTACACACCCTA